>LPNX011017847.1:0-13174 GCA_001517045.1 Pseudotsuga menziesii | reverse complement strand
TATGTAACCAAAGTGAGATGTAAAAAACATAAATCTTGCTAATGGTTAACAACAATGCCAAGAAGCCATAAGATAGAGGTATCATCTTTTTTTATTTATTATTATTATTCACGCATACATACATTTACAAGACAGACAGAGGAAGGAAGAGGGCATGCAAAGTAAGGAAGGGAACGCCATACTAGTGAGCATAATTAAGTATAACCAAATTACGATGTCTAAAACTCAAACTTCATTAGTTCATTGTGATAAAATCTCACCAATTTAATCAATGCAATACCTTAACTTTGATGGATGTTGCACATTTCTCTTAATTTGCACCAAAAATCAACATTAACATAAAAATGAACATGGTTTTGTGAACAATGACTTCCATTAGTCCTATGGTTATGGTGATATTTAACTTGACAATCAACACAAATCCTCAAATATAGATAAATGCATTGAGGGAAGTGAGAAACTTGCAATGTGGAAGAGACATGTCATATATATTGTGTGTCACATGTTAGTAAGGTCAAATGAAAAGAAAGTTTCAAACATCTAAAATCTAATGTGAAAACAAATGATGCCAACCATGTTGATTTTTTAGATCTTCAAATTAAATTATCACATTTTAAAAAGTAGTATAGATAGATATTAATTAAAGACTTAAAAAAATAAATTTATATATGAAAGAATAAACAAATCATTTTTTTTGGTAATTTTATATTTAAATTACGAGAATATAAATAAAATGGTATATAATTATCTTTATTTAAATTATCATAATCTAAATGAAATAGTATATATCCATCTCAAGGATGGATTTTTAAGTGAAAATAAGTTTTTATTTTTAATTTCTTTTGTTGTCTAATCAATCTCAAGTTGAGATAGGTTATGATAACATTAGAGATTTAGCATTGGACATTAAATTAAATAGACATTGAATATAATGTATTCAAAAATTGATAGATTATTTTGAAAAGAACACCATAAAATAGAATTCTTATTTAATTCAAATATTTTTGTGGGACAAGTAGAGAAAATTAGACTAAGTACTAAAGTGGAACTAAATCTCCCCACATATTGATATGCCACTATAATGATTTAACTTGTAACACATCACATAGATAACAATCACAAATCATAGAATTCCCACAAGGCATAGCACCTACATGCACCAACCTTTTAATTGACAAAGCTTAAAGTAGGGTAATGCTTTGTAATCCTTCTTTGCCTCACAATGGATATCCATGTTAGATATGCCATTGTATGGTACTTCTAGTATGTTAAAGATACTATAGTGGAGGAAGTATTGATGTTTACTGAAATCTTGACATAAAGATATATGCCACTTTAGTAATACCTTGTAACATATCACATAAATAACAACTACAAGCTAGAGAGGCCACGTAAATCATGGCCCTTATTGGAACTAACATTTGAATCAACAAAAATTTTGATGCAAATAATGCGTGTGAAACTTTAAAAATTTAGGATGATATACCAACATTAGAACATGTTATTGTATTATAATAGTTCATAATACATATCACATAGATAACAACCACAAGCTAATAATGTTTATGAGAAATGATATCTCTCAAAACCAACTTCTCAGTCAAAAAAACATTTTAATATGGGTAATGCATCATAAACCACCTTTGTCTCCCGCTTATTATCCATGTTATATTGAGAATTATCATGCATTGGGATACAAGAATGCATTGTGAATAAAACCTAAGGTAAACACTTAATGAGTTAAGCAAACATGAAATATCACCATAAAAATAAGACGCCAAATTATATAGCAATTTAGCTTATATTATATCAAATAGATTATAACCACAAGCCAAAGATGGCTCACAAGGCACAATACTAATATCATCAGTGAAGGAGGATGCTATCACATCAATGTGGAAACTTGCACCCAAAGCAAGTGTTCATATTGGAAATACTTTTGGTGTGGGTGAGACAATACACCACATCCCTTTGAATTACAATTATAACGCATGTAGAATTATTCACAACACATATACCCAACACACACATTATATTTGACCTATTTGGTCAATTGGTTGAAGAGCTTAGATAGCGACATTACCCTCAAAAGTCTTAGTTCCAACACAAAGTAAGTTGTCATTCCTATGTCTCGGATCTATAAGACATCATATACTTTGCACACCATCAAGGACATGTGTCATTTTAGAAAATAAAAATGAATGTTAAATGAAATATGAACATCAAATATGCCATTGTAGCTAGATATCTTGCGACATGCTATATATAATAATAACACAAACAAAAAAAGCCCTATGAAGCAGGACATGGAAATTGGCAATAATCTTAATATTAGAGTGAGGAAATATGTTATCACATCAACATGAACATATGTATACTGAAACCACATGTGATATTATTGGAGTAAAACAGAACACCATCACATCAAATTAAAGATCCTAAAGCCACCTAGATTCACAAAATGTAGAATTATTCATAACACACCATATTAATTAGAAGACTTTAATGAATAATTTACACCATAAAATTAACTTTTAGATTAGAAAAATATTAATTCTCAATCTTAAAATTATTTTACTATAATGTTACTCAAAATAAAAATAAAAATAAAAATAAAAATAAAAATAAAAATAAACATAAACATAAACATAATCATAAACATAAACATCACATTGCCTAGATACTCAAATACACTAGCTTCATGGTCAACCCAATAAATTGTGTAAACATACTCCACAAAAATCCAAACATAATGTTATAGCATTAAAGTAAATAAATTATACAAATTATATTTTATCAAACATAATAATAAACACTCTCTTCATAATTATGAAGATAGGTTTGCGGTAAGAAACAATAAGTTTCACTTCTTCCCATCCATGTTAACAAAGAAGAAAAGTATATCGTCATGTGGTTAACAAAGAAGAAACGTGGCATTATCATCGGATTCCGACGTGAGCAAAAAACTCAACTCCAGGCTCCAGCTAGGAAGACCAGATATGGGCACAGCATTGAATAAGGGAGGGAAAGTCTGCGGAGATGTCAGAGTGGTCAAGTCATGGAGATGGCCATGCATCTTTTTACTCCCACCCACACATGCTGAATATGGCTCGCCCAATGCCACCATCCCACATAGATTTGAAATTTGAATTCAACCCACGCGAGGGGGAATTTCAAATCTGAATCTAACCCGCCGACCATCCACATCAATTTGAAATTTGAATTCAACCCGCGCGAGGGGGAATTTCAAATCTGAATCTAACCCACCCAGGATGCAGGCCATTGTTAGAGTTCAAGCGTGCTTCCTGGATCGCCAGGTTCGTCTTTCGGTTTCGTGATACTAATACCGCTCTATACAACTAGATTGGTGCTGAGTCCAGTGATACTAATACCTCTCTATACAACTGGATTGGTGCTGAGTCCACTGATCACTGCTACTCGAGAGGTGTCACCTGCAATAATATCAACTTCGTTATGGTTACACTGTAAGCTGGCTTCGCCTCTTGGTTTTCTATTGGAATTCATATCAAAATCAAGAATATACTCTTCAGTATGTTAGATTGGGAATCAATTATCTATACTTGCTTTATATGTTTGAATTTGTTCTAGTTTGTCTTATGTATGAATGTCTCTCATCTAAACCTCGGAGGAGAATTTTCCTTGGTTAGTCCAGAGGTAGACTGGTTTGAAAATGAGAGAAAAAAAACCTTTTTATTGTAGACGGTTTGTATACGGTGCCATAACCCAGAGATGAACCCCCCCCCAAAAAAACCATCGCCACATTTTAATCTCAATTCTCTCGAAACATTCGATGTCTTCCTGAAAAATTGGATGTCTTCCTACAAATTCTCAAAAATATTTTCGGTAGTTCTGCTCGACGTCTGCCTGCAATTTCTCCAAGAGCTTCTCAGCAACTATGCTCATGAGATGGGTTTCTGGCTCTGCTAGCAGAAATGATCTAAAAATAATAAAAAACAGAGACAGAAAACGCCATTTTCCAAAACAATTTTATTTTTAAACCCCTTCATAAGTGTTACCTTTTTCGAATAGTAGGTTTTCTCTTTGTAGCTGTCATTATTTTTCCACAAACCATACGACTACTATAAATTTCCCATTTTTCGATTATGAGCTTTGCGAAGGTTATTTGCTGAAATTGACAAAATCGTGAAAGATATTGAAGCTATCAATAAGAAATACTGACTCTGTGGCTCAGCTACTTAATTCAAGGGATTGAAGGAGGGAAATCACCTATTGTTCAGGAGAATCGCCAAATCCCCATTATCAATAGCTCGATTCAATGGTTGATTCTACACTGCTTGGCTATTGCTCTAATTTCCTGGGAAGTTTTTGGGCCATATCCCCATCTTGAACTCTCTGATTTAATGAATGCTTTAGATCTTGACAACGAAACTCTAATTTCCTCAATTTATTTTCAAGTTCTGCATTAGCTTGTGCTTCAACCGTCCAATGCGCCTTATAAGGCCATGACCCGTTGCTCCAAGCTTTCATAACTGTAAGATCACAAAGAAACCAAATAATTTTTTATAGAATCCTCTAATCTCTTGTCATCCAGTCCAGAAACAATGTAGACTTAAAAGTTAACCCATTCCAGAAATAATACAGTTTAATTTGTCAGAAGATAATAGCATCAAAACATCAAAATAATCTGGGAAAGTGTTTGGGGTATAGCTGGGATCATTTATGGTAACTGGAATATCTCCACCTTCTGCCGGGGAAAATACCATGGCCATTCTGTGATCATTATATGTATCAATTGATCATTACCAGACCAACGTAGATCCAAATCCTAGGCTCTATCAAGCGCCGAGAGGGATCAAATCTCTTCGTAGGTATCCATTGATTTGATTCAAACCAAAAGACACATCTTTTTATTTAAGGTCCACATATAATATTTTATTATTAATATTTAATATTATTTATGGCCCACATATAATATTCATTATTATTTTTTATTATTATTATTATTTTAACCATGTGCAAACCATGTGCACATGGTTTTAAAATAATAATATTCATGGTTAATCACATCGTTCACAGATTTTGTATCCTAAAAGTCTGGTTTTGGCCAGAAAACACAGCCATTAATCTTCAACTTATCAAAACAAACGAATCAAAGCTCGTGAACAACGATACAAATATCGCCAGCTTCTATCTAACTATGAAAATGAAATCATAACACTCTATTTCATAAAGCAGATATACAATGCCTGATAAGGCAGAGATCCAAAAGCATTATATGAAACCATTGAGTCAAAAAGGGGCCATCCTTATATACATACATGGGAAAAGAATGGGTTAAATATCACTTTACTTGTATTTATCACATGAACTCACCCAAACAGAAACGTGTTGCTGCCATATCTGTATCTCTATATTCATAATTGATTAATTAATTTATATCCATTCCTAGCCATAACACATGTAGTAGTAAATATTGCAGTACCATAGATGGCTAAAGTGGGGGTGGTAATGGGCATGGCGGGGATGAAGGAAAAGAACGTTTCTCACAGGAATGAGTTAATTTATGTTTTACATTATAATCATTAATAACCTTGTAAAAAGAAGCCTCGAAGATAAACTTATTCCTGGCCTTTCAAATTTAAAAACTTGGGAATTCCATCCAGTGTTAGCCAAACGTTTTTCAATTTATGAAACAGCTTGCACGGATTCCTCCACCACAAATATCAGAAAGATTACTGGCCTTGGAGCAGTAAAACCCCATGTAGGTGCACTTAAAATTTCCAAATTCCTATGACTGGTTTGATTACCTGGATACCCTCGTTCGAGTGGGAGGACTTTTTTGCTTCTGCAACAGAGGATTCAAGAGCTGCAGAAATGGATATATGGAGTCATTCTACCAAGAAATATCAGAGCTGGAATTCTGATATTTGGACTATGAAAACAATTCATCTAATTGATAATGTAAAAAAAAGTCTACGATTCCCCAGTAAACTCACACAGGTTTACCGATATTAAACTCACGCAGGTTTGTAATCATTCCCATACTCGGTAAAATGTGGATCTAGAGCCTAGAGTTTCGATATTGTTTACCGAGTATGGGAATGATTACATATTCTGAAACATTGAAGAGACTATTGTTTGAAGATGTGGATTTGATCTGTCACCTCCCTTTTTATTGTATGGTGTTTCAACTAAGTTCCTGAAACAACATGGAACTACTATACTATGATCTTGACTGCATAACATTGTTTGCTTGAAAACTAAACAAAGTTATTGCTACATAAAGTGAAGTTTATCATTATTTGGTATAGATGCATAGGGTTTGTGCTGATATTGATTGGTGTCTTTACTCATTTTCTTCCTTGGTATTGATTTCAAAACTTCATTGAGACTTTTTTTAATGAAAGTAGAACGTACAATTTTCTATAACAATTCCGAAGAAATACTCTAAGATGGCTTAATTTAATATAATATAAGTCGGGACTCAATCCATCAACAATACAAATCTTGAAAAGATTCAGGAGTGCTTGAAATACATACGGAATCCTTATAAATCAAGGACACAAATATGAAAATAATAAGTGCAAATAGAGAATAACATAAAATTTAAATCCTTCTTTCTACGCAGATTTACTGAACTTCTTCGCTCTCCGTTGCTGGAGTTCCTATTTCTGGTTCTTTGATCTCTGTATTTATTTCTGGTTCTATCAACGTCTCCTTGTTTAGAACACTTTTCAGGTCGTCCAGAGCAAGTATGTCAACTGGAAAACCTATCATTTCAACTATTTCGGGTTTATTGCTGAGACACTGTTTTGTTATTCCCACAACGGATTCCTTCACCCTGCAGAAAGGTACGTAGTATTAATATAAGAACTGAAGTTTAGAAAGAATCTAAACTTCATACTCTCTACACCTGGAAGATATACGATTCCCAGTAAACTCACGCAGGTTTACCGATATTAAACTCACGCAGGTTTGTAATCATTCCCATACTCGGTAAAATGTGGATCTAGAGCCTAGAGTTTCGATATTGTTTACGGAGTATGGGAATGATTACATATTCTGAAACATTGAAGAGCCTACTGCTAGATTGTCTACTAAATTCATATTTTCAAACAAACAGTCTACAAGTGGCATCTTATTATTGAAGCTGTCTGTGTGCAAAATGTAAAAACCATCCTAGTGCTTTTGGGGTTCTACGGATGCCACGACGATTTCACACTGAAAAGTACAAACAAATGCTAATTATTTGGACTCTGAAAACAATTTATCTAAGTTTTACCTAATTGATAATGTATAAAACAGTCTACGATTCCCCAGTAAACTCACGCAGGTTTACCGAAGCAGCATCGTGTAAAATCAAGCGGGGCAAGTGAAAGGGTCTAAGTGGAGGTAATGGTAAAGCGGACAGAATGCAGGCTTCCTGAATGTGGGTGTGAACTGAATGGATGTCGTGGATAGGAACCACTGCACGCGAGACAGAAAAGAAAAAACTCACGTCTCTGAGCCATTCAGTGAAAGAAATTGAAATTGGTGACAGAAATTGGTAAAATGTTAAGCTGTTCAGAGATTTTATGCACTATTAAAATTAAAATAATATGAATATGAAAATAATTTGAACCTGGATATCAGCCACAAAATATCTAAATAATATCTGAATTGATTGTCGATTAGCAAATTTAAAATTCTTACCTGGGTTTATTGTTGCTGTCGCAATGGTTGTTGCTGTTTGCTATCGCAGTGGTTGTTACTGTTGCTGGATCAAGGTAGCTAGGATTTGGATGTAGTTTGTGATACTTCTTGCTATTTATATAGGTGTTGTTTTTTTTTTCTTCTAATTTTCTTTTTTTTAGCCGACATAACATTATGTAAAGTTATTTATATATTTTTTTTCTTTTCTATTTTTTTTAATAGCCGACATAACATTATGTAACGTTATGTAACATGACAATGTTACGTAATGCTACAACGTTACGTAACGTTACAAGATCTACCCCATACTGGGCTATAGAGCGCCTCTCGGTGCAATCAAACCATACTAAACAGTAATCACTGTGTCTTTAAATTGTTTAAAGAGCCAATGTCCAAGGATTCTATGTTACAGTCATCCAAGAGTCAATGACAACACCGCCAGTGCCATCAGATTGAAGGTTGAAAGTAACTTTCTGAATATTCAACAATTTTCCGCAAGGTTGATTCCTTCTAGAGAAAGATAATAGAAGACCAATTCTTGGTTTTTTTGGATAATGAGAGTCGAATATGAGAGGGCTCGTGTTTCACTGAGAATCTTCCATTGTCATTAAATAGTAATAAAACTTATTGGGTATTGATGAAGAAAGCTGTGAAATGAACGAGAGAGGACCTCGTCCCAAACCCACAATCCCGGCTGGTTGATTGAAGCCGTTGCCTTCATTATTTTTACCACAATATCCAAAGGGAATACCTGGGATTGATTACTTTGTTCCAGATCTAGAAGTGTGAAGGTCTCGTACGAGAGAATACCCACAGTAATTGAGAAATCGCCATAAGTATATTGGTATTCTCAGATTTGATATTTGGTTTCCAAATATCAAATATTTGGTTTACTAAAATAATGCTACAAGGTTGATGGCCTATATCGGGGCCCAAGGAAACCACACAAGCTCCCCATAAGTAATATTTGACATGTGATAAAGATATATTGAAATTTTTGAATTTTAACACACCATTGATGGTTATTTTGATCTCAGCATGGTCAAGGGGAAAATCACTCTAGGTATCAATCCATAACATTTGTTTACACCACTAATAGGCCATGCTCAAATCCAAAACCCACTTGAAAATCCCTACATAACAACTATTTTACATTTGAATAATATGTCATGGCTCAAAGTTTAGAAACCTGCAGGTGATTCTAAAGAACCAATTCATGGTATAGAATTTAGATATATGGTCTTAGGCAATAAAATTTATCTACAACATTGATGTGCCATGAATGATGACTAAGCCTACCACACAATTGATGTTCCCACAATGCTTTATAAGGGATATTGTTTTAATTATAAACCTTGTTCCTCTCACAATGCTCACTTAACCCCTCTCATAAAAAAAATTCCCCAAATCCAATAAATATTTTGTCAAAAGAAATAAATAGCTTATATGGTTCAAATTTTAAAATTTTTAATACATCAAAATGGAATTTTCCAAAATGAATATAGTAAAAAAAGTTCCCTAACTTATTCTTTGAATATAGTGTTTTTCCATTCCTTTATTAGATAACTGTAGTGTTTTTCCACATTCATAAGTGTGCATTTTTTCATTTACTAATCAATATGTCAAATATTCCACAAGATAGGGCTGCATTCACATGTACAAGGGTTTCTCTTACACATGGATGCATAGGAACAATTATGTGCATTGCCAAAGGAATGATAGTTAATGTCCATGAGGATGACATGGTTGTGTGTGAAACACTAGGTGAAGATAACTTTGGTGTTTTTGTGGAAGAGATACACGAATATTGTGAAAGATGCAAGATTGGGGATAAGTCTATACATGGATTGGTTAGGTGGCCAATACATAAATTGGTGGACAACATAGGTGGGATGTTAAGGGTCAAGAAAAAGTACAAAGAGCCACCCATGGAAATGCTGATATGGGATGTTATAGAGGATATAAGTCCTTTATACCAATGGGATGGGGATCTTTATAATAAAAAATATCAATATGGCAATGTTCTTAATGCATAGAGGCCATATAAAAAGATTAAACAAGCTATGACAAGAGAAAAAGTTGCAAAACATCAAACCAAGATAGATAAAGAGAAAGAAGTCCGACTTTTGGCTGCAGATGAATGTTGTAAACAAGATTGTCTTCAACATGTGGATAGGAATGCCATTGAAAATGCTAGAAGGGATATGGAATGCAAAGACAAAAATGGTATCAGGGAATTTGTATTGAATTCACTTGTTTCAAACACTATCATGTCAAAGAGCCATGGTCATGGCCTACCTCCTATTATTAGAAAAGTAAAGGACATGAGATTTGATGGTAATGTTATTTGTAAGAAAGCATCAGTACAAGATACATAATATTCCTCAAAGCACCTTCTATAGCTACCAACATAATTTTGAACAAGGACATATGAAATCCATTCATGGTAACACCAATACATGTAAAGCACATGCACATACTATGGAGTCCATAGAAATACTGCATAAAATTGTAATGGACAATTCAAATTTTTCGCCAAACCAAATACGTCAAGTCGAAGCAGATGGAACTTCTTCTCCTCTAAGATTGTTTCCTTCGACTTACACACAAATATCTTTGCTAAAAGAGATCAATGTGTCTTTGGAAAAGCTCAATTGTCCATTAATATCACAACCAACAATGAGCAAGATTTGGAACACTCATTTTCGAGACGTGGCATTCTCAAAGAACACCAACTTCAGTAAATGTAGTGATTGTATTGTGTTGAAAGCACAAATGAAGTCAGCAACTACAAAAGAGTTGGAAGAAACGGCACGCGCTAGATTGAACAAACATAACAAGATCATTATGTGTGGAAGAAATTGCTACTATGCCCACAGAATCATGTCAGAGAGGTTTCCAAAGGAGTATTTGAGTATTATCCATGATAAAATGGATAAAACAAAGACTTCAATTCCAAGGCTACGCGTCAAATCAAAATCTATTGTAGGAATAAACTTGGGTTTGTCATTGACAGGTATGCTAACACATGGGCATAAGACAAGAGGTTTTGGTCATTTCTCCCTACCATTTGTACATATGGGATCACAATTTACCATTACATCACTTGCTAAGTGCTTAAGGGACCTTGAAGACCCACATCTTGATATGTATGGTGATCTTATTTATGAGAGTGGAAGTTCAAGAAACCCACTTTCAAATGCATTACTTGACACCTCTATTTACTCATAATGTAGAGTGTATAGGGATGAATTTTTATCTCATGGAAGATTAGAAAATCAAGATATCGATTTTAAACCTCTTCCTCCACATTTATTGTTACAATTGGATAATGCAGCAAGTGATAATAAAAATCGTTATCTTTTCATGTTTCTATCACTTCTCACTGCACTTGGTGTCTTCATCACTATTGAGGTTGGGTTCTTGCTCGTGGGACACACCCATGAAGACATAGACGGGACCTATGGGAAAATGTCTTCCAGCTTGAAAAGTAAAGATATATATTCTCTACCTAAGATGATGGATACATATCACAAAATTGAAGAAAAAAGAGTGTTTCCACCTAAACTGATTGATAAGGTGTATGACTTCAAAATATTCCTTAATGGATACATCAAGGAAGGAAAAAATGCACTAGTTGGACATCTTAATGTTTAGTACTTCCAATTTCTTGTACTCAATGATGTTCCGATATTAAGGTATAAAGAATCCATAAGAGATGTTGAGTGTTCAGAACCAGTTGAGTTATGGAATACAGACGATGAAGGTTGATCTAAAATTCCCATAGGGAAGCCATCTTTCTTACATCCCAAAGAGAATGAAATCTATTTAAAAGAACTAAAAGAAGGAATAACATCATACATAAAAATGTGGAAAGACACAATGGGTGGTGAGGATTTGCCAATTGTTACACTAGAATGGAAAAATAAGGTAGAGTATTGGGAAAGAGTTCTTGATACTTTATATGAATATTAAAATGATCATACAATAGTGGATGCAAGTGATTCATCTTCTGAGGATTTCTGGCCCAAGACAAGGCAAACTCCAGATGTTGGTGGTAATGCGCTTCATGCAATCTCAAATATTATGGATGGGGATTTTGATACTATGACAGGTGAACCCGTGTATGTTGGACCCAAGTGCAATAAGCCAAAGACAACATTCAACCCTATTAATGATGTTGAGAAAGGAAATATGTTGCTAGTTAGATCAGGAAATGAGGATGAAGGGGAGATGATTTGGATGGCAAAATCCACCTCAAATATATTTCAAGATGATGAAAGTGATACTCTTCATGTTAAAGTTGATTGGTGGAAGCCTAGTTCAGGGAAATACAATGGAAAAGTATTAGAAGAATATTGGGTACCAAATCCTAATGACATAGAGCTTGGATCTATTCCAATTGATACCATAGTTTGGGCATGGATGGCTAAGAAAGAACATTGCAAGAAGGCCAAGATAAATAAACATGGTGTACAAGCTGTCCTTGACCTACTTGAACGAATAACATGAGATTAGGTGGAGATGATTCATGGATGTAATTTTGTTCTTTGGAGGACCAATTAATACATGAAGAAACATTTTTCAATTTTTCTTGTATATTGAATATTCTCTTCAAATTTATTTGAGGAGTTTTATATTATCTGGTACAAATATGAAAATTTTGTTTAAATTGCAATGTATTCATGTGACGATACTTCATGCAAATTACATGACACCATGAAATATTAAACTTTCAATGATTTGTTTATATTAACATAACTTCTCCCATAGCTTGGATAATCAAGTCCAATAATGCACTTAAAATCAATATCTTCTAGTTTTGGCCTATTAAGACTATATTGGAGTTAATTTGGCATATTAAAACTATATTGGAGTTAATTAGCATTGTTTTAAATGTAATATTTTCAAACACCAAACAATATTTAACATGGAAATTACAAATTCCAATGCTTTGTCTAGATCGACATAACTTCTCACTCCATCAAACTTGGATAATCAAGTTCAATAATACATTTAAAAGCATCATCTTCTAGATACGATCTATTAAAATGATAATGTTGGGCTAGCTAATTCGTATTCTTTTCAATATAATACATTCAAACACTTCATGAATATATATTATAATAAAATAAATTAAACTGTACTACTTTGTTTCTATTCCAATTCACAACAAAATTATTTATTTTGATCATTAAAAAACACACCTAGACTTATAAAATATTTTCTTTTGACATCTGTAAAATGTTGCCAATAAAAATTACCAATAAAAGTTCATAATAATTTGATTTTGATTGTTAAATGACACACAAATACTTATAAAATATTTTGATTTTTAAATGCACTACCAATAAAAATTCATAATAATTTGATTTTGATTGTTCAATGACTCACATATACTTATAAAAAAAATTGATAGTTAAATGCACTTTTAATAAGTTTAGTGGGTTTTCACTTTTGTATTTGTAAGAAACAAAAATGTACTTCAATGTTTCTATTC
>LPNX011017834.1:62298-81193 GCA_001517045.1 Pseudotsuga menziesii | reverse complement strand
TTGATGTTTTGGGTTGAGAGAGAAGCTCTAGAGAACATGAATATTTATATTTGTGTTGAGCATAAAGCTCTGAAGCACATGAAAAGATAAATTGGAAGTGTTATATATATATAACATATGAAATTGGCTTACGCACAATATATCAAACAAACATCATGTTCATATGCAGTGGAGTTTTAGACCCAATATACCAACAAATTATCAAAGTAACATCATAATCAATGGGATTATGCCCATAAGTGTTAGGTCAGAATTCAGGATATTACATGAATCTTGAGGATAGAGGTTGATAGTTGAAATTGCAAATTTGTGTTACAAATTCATATTTTCACTTTAGGGATATATGGTGGTGCATGGGAGTTGAGTTGGTGCTCAAGCGGATCGGTGTCGTCATCCCAGTGACCAGTTGGATATGTTCTACAAATTGGAGCTTGCTTGTGAAGGTTGGAGCCATCACCAAACCAATTAGTTGGAGTTGGATGCTATAGGTTTAAGTATGATTTGCAAGTTAGAGCTTGCAACGAGGGTTGAAACCTTCATCAAATCAATGAGTAGTTTCTTATTGTAAATAGGTTGAAATTCGTGTATGTGTAAGTTGTATCATGCATTAAGGATGGATGCCCCTCTCAGGTTAGAGCCTAACATTGCAATGAAGGAATAATAAAGGAGATATCTTTTGTTATTTATTCCCTTTTAGGGTTGTCCACATTACATCTTATTTACTATGTATATTTCATATAATGTTGATTTACTATGTATATTTATTGTAATGTTTATTTACAAAGCTAAGTGTTAATGATTATATGATGTGTTAAAGGTTAAATTGGTTTAAATTGATCAGTATTGAATCACCCCTGCCCTCTCAGTACTGTTGAGGGTTCCAACAGATTGAAATATTTTAATATGGTCATACTATTCATAGCACATACCTTAGAAGAGGTATTTTTGTCTCTGAAAAATTTTCCATTGTGAATCAACCAAATACCCCTAGAAACAATAAGAACGAGATATTTATAGGTTTTGAATATAGGATTGGATATCCAAGAAGATAAAGCATCTTTGACACTTTCACCTTCCCAATTGAAAGTGATCCCAAATAAAAACCCAAATTTCTTCTACACTTTACTAGAAAAGGAAGAACATATCAGTAGATGGAAAGTAGATTCTTCAAATAAATTATAGAGTGTACATCTATTGGGTCCCTACCAATTCCTTCTTTGCATAAAGTCCCAAGTAGGGATAAAATTGTTGATGGAAGAAGACATTAATTTTCTTTTAAGAGGACACTTGAACTCCTAAATTCCTTTATATCACCATTTAGTAAGAAAATGCCCCTCCTCTTCCCTTAAAACCTTATATCTAATATTTGGGATATAAGCACCTTGATAGGGTTCTTTGTTCATATAAGTTCATCCACACAATCCCTTATTCAAACATGGTTGTGAGATAATATCTAAATGTAATTATATTAGAGCATCCTATCCTCTTCTTCAAAGCCCAAAAAACAAGCATTTATCCATCCCTTCGAAAAAACATTACTCCTTTCCAAATCAATGATCTGATTCAAAGTAAAATAACCTTGATATCTTAGCTGTTCAACCAAAAGATATGGTAAAATATGAAATCCTTCATAACCTACCCAATGATTCACCCAAATTTAGAAATTTTCTCATGATACCACCTCCCACACCAACCAATCACCAATAAGAGACAAAGAGGGAATAACATCTTTCCAAACCATAGAGGCATTTTTATAGTATTTATTTGGAACCCAAATCCATTCCAACACTTGAAGAGGGTTGACGTACTTTTCTCTAACTACCTCAAATGGAAAAGACCTTGGCCTGATATTAAAATCCTCCATACATTTTTTGCAATAAGTGCGTTTGTAAATAAATGGAGATCCACAATCCCCCATCCCTCGAGCTCTTTAGGAAAAGAAATCTTTCTCGAAGAGGACTAGGGAAAGTTGTTCTTAATATTGTCACTCTTTAACAAAAAATTAAAACAGACCTTTCTAATAGCATCTAAAGTTCCTCTTGGAAGAAAATGGAGAGTAATCCAATACACATGAATTGCTTCCAAAACAAATTTTAAAAGAATAATGTTGCCCCTTTAGAAAGCCATTTGTTGTACAAAAAGAAATTGTCTTTTCAACCTTGCCAATAAGCCAAAAACCAATCCTCATTGCAAACTTTGTTAGGTTTAATATTGGAGGCCAAATACTTAATATTTGATTCTAAGGAACTTCATTAAAAGGAAATAGATGAGATAGACTTTCTTTTAAATTCTCATTAATACCTATAAAGGGTATAGATGACTTGTAATCATTAAATACATACCTAAATCTTTACAATAAAGTTCTAGTATCTCCTTAAGGTTCTAATATATCCTTAAGCATTAGGGCATCTTCCATGGGCCCATCACAAAATATTAATATGTCATCCAAAAAAAGTAGATAAGAGATTATAAGTGAAAAGTCCATTTTGATTCCTTTGACTAAACGAGATACTTTTGTCTCCTCCAAGGCTTTGCTTAAACCTTCAACCACCAATGAAAACAAAAAAAAGTAGATAACAAATTAGAAGTGAAAATCCCATTTTGATTCCTTTGAATAAACCAAATACTTTTGTCTCCTCCAAGGCTCTGCTTAAACCTTCAACCACCAATGAAAACAAAATAGAGGACATTGGACAACCCTCTCTTAACCTTGCGTAGATCTAAAGAATTAGGAAGTTGATCCATTGATAAGAATATAAAACCCTAACCTACTTTACAAAGGCCAATTAAAACACACTTTAATTAAAACCAAAGATATGAGGAGCTAACTTTGTCATAGGCTTTGGAAATTAAAGTGAATTTTTAAAATTATAACAGTTTTCTTTTTTACCTTAACATAATGGAAAACATCTTGAGAAACCTCAATAACTTCATGATTTTCCTACCAACAAGAAACCCAAATTGTTAAGAAGAAATGGAGGTAGATAGATAGGACTTCGCCTTGGTCGCATTTACTTTTCCAGAATTTTATAAAGATAGTGACATAGAGAGATAGGTCAAAAGTCTTCAAAATGGGTTGGACAATCTATTTAGGAACCCAATTTTTTTTCCAAAATTTCTGTAATCTTCCACCACCTATAAGAAATCTTCCTCCAAAAAATCATAAAAACACAAACAGAACTCAACAATCCAACCATCCGATCCAATACTTTTGCCTTCTCTAATGACATAAGGACCTTATCGAATACTTTTTCCCTTCTCTATTGACATAGAGACCTTTAAGTTCTTCTTTACAAATCGGAGCCATCAAGCTATCATTGTATTCATTAAAGACAAAGCTAGAAAAATAAGTTGCCACCATAACAATTTCTACACTAGACACCACTTGATCTTCCAAAAACAAATATTTAAAATGCCAAACTTTATAGAAAAACTTTTAAACCCATTAAAAGTATCGCCTTTTTTATCTTCGAATCTCTAGAATGAATATGAGGATTCCATGTGGTCCAAATTGAATTAAAAGATTCCATGTGGTTTGCATAATGATTAAAATATTGAGTATCATCATCACCTTTATGTAAACATAAGGGATGACATTTTAACCTCCAAATAGCTTCTTCTTCATTTAAAAGCCATTTCTTTTTTCTCTCAAGTATGTAGCTTGAACTTTGATCTATTTAGTTTCAAAACCAGCAAGGTATCTAGAATAAAGAGCATCCAATTGTAACACGATATCAACCAAATATTGTTTTTGACTTAGGGGCCAAGGGATGACAATTCGTTTCAGATTTTAAAGGTTCCTTACAAACTGTGTGGCTGCAGATTCCAAGCTTCTACCATCATAAGGTACCTAATAAAATTTAACAAAGTCAATAAATGATCCAACTTCTGCCCAAGAATAAGAATTAAACTTGAAGGGATTGGTAGTAGGCTTCAAATTTGAAGCCTTCAAAGGCCATTTTAAATGTCATAGAAGGCCACAGGGAATTTTACCATGCAAAAAAAAATTAGTTTGATTTCCAGCACTTCAATAATGAAATTGAGTAAGCCTCAGTAAATTTGCAACAGAAGGGTAGCTACAAAATTTTCCTATCCATGGATAGAGTGGACTATGGGAGATTCGGGACTCAGAGTCTTGCCAAGTTCCCTTGAATAGTCAGATCATGGATGAGGATCTCAGTCCCAATCGACACAGACCACGGTGTGCCACTAGGCTGCCTAATGCCAAGTTCAAGTTGGTGAGTCAGGATTGTGACTCACAATTTGATGTTCACTTTCAAACCATTTAATGGCATTAGCATGCATTACTAATTCACCAACTTCATTGAATCTTGGTATCAGATGATGCCACTTGCCAACTCGATTTTCCATCTGTCATCTTATTGTTCACCAAGTCACGTGATCTCACAACTTACAAGTCACTTGAATGTTTGAGTATATGATGTGAAATTAAATACTCATATGAGTCATATCTATGGATGGTGAATTGATTTGATAACCCTCCACTGTCAAGGCTCCTTAAGGAAAAAATAATGGTGTTGTTTTTTGGGTTACAACTTACAAGTTGCAGTTTACAATGAATTGAGTAGTCTTTGCTAGATTTGAACCTAACCTCGTCCAATGGGTATGGAAGTTTCCAGACCAGGGTTTCACCCAGTGCTAGACATTTCTATTATGACCACCACAAGACTTGGATGACGGATATTTGGTAGCAGGATAGCAGCACGCCGCCCTTTGTTTATTCTCATGAATCATATCATATACTAGTTAGTCATGGATTCTAGGATTTATTCCAATTTCCATTCATTTATTGGGCTCAGAATCATTTGAATTAGCACTCCTAGTCTCCCACGGTCCACCTAGGCCACTTAGTCTACCTGTCTCATCCCAGGAAGGGGCTTATACAGTAGAGACAAAGGAAACTGGAATGGAGGGCCAACCAGAAAGAATGGTGGTACAATATGCATATAGTCATCTCTAAAAGAAACGAAAGAATTTGTCATATACCTAACTGAATATTATCATTACTTAGATTGTCGGGATGCTTACACGGTGACTCTTGCACCCGAGTTGTTTATGAGGGTTTCCTATGTCTACATTGGCTACGATTTAGAGAGGCTCGTTCCCATCATTATAGCACTAGTGGGTTTCTCCTGCAAATATCGCTATTACGTCTCCCCTCCTCACTCACCTTAGCTTTTGACTTGAGTCCTCTTCTTCTTCTTCTTCCTCCTCCCGTGGGCTCTTTGATCTACGCCCTAAGCATCCTCATAATGAAGAATGATCTCTGAAAGTCTCTAGAAACCTCGGGGAAACAATACCCAGTTTTCCCTCACTTGTATAGATATATAGATATGTTATGTAGAAGCAATTATAAAATGATTTTTTTGTTATCATGTGAAATACAAAAACATGCATTCGCCTACCTTGGGCAAGGTAAACCAACTGAGGAGCGTCGAGATATTGTGGAATTGAGATGGCGTTGCTTCCAATCGTCTTTCTGTAGAAGGAAACGGTTGCACACTCTAATTCCTCGTTGTCTTCTGTGGTGGGCAACTCGAAGGTTCCACCTTTTTCACAGGTAGGAGCAAGAGAAGCAAAGGTAGAACGTTGGGTAGGCTCGATTGAGCTTCCCCGAACTGAAAGAGATTGGTGAAGTCTATGAAAAAAACATTATTTTGGGTTTACGAGTATAGGACAGTCAGAGGTCGGGACCCAGACTCTCAACTCTCCAATTATATGCTTCAGTGTCTCCCTATTTTCTATTTCCTCCAGAAGATTATGCAAAGCTAAGCTATCGACTTGTTTGTCATGAATTTACTGGTATGTATAGCATTTTACACTTGTGTAACATTTATATGTGGATAAAAGTTAAATGTGTTTCTTGTTGGAGTTCCTTCTCGTTCTATAAATATAAGGGTTTAAAATTTCTCCATCCAAAATGCTATTTGATATTTGTAATGTATTATGCGATTCCATTTCCACCAGACTAAGTCTCGAATACTCAATAGATGTGACCTTAAAAAACCCAGTATTTAAATGAAATCAGAACCAAAATAATGTATAATTTTCATAGTCTAGGACCACAACTTCGTTTGGGTGAACGAGCAAGAAGAAAGAGCCTTGTATTTGAGTTCCAAATCTGTCAATGTTATTTATCTGTCGTGAATTGTAAACATTAGGTTGAAAGAAAGAACAATATTTGAATATAATTGTTTGAATTGTTCCAATTTCCTTAATGAAATCCAATAGTTGAAAGGATAAAATATTTAACAATCGACACTGTAAATATTGTAGACTCTGACCCCTTCGTTTTCCAGTCAGCCTTCTAATAATGGAAACAAGAAGTACAAATTGTCTACCAATATATCTAAACAAGGGAATCCCTCGACGGACGTTCATGAATGAGGGACCAGGAGTGTAATGATCTAGCGAAGAACATGATTTCAACATCCTCGTTGTCGCAAACCTCCCAAACGTGTGTTTATGATTCGTCTTCCTTGTTGACTATTGTAGAAACTAGACACCCAACTTGTAGTGATATTTATTGGAGAATCTAAAGTTCTTCCTTATAGTGGACTAATAAATACTTAACCTTTTCGATATGCTTGATAAACTCGATATAGATTGGAGGGACTATCCATAATCTACCTAAAATTGGGGATTTTGTTTGATCACTTCTAATTGGGGTATAAATTCTATATACATTGGAGTGACTATCAATAATCCACCTAAAATTAGGGCCTTTGTTTGATCACTTTGATTTGAGCATGTGGGGAGGACATGATTCAATTCTGCTAAATTTAGGGTTAATAAAAATGTTTCTCAATGAAAGCATTGGGTATTACATTATGGGGTTTTTCTTTTAGGTAGGCCCAATCACTCTTGACCAATAGAGCCACCATCAAGCTGAATGAATCCTCCATTCAAAGGTCCTTCCAAATTCCAATGCCTTATTTTATCAATGACGTAACAACCGAGTATTTCCGCGGCCGGACCCTTATCTAAGTTCAATAAACTATATGATCCAGGTACCAAGGATTTCTTTTTATTGTCATTTTTTTTCTATACATTGTTTTTAATAAATAATAAAAAAAATTTATACACTTACGCTTTCAAATCAAAAGAATGATTTATTTTTACATGTCAACATTGAAGGGTTCAATTTCTCACAAGCTTTCAAAGTGAAATGGGACCCGACCCTTCAAATTTGATCCTGACTGGGAGGTTTCACCTCCCCAAATCCTATGTCTACAGGGACCATGAATGACCACGCATTTTAAATTTAACTTCCGTTCGATAGAGGCGTTAAAACCGCTCCCATGGCCCCATAAGACGGCAAAAGCAGCTCACCTGTTCATTTCTTGCTGCCATATCACTTTAAGTCGTCATAGAGAATCGCCGCCAGACTGTCCACGCCTTACCTACCGCCTGCAGGTCACATCTCTAAACTTGCGTCTAATCCGATCCGTAATTTCTGATTGATATTAATGAAGGTTTTTCTGCTTTTCCGGCCTGGCAAATAATGCGAAAGATCCACTCACAAGAAATGATTGATACCAGCTCAGAAAGGTAATATATTTGATTTGATATTCGTGTGGCTTTTCACCAAATCCAGCCGATCTGATTTCTCTGTCATTTCCCATCTCAGCATAGCATTAGTTTCGCTATCTTTATCCCTCAGTTCGTCCTGTTGTTTATAACAATTTGTCCATTTGCCTTGCACATTTGGATTTGGATTTGGTTTCATATTTTACCAAACAATTATCTAGCATCAGGACATATATTTAAGGAGTGCTGAGTCTGCTGAATCTCAGATACCCACTGCTTGCTTTGGCTGCAACAGAAGTTCCATACTGATCATATTGCTTTCTTCGTTGTTGTAGAGATCCACAGCATAATTGTATCATGGATCGTGGTGTTAGCAGTGGTGGCGGGCAGAGCTCTTTGGGTTACCTTTTTGGTTCAGGTCAACCCTCGAAACCACCGCCAGCACAAGGAAACCCTAAAAGTACACCACTTCTTTCCAACAACAACTCTGAGTCGTCCGTGAAAGATCCAGAGTCCTCCGCATCATCAAGTATTGGCAAAATTTCTAATAACTATCATCGGGCTGCTGGCCAAAACAGTGGGAATTTCTCTAGAGTAAGGAGATTCTTCTATTCGTTGTGAACTTTTATTTTCTCTAGTATTTTCAAACTCGCTGTTAGGATTTTGATGATATTTAGGTTAATTCGTTCATAACATCTACTTCTGTATTCAGGAGCGTCCTTCGACAAAAGTGCAGCGTGTGCCAGGAGGAGCATCATCTCTTGGGTATCTCTTTGGAGAGAAAGAATGAAAAACAGTAGTTATTTTTGTGTGTGTGTATTAGTCATTTTCCATATGCTCATAAAAAGCCTCTGTTAATAGTGAGGAAATACTTTGATTGTAGAATACCTAAACCGTGGTCTCTGTTATAGGCAGAGGTTGCTCATGCAGATCCATTATGCAGTTGGAGATTTTGTTGTAGAGCTGTTTGTAATATAAATCTTTAATACATCACAGCCGTTTCTTTGTCCCTTGACGGAAAAGTTGTCTGGTTTGGCATTGTAGAATTAAATAGATAGAACAGAGTATCTAAGTTCTCTCACCTCTAAATAAACATTTAACATCCCCAAGGTACAAAACTCTCCATTGCCATCAGGAATAAGAACATATATTTCACTTAAGAAATGCTGCATAGGTGTGGGATTCTACAGGAGAGAATTGCTAATTAAGAAGTGTAGTATACTGACTAATTGCTAATGCAATTGTCCATGAAATCTTCAGTAGCCCATTCTGAAATGGGAAATTACTAATATATTGTGGAGATATTATTCTACAAGTCAGAAATAATTGAATGTTGAAAATCAACAATAATTTTATTGCTAACATCTTTAATCACGACTAGTATGAAATGTTTTCACCACAATAAAGATATGCAGCTCACAAACTTTGCCGCTCTCTCTGTTCATTGTTGGAGCAATACTGCAACTTAATCATTTATAAGGATGACGATGTAAATTATCTGAAGTCATTGCATAAGCACAGTTTTCAGATTTTAAAAGACACTCTAGGGAATTGCTGGAAATTATTTCTTAATCTATTATTCAATTCAAAACGTTTTTAATTGAACTTGAAGCAATCAGAGAAGTGTTCGCAGGGAGGTGTGATCTTGTGAAACACATTAGTTAAGGGAGGAAAGTGTTCTCAGCAGTCCGAGAATGTATCTTCTGCAAACCACTTGGCCTTAAAGGGTAATTGGCCTTTTCCTCCTACGGTAGTACTTTGAAAACAATGCAGCGAGCCTGCAAAATTTGACGGTTTCTTGGTAAGTATATCATCGCTTTAAACCATTTTAATATTATCATCCGTCTCAACCATTTTAATAAGCATTAACAACGGTTTCGAAAAGTTCAAAACAGTATTTGATAGTAAGATTACTTAATGACCAACAATTTTCCTATCAAAATCCAACCCTGCCAATTTACCTTATCATATTCCATCCCTGCCTTCTAAGTAGGTAAGATAAAATCCCTGCAAATTTGCCTAATCAAATTCCAGTCCTGCCTTCAAGGTAGGTAAGATAAAATATATATTGTTGCTGACTAGAGGAACCAGTATGCAGATATTCTTAAAAGGGAACTTTGAAACTCTGGAATTGTATTTATTGGGTGAGAGAACTGTACTTCACTTCATCTCATATAACTTCAGATTTGAGAGGCAAGTAGAGGACATAGACGGTTGAAAATCCATTGTATCTACTGGGTGAGATAACTTCACATTGTTGACCACATTATGAATGCTTAATTGAGACTCGAGAGGCAAGTAGAGGCCATAGACGGTTGAAAATCTATTGTATCTACTTGGGTGAGAGAACTTCACTTCATCTAACTTCAGATTCACCATCTTGACCACAATATAAATGCCTAGTTTGGAGGCAAGCAGACACCATAGACATTGTACTTGATCTGCTGGATGATGATGTAAGAACCATATGTGATGTGTTTAAGTTTGATCTGTTGGCGCCGCCACTTGAAGCGAAGTTTGTCCATTTGTAAGCATTCACGATCTCCAGACTGAAACTGCACTAGGAGCCTGTGATGGTCGTCCAAAGCTTTTTAGAGGGCATTGGAATTCTGCAACGCTGCCACGACCTAGAAGTGGATAGAAAATAGCTTTTACACAAAAGAGGACGCTCGTTGTTGTTGGGTTTAGTGGCGGAGAGCTGGCAAAAGAGGAGGCCTCCTGCTCTTGGGTTCACTGTTTGGGAGTGGAAGAAGGCAACAAAGTGACTGGAATTTCATACGGTGCAAATGCCTGATAACTAGAAATTCCAGTAGAGCGATGGGCATTCTTGTTATAATTGTGTTGCAATACATGGAGATAAGAATCCCATTGCTTGGTCTTACCATAAGAGGTACAGAGTGCGTGGACTAAGCTATGATTGACAACTTTAATCTGTCCATCAGATTGAGGATGGACAGATTGAGGATCGAAAGCTGCCCAAAAGTTGCGAAAGAGTCTGTCAAAAGGTATTAATGGTGAGGGGAAGCCCAAAAGATTCCAAACATGGGAAAATAATAACTTTGAACCTGGTGTGTAGAAGTAGTTTTTGTTTAGGGAATGAAAATAGCCATCTAAAAAAAATCGGCAAACAATCACAAATACACAAAACTATGTTTATGAAATAAACTGAGAAAGTACAATGATATAGATTCCCATACACAGGCGGGGAATAGGCAAACGATGACATAGTTAGTGTTTCCTATTAGCAAGCGTACCCTGATTGTGGAGAGGGCATTGACGTAAAATGGATTGCACTTTATGTTGAATGGCTGGCCAACAGAAATGCCTGTGAACTTTGAAGTTATTGGAGGGTTTTAAGTTTGTCAAAAGCCATGGGAAGGAGAGCGAGGCGGTCTGATGTGTTAGTTAGGGACACACACAGCTGATCGAGTGTATACAGGTATCAGTCGGGAATAGAATAAATAGACAATGAAGAACGTTTGATTGACCCCAGTCGGTTGCTAGAGAGGCTAGTGTATCCCCGGGGATCAGAGCTTATGCATCTGTAAAAAGAGCTAGAGTGGGAGTTGGGTGCTTAAATATGTAGCATTCTGCAGATGAAGGAAAATTAGGGTACAAGGGTCAATACATTTATCAACCTAAAGTTCAACAGCTACAGCATGTAAAAAGGCGTTGTTTACGGAAGTGCTAACAAACAAACAGCTACAGCATGAACAAAGGCGTTGTTTACGGAAGTGCTAACAAACAAACAGCTACAGCATGAAAAAAGGCGTTGTTTACGGAAGTGCTAACAAACAAACAGCTACAGCATGAAAAAAGGCTTTGTTTACGGAAGTGCTAACAAACAAACAGCTACAACATGAATGAAAAAGAAAGGCGTTGTCTAGGGAAGCTCTCAAACAAGTCAACCTCATCATTCATGTCACAACACCGTATGTTCAACCGCTAAAGCATCAATGACGGCCCTGTCTCAAACAAGACAACCTCATGTCTCACTAAATAGGCAACATATCCTAATTAAATTTTAAAATAAATAACTTAGAACTTGAAGACGTTGTTGTGGAAGCTCTCAAACAAGGTCTACCTGATGTTACAAAATAGGGAACAAATCAGAATTGAATTTTGTATATGTCACAAAACAGGGAACAAATCATAATTGATTTTTAAAACAAGCAACTCTGGGAGATCCTAATGTGAAGCTGAATCATGAGCTTGGTGAAAATATTAAAATATTGTTGGACAGACTGCCAAAGAGCATGTTGAAGTTGTAGCCCCCTGCACATTAGATGTGTAAGTATCTTGGGGGATAGAAATGTTGACAGAAAGTTTGGGAAAAGGCTTATCATGTAGTGATTGATGTTGTGAAAAACATGACCTACCTGCTTATCAGATGTTTAAGTAGCTTGGAGGATAGAAATGCTTGGGAAAATCCTTATCATGCAGTGATTCGTGTTGTGACAAGCATGAGCTCACAAAGAAGATTCGTCAAAATTAAACATGACAACACAATGACAATCTAAAAGACAGATTTTAGGTGGTAAAACTTTGGCAATAAGTGAAGGAAATATCCACATGAAAAGGTGTTTGTATTCTTAGTAGAGGTAAAGATTACAATCACCCAGACCCCAACTTACATAGAATTATATGTCAATGCTTAATATATAATAACTTCAACATAAGTACCACCATTACATGAACCATCTAGCTTAATTTGTTTTTAACCATAAAATTTTTGTTGTAGATTAGTGTTGTCATAATTCTAACAATGTCCACCTTGACAACAATTTACCTAATACCTCGCCTAAGCCTATGCACCACATTATCTACAAGACAAGGGAAACCAAAAGCCACTGGAACTTCTCTAATAGTAATGGCTTTGTAATATATCTGCTCAATTTTCTTGAGTATGGTGTGTGTCAAGAACTATTCCATCTCCATCAATAACCTATCTTACAAAATGATATTTAATATCAATATGGTTAGTCTTACTATGATAAGTCGGATTATTAGCCAAATGGAAACCAGTTTGAGGATCACATAATACATTTACCTTGTTCTTCAATTTTTCAAACTCACCCAATAGACCCTGTAACCAAATCGCCTCATTTCATGCATTTGAGACAACTATATATTCAACTTCCATAGTGGATAAAGCCAATGTTTCTTAAATCTTTGATATTAGATCCACCTACAAGAGTAAAAACATAACCTATAGATCTCATTTTCTCCAAACCCCCTACAAAATATGAATCATCATATCCACAAAGTGAATCATTGAAACTATTAGATGTGATACAATAACCACTTGTGTCTCTAAGATAACAAAGGACCCATTTCACTCTTGCTCAATGCTCTTTACCTATATTTTCCATGTATATACTAACAACACCAACTAAATGTGAAATATCTAGTCTCGTACATACCATCACATATATTAAACTTCCTAATGCACTAGCATATGGTACATGAGACATATAATCATTTTATTATTTGTTACTAGGATATAAACTTGAAGAAATCTTAAAGCGAGAAGAAAAAGGGATAGTTACTGGTTTTACTTTTTCATAGCGACTTTCATGAGTATTTTTGCACACATTTTTGTTGTAATAATCACAACTTACTATGTTTCATGTCTCTATTTATTTCTATTCCCAATATTTGTTTTCTTGCTCCTAGATCCTTCATATCAAATATCATAGTCACCCAATCCTTTAACCTATTGATCTCAACCATTTTTTGCTTGCTTCAAGGAAGATAATGAATATACCATTTTTCAAAATTTTGAATTAAACACTAGTCATAGTCACTTCTTGTAAAATTTTGGCTCAGCATGAAGGAATCTAATTTGTTGTACCGTTGTCTATGCACCTGCTTTGCAAAATATTTTTTAATGATGATTTTGTGGGTTGTAGGATCTCACAATAAATATCCCTTAACTCCATCACCAAAACCAGTAAATATATATTGAACTCTGATTTGAGGTCCAACTTAGAATGTTGATTTTTAGAAATAAGAGAATAAGCATTAAAACCAAAAATTGTTTAGTTACAAGAATGACTTGCTCATACCTTTTAAGGATCTTATAGTCTATTGCAACATATGGTGTCCAATTTACTAGATAGCAAATTATTGTTTTATGCTTTTTGATCCTAGCTTCCTTGCAATAATTTTCAAATTCCAAAGATGTGAGCTCACCTGCATTATCTATTCTTAAACACTTGTTTGGTCATCCAATTCACTTTTCAACAAAATATATTAACTACTTAAATACGTTAAACACATCATCCTTCCTTTTGAGAATATAGATCCACGTCTTTCTAGAGAAATCATTGATAAATTTCAAAAAATTTGATGATTGTCTAAAAGAAATTGTAGGGGATGGCCCCCAAACATTTGAATCACTATAATAGAGGATACCCTTACTTTTATGACTACATGTTTTAGAATTATGTCTACATGGATTCCCAATTTAGCACATTGTTTGCTTGGAAAAATTCAAATTCTAAGATTTTAAATTTGGTAGTAACTTATGGTTTATCACTCATATGGTTCAATTGTCAACACCATAAATGAGAAGACTCATTTTCTTTCTCAGATACACCACGAATTCATTTATTTGTGTACTCCCTTCCATTTTGTAAAGGTTCCTAGTTTTTCTAGCCTTCTTTAACAAAAAAATTCCCTTGGACACCTTCAAAAATAGAATTTTAACACAGAGAATCCAAAACTCCCATGATTTTTTTTTTGAGTTTTCCTACATGTATTACATATATTAACATCCTTACCATCAAACATTTTAATTTGAATGCTCCCAATCCTAACAATCTTACAAAAGCATTGTTTCCCATAAGAACAATATCATTATCAATAGCTTGGTAAGAAGAGAAGAACTCATAAGTGGACACATGTGATGTGAAACACTACAATCAAATAACCATTCCTGATGATATCATGTGTCACGTCCCGGTCACCTTGGTTTCCTTTTAATGTGACGAGGAACCATTTCAAACGACTGGATTTCAAATTTTCTTTCTCAAAACCTACTCTATCAAGTTCCCAATCGTCAATCTGTCCTTCAAAAGGGAACATGAACCAAATCCAAGATTCCAAATCACCCAACTGATACCAACAATACAGAAACGTAGACATCCATAGGCTATATTGCCTAATCATTCATTAAAATTGATCAATCGGTCATTAACTTGGCTTAATAACTAAATCTGATGGTTATAATCCATCCTGACTTTCAAATTCCCATTATTTCAACTTTTCCAAACCTACCCGTCTATTCTAACATTAGAAATCCAAAAAAAAATTGAATCGTAAAAATGGCCCATTAACGAACCATTTCCGACTTCTCGACTTTGACTACTATACTTTGTACATTGGGAGTCGAAAGTTGAACTGCAAACAAAATTCCAACAGTTAATCTCCAACTTTCCAACTATAACCTCCCCCTTCTATACATCGGTATTCTAAATTCGAAACGACAAAATAGGTTCTTCCCCAAACCTTCCTAACTTTCCCACTTCGATGTTTCGATATCGAGAGTTGGAAGTCAGAACCACAAAACTACATTTCAATGAACCCATCTTGTCTTGTCGACTATGAAGTTTCCGACGCCAGGAGTCAAAAGTCAAAATGCATAATGGTTCCTTCACGAATATCTCCCCAACTTGTTAACTCCGATATTTTCAATATTGGAAGTTAGAAATCAAAATCTCTAAACAATTCCTCACTATTAACTTCCCAACTTGTCAACTCCAATGTTTCTGACATCGAGAGTCAGAATTTGAAACCACAAACAATATTTCCAATGAAATCACCCTTGACTTTCCAACTCTGACTTTCCTAACTTCAGGAGTCGGAAGTCAGAACTACACAACTGCTCTTCAATGAAAACGACTCCGATTGGCCCACCCCAACATACATACATCGGATCTTGGAAGTTAGCTAGGAGGAACTACAACCATCCAATGACCCTTTTAACATTGATATCAGCATCGAAACATCAAAACTTTGGTAATTTGGCAATGAACACTCTACTAATGAAATTCTTCACCGAGAATCCTCCCAATGTCCTTAGGCATTTGCACTACAATTTTGGCCATGGAACTTTGCATAATTATTTTGATTTTGGAGATTAACACTTATCCAATTCAAACATGTGACTAATGCATGAATACACGCTTATAATATCCATATTATGACTTCACGAAACTTTCAAAATATATGCAGATGCCAATAAACATACACAAAAGGGATGTAACTTCTCCACATACACAATTCATGCAAATATAATCATAAGTACACATAGACATCAAGAAAATACACTTACCATTCAAATAAAAAGGGGTAATTAGCTTAAAAACACCGATCCCAGAAATTGACTATGTAAGGGTGATTTTCCACCCAACTGTAGGCACTTTGCTCACCTATAATATTATACCTTCAGAGGTCACCCCTGTGTCCGGACATGAGTCAACCAGGGTGAAGGAATAGCTACATGATTCTCTTGCATCAAGAAACCAATTATATTTCGAGGTTAGCTCATAGTCATGCCCAACAAAACATATATTTATGCATCCTCTCATGCCTCCTTCTATACTTCCATAACTCTAGGAGACAATTTTCCATCAACCTCACCCACTTGCATTTAATGATTGGGTTAATCACTCAACAAGGAAATAAATGGCTTATTCAAGACACATGGTAGCATTAGGTGATTTCTCATGGTAGCAAGGATTTGGTCTCCCCTATACCCCCTTTCCTCTTCATGTTTAGTGGAATCATAACCCCTTTGATGCTCCTTACACAATCCTGCTTGGACCATTTAACTATTCATAGTTACATGATTTTACATACATTTTTCAATTTAGCATAACAACCAACCAAACGATCCAATGCAACATTCACATCCTTTATGCCTAGTCATCACTAGTCAGGCCTTGGCCTTGGTTAGCCTTATGCTACTAGTTAGCTCATATTAGCTTGTTTTTTCCCTACGACGACTAGTGGTTTCTTCAGTGTCATTACCTAGGACTAACCTTTAATCATAATTTATATGTCTCTTATAAACTTAAGTGCCATCAAAATTCACTTTCCTCGTCATGTGCTTATGGAACCAAGATGACACCTGTCATCGACTCATGCCTACCCAACCATTCAACTTCCCCCTGTAGTGGATTCCATGCCCCTATCATTTTAGTCACATCGAGTCTTTAGTATCCTAAGTCTATAATTGACAATACAAATTTGGAATTCACAATCATACTTACAGAGTTTTACCAATGGAGCCTCTTCGTTGAGCTCCTTTCCACGAGAGGGTATACAATTTCACTTTCAGTTACAAGTATAGGAGCAATGAAATGGGATATTACATTCCTCCATTAGTATTAACACTATACTCGATGTTCGTATCCTTCAAAACCATGTTTTCATCTTTCATTTTTTTTTAAACTACATTTTTCCAACTTTTCCTTCTTGTCCTTGGCATTTCTGCCTGAATGTATTCAAGACTCTTTGCTTTTCAAACCTGTATTTACACAAGAAATGAAATTTATTTCCATAAATTTATCATAAAACATGTACATACACCTTATCAGTAAAATTCAAAAAGAAAATAATCGATAATTTCTTTGCAACAACCTATTGCTTCCTTTCAATAACAACTCCTTTAGAGTTCATTTCATTAACAAAGCATTACTTCGTGATTTTCATGTACCTACACTATCTGTTAATCATACATGATATGCATATAAATCACGATATAAGATAAAATATTTACAAAATTCTTTTTTATCGCACATGAAGTTGCCATATATTTTTATCCATACTTCTTTTCCATGGCATCTAAAACATTCATCCATGCTCCCTGTAAGGAAGTACTTCATCCTAAGTACTTTTACCCACTTTTGACTTGCTTTTTCAACATGTTTTAATTCTCATCGCATAAGTTATAACACGATCACGAAAATAACATAAAAATCACATGATCATAACATGAACATAAGTATAACACAAACATAACATCGGCAAAGCATGCTTGTAATAAAATCATAAAACACATAGTGTACATGCCATTCATAAATTACCAAACATGAGACAATAAACTTAAATTTAAGAACAATAAACTTAAATTCAGTAAAGTTACAAGGAGTCCCCCGTGATCAGCTCAAAAGTTTCATAACTTCTTTACTGAATTTAAGTTATTATTGTTTATTGCAGATTTCATAAATTTACATTTGATTCTTAATTTATGATCTTATTAAAGCTACTGTAGTCCATTACCTGTAATATCACCAAATCATTGTTAGTCATCATGACATATAATAAAAAATTTGAATAAATGAAAATATCATAATCATCACATCGCTAATAACACCTGGTTTTCCATAGCTAATCAACTCAACATCAATTAAACACCTAATCAATACATTGTTATTCAACATAAACGTATAATACATCTTGTTAGAATAATCAACCCATAGTTTACCCACTTCTAAGACATTAATTCCATTATTTTTGTCTTATTTGACTAGTTCATGTGTCCCACCTTGTGCAAGTTGCTATTTACCTATCCATAGAGGTCAAACTTTCCTTATTTGACTCATGTAGTGCATGGGAGAGCTAAAGGAATCAATTCTGCTTTATTCTTGGCCTCCTAGGTGCCCTTCTGCTTTTTCTGCTTTATTGCCTGCTTTTTCAGTGTTTTAAGGCAAAAGGAAAAGCTAGACTAGGTGAGGTTGACTTGTTTTTTGTCCTACACATCCTCCTCTCTTTTCTCCATGCAAAAGCATGTATGAGCTTCCATTCCACCACTCTTTAGCTTACCTATGCCTTTTTGCCAATTCGTGAGCTCCATGACAGATTTGGGATCAGCTTTTTACACCTATGGGGGATTTGCTTATTTTTGGTAAGCCTGCTTTATGCTAGATTTGGATGCCTCCTCATGCATTCGATTTCTTGATGTATTCTATTTATCCAGCAACCTATGTTATTACAGGGTTGGCTATTGTACACTCAGTTAATACAATTTAGTGTTACAGCTCCATATTCAGTCTCTTTTGTGAGCAATTTTTCATGATCAATTGATAATTGTTGTGAGTAAAATTAATCTATTGCTGGCCTTAATTTCCACATGGTATCAGAGCCATTGTAGGTTGTTTCTCTCCTTCAAATTTTTTTTTTCAAGTTCGACATCAAAGACTGGGAGCCTTCTATTGACAACCGGGACAGATTTTCTAGAGCTATGGATCAATCACAGAAAACTATCTTGACTCCCTTCAATTTCTTTGAATGGAAAGTAGAGATGGAGATACCGTTGAGAGCGAAATTCCTCTAC
>LPNX011017834.1:0-46601 GCA_001517045.1 Pseudotsuga menziesii | reverse complement strand
GAGTGTGGACACAACAGCCTTCATGGCATAAACATAATCACGTCCAAGGAGCATATTGAAATCTAAAGGACCTTGGACCACCATAACATCAATACAGACAGTTCTCCCCCCTAATGTAATAGGTAAATAAGGAAGGGTCCCTAAAGGTGTAGTAGGTATTCGATTAAAAGCCAATATCTAATCGGTGGCTGGCATGAGCTGAGGAGAACCTAAAGCTTTCTAAGTAGTTGAGGATATAATACTAACAGAAGCCCCTTCATCAACAATAGTGCGAAGAATCTTCCTAGCAGTAACATTCACAGCTATCTGGAAAGGAACACTCGAATCAAGATGAGACTCTATTAGGTTACTCCAATGAAAGGAAATAACCTCACTACTTGGAGAGGGTTCTGTCGAAATAGTCAAAATTTCCTCTTGTCAAGAACAATCAGAATGAAGCATAAAAACTTCAGCAGGTTTCAGTTCATTCTCTACTGGAAGAGAAGAATAAGACAAAGACTTGGTCAAAGAGACTACTTCAGTCTTAACACTTTTTGATGAAAGAGCAAGATCAGATGGAAATGACATCGACTCGACCACTTCACTCTCCGAAGGAAGAGTGGGATCAATTATAGAAGAAACGGAATTGATCACTTGGTCAACCAGTGAGGAATAGAGGGATAACTTACTATCACTTGTTGGAATCACCTGTTGATGATCAGTAATATTTTCCAACCAACGCGAAGCTTCATCCATGCTTGGACAAATAAAAGTACGATCCATAGCCTTGCATATCAAACGAGGATACAAGACTTTACCCTTACGACCTTTTACCAATGGCTCACTAGTTGAGGGAGTATCATCAACATGATGATCAGAGGTTGATGACACAGACGGTTTGGACCTTTTAGACCACTCTTCTTGTACACGGGAGAGACTGGGACACTCCTTAAGAAGGTGGTCCCCCTTGCAAAGCTTACAGGGGAACTTGGGTTTTCTGAGTGTTCTCTTAGAACGAGCACCATCAAGAGCAGATGGTTGCTACTATTTCTCTTTCTTATCCTTTTTCTTCTTACCCTTCCCTTTCTTCTTCTTCTTATCCACATGACTACTAACCATAGAGCTTTGGCCAAGCGAAGAAGAAAAAAAGGGGTGAAACAACAACCCATGAAGAAGGAGAGGGATTAGGTTGAGGTTGATCCTCTCTCATAGGAGAGTTGGAATTTGAGACATTAGGTGTAACATGAATTACCAGATTAAAAATCAAGGTCAGTAATCCTATAGTTAATCCAGGAAGATTTAGAGTGGCAATAAAGAGAGGACCAATTCCTTCACTTGGAGGGAATAAAAAAGGTACACCTTGGAAAGGGACCTCTTAAGTAGTATTCCCAGATGAGTATGCCATCTATAAACTCTCTAATAACCCCCTAACTACCACCCACAAGCAAGTACTACTCAAAATAAAAGCAACAAGCAAACATGTGAAAGGAGTGGATAAGAGTAAGGAACCTCACAGGACAAACCAAAAGGATAACTCAGTTGGTTTGAGGATTCCAAAAAGGGTCTCTTGATATATGTAAGGTATGTGGGAGCTCAAATTGGTAGTAGTGCTATCTAATGCATAACCATTCACAAGGGGCCTTCCTATATACAATCGAGTATGTGAAGTACCTTTCTATATACCTCAAGGGTATGTGAAAGGTCGTTTGATATACCGATGGTATGTGGGAGAATTGTGCGAGTCCTAGGATGTAATGTGGACAAGTAACGATAGCTCCTACACTTAACGACACCCGAACACGTCTCTAACCTATCACTCAAATTTATATGTAAATTTTAGCCTCTAACTACCGTTAATTTTATCTTGTGCATTTAGGTGGAACCATGGAGTGAAAACTTGAATTTAAAGAAGATGCATACTGATTTATATGATAGTGCAATTTTTCCTCTTCAATGAAATTCTACCTAAAAGAGGGAGAGAGATTTAGTTTTCTTCCAAAAAATGCACACCCAAATGCAAATGCAATTCTATCTTTTCAAACGAAAAGGGAAATATCAATGCACCCCAACAATCTTCAAGGCAAATAAAAAAGAGATCTAGAGAACATCAAACATAAATAAAAAATGTTTCCTATCTTTTCATGCTTGAAAAAGACGCATAAAAAATCAATGGAAAGATGATTTCACTAACGTTTCCAAACAAATCTAACTCTAATGCACGCAAAGTTGAAAATAGATGCTTCTTCTTAATGAAAGTAAGGTCTAGAATTTCAAACAATCATGCACAAAACAAAAATAAAATCGTTCAACAACGCTTGCGAATAAAGAAAGGAGAGAGAAAATTAAAACTTCTCTTTGAAACATACAAGGAAATGAAGAACCAATCTTTCCTACCAAGCACTGAAAAAATCAACATGCAAAAGGAAACAAGAATTACTCCAAGCAAATAAAGACTCAAGACAACATGGATCACTCATGCATTCCAAGTCCAAAACAAACCAAAACCTACTCATGAAAATGAAATGTAGATTTCCAATACCGATGAATAATATCTACAGAAAAGAGAAAGAGGTTTCAAGCAAAGAAAATATCTCAAAGGATAATCTATCTCTCAGCATGGATCTCAAGAAACATAAGCTCTCTTTGAATGCGGAAAGAATACAACAATCAAAGCGACTATATAATATACAATTCATGGCGCTTCATTTTCATCAAAAAGTAAGCCAAAAACACACAAAAATCAAAATACAAAGTCTGGAACAGGGCCTACCCGGCACTGCGCTAGAGGGGTCTTGATAGAGCGGTTCTGGACGAGCACCACTTCTGGATAACATGACTCAGGTGGTGGTGCTGAGTACTACTAACAGGTTTTAGGCGGTGGCACCGCTTCTCACCAATAGTATAAGAGCGGTTCCCTGAATAGATCCAAAACACAAAGGAGAACGACATATCAAGTTAGAAAAAGATCAGATCAAGGAAAAAATTTATGGATTGACAGTAAAAAAGAGCATAAAGGGTTTAAATAATTCATATCTAGACAGATCTGGAAGTTTCAAATCAAAATACACTGAGTCAGATAGCAGATCTGACTGAAGAGAGTTGGAGATGGAGCTTGGATTCAGACAAGAGATGAAGAACTAAGGAAGATCAAATCAACTGATACATATATCTATTCCCCAGCAGAGTTGCTAGATTTGTAACCAAGAATATTTCACCTTCTGCAGAGAGAAGTTGTTCCTCTGGTCTGAATGGTTCAGATCCAAAACAAGTGAGTGAACGACAAATGATGAAGACCCTCCCTGGATGTCGTAGACACCTGGAATGCTGCTTCGATAGTAAACCGATGTACCTACAACTAGATCAAACACGCAAATGCATCAAAGCTACCAGAACATCATCTACTTATCCATGTTAGTGACTAAGGAATCCAACAACATTTACATGTGAAATTGAAACAACAGTAATGTGGGATGGAAATCAGCTTTGCATTAAGATGAATGGAGAATTTTACAACCAATTAAGCCTTAGTGTCGACATGCATCTCCATGAAACCAACACTTCATCCCCATAAGCTCCAACTTTGCTCTCTATGCTCTGAAATGGCTTGGGCCAAGTGGTCAATCCAACAGCATAACAATACATCTATAGTTCTCCCCCTCAACCATGGACATGAGCTTGTATTTATAAGGCTCAATGGATAGGAATGGTTGAGATATTTGTGGATGAGGTGGCCTCTAAGATCCTATGATGGGGGATCTTGAGCTTAACTGACCCACAATGATAGGGATAAGAGAGGACACGAGGCTCATGATCTAGAAGCCCCGAGAAACTTCTCTTTTTCCCATTTTACCCAGGGTACCGCTTTTCTCCTCTTATGACATAGTGGTTTAGGTTAGAAATGCTCATGGACCAAAGGCCATAGGCGGTGGCACTACTTATGGAAAACAAGATACAGGCGGTGCGAGCAAGGTACCACTCATGGTTAACGAGGAAAGCGCGGTGCTGAGTATTTTTATGTCAGATGGACAAACAACATGGGTTTCCAACTCAAAACAGGCCTCATAAAATTCATTAGAGGAAATTTCAACTCAAAAACAGGCCTCATAAAAAAAATTAATAAAATAATAGTTAAAATAATAAAATAATATTTATTAATTTTGGAGGAAGAAAAGAAAAAAAATACTTTTTTTTTGTATTTTCGACATATCTCCCCATGTTTTTACTCAAATTTCGATCAGGAGATCTTGTTGGATGTGGAATTAAATTATGCATCCAACGAGTACCCACTCGGCATACTTTTGATAGACCCTGCTACCCCAAAAACAAGAAATACCTGAAAAAACGTGATGATGATGTCATCCAACGAGCTCTCCTGATCGAAATTTGAGTAAAAACATGGGGAGATATGTCGAAAATACAAACAAAAAAAGTAGTTTTTTTTATGATACCTATCCCCAAATTTATATTAAATTTATATCAAATTTAAAGCAATTTCATTGGCTGACACATGATGACATGGAATTTGAGTTAAAGTTAAAAGGCCCATTTTGAGTTGAAATTTCCTCTAATGAATTTCCTGCCTCAAAAAATGAAAATGCCCGGAATCAAATTCTGCTTTGATAGAAAGATGTGCCCTTCAATGGAGGTTCAGCCTAGCCTCCTTTTTCTGATGGATTGTGGAGAGAGACCCAAAAAGTAAGAAGCCCTAGCTTCTGCAGCTGCACAGTGTCTTCTTCTCAGGTTAGCTCTGATACGATGTTAGATTTTATCATTTACTAAATATGATCTAGGATCATATCTAAGAGAATAACATGCACAACAAAAATCACAAGAGATAAGAGACACAAAGAATTTTCCTCGGGGAAACCATAAAGGAGAAAACCCCACAACTTCCTCACAGATAGAATGAGCACCAATGGCAGTAGTAAAACCCAAAGACAAAAAAGATGATCTCCAACCGTTGTTCTCTCTCTCTCTCACTTGAGAAAGATTCTCTTCTCTCACTCATGCGCCCCAGTGAGTGAGTGTGTGTGATAAATAGAGAGGCTCACTCTCTATTTATATTCTTTCATTCAATTAATGTCCACTCCAACATATCGACCTCACTTAACAATTACTTACCAGGGCTGACTTCTCTAGGAGAGTCTAATAACCCTAGTACCCCACAACTATGGGGACTTTGCGCTTCGATCAACAAGGAGGGTTAACCTTAAATCACTTGTGGTGATTATTGCCCTGACTTACAATGGAGGGTTAACCTCAATGACTTTACATGACTTGTTCACATTATGATTCTCCCGATAGGAGCATCGAGGTATGACATGAATTAATTACATTACAGATACTTCCCAATAGGAACATCGGGGTATAATGCATAATATATACAAGTGAATACATTCTAAAGTTACAAATACATCAACATTCAGACGGGACTTATATATTTTTATTTTGAGTTTTGGTATGCATACACGACTATGTGCATTGCAACTCGCATGTCATATGTGATTATGTGCATTGCATGTTAGATTTTTATCATTCAAGATAACATTAACTTAGGATATTTAACTGAGAGAACAACAAGCACAACAATCAAACATAAGAGACAATAGACATAAATATTTTCCTCGGGAAAACCATAAAGGAGAAAACCTCGCAACTTCCTTAGAGATAGAATCAACACCAAAAGAAAAAGTAAAACCTGAAAACATTAAGATGATCTCCGATAGTAGTTGTCTCTTTCTTTGATCCCAACTTCTTCTCTCTCACTCATGCACCCCAGTTGAGTGTGTGTGTGTGTGATAAATAGAGAGTCTCACTCTCTGTTTATATTCTTTCATTCACTTAACCTTTAACCCAGTTATGTAGGCTCGAGTAATCCTAACTCAGTTATGTAGGCTCGAGTAACCACAAATAAGGTACTAATGACCTAGCTTGACATTAACTCACCAGAGCTAACTTCTCTAGGAGAGTCTAATAACCCTAGTGCCCCACAACTGCGGGGACTTTAACTTTTAATCAATAGGAAGGGTTACCCTCTATGACTTTACATAACTTGTTTACATTATTGAATCTCTCGATAGGAACATTGGGGCATGACATGACTCAATTGCATTATAGATACTTCCCGAAATAAACATCAGGGTACAATACATAAGATATACAAGTGAATACATTTTGAAGTTACAAATACATCAACACTTCCTCTTAACTAGGAAGGTATTCTCTCAACACAATTTATCGGCACAGGTCTTCTTCTCTGTATCATTTGGATCATCATCAAGTTCTCTTTATCTTCAAGTCATCTTCATTACTGGATCTGGATCATCACTGAATCATTATCATTGGATCTGGATTATCACTTGATCTGGATCATCAATGGATCTAGATCATCACTCGATCTGGATCATCACTACTGGATCATCATCACTCGATCGGGATCATCACTGCTGGATCATCATCATTGGATCTGGATCATCACTCGATATGGATCATCACTGGGTCATCATCACTGGTGATATCTCTCGATTCTTCTCATCATAGTAATTTCTATAGAGCTAGCCTTTTTTCATGCTGGTTGTAGGCCTAGCCTCCATGTAGGTCTCATTTAGTGCTTATATCTAACCCTAAATCAAAATGGCCCGCCCAACAATTACATCTGACCATGGGAGGAACACATCCAAGAACCATGTCAAAAAGACACGCCCAACACTCACATCTAACCATGGGGGGAACACATCCAAGAACCATGTCAGAAAGGCCCAACACTCACATTCGATCATGGGAGCAACACATCCAAGAACCATATCGGAAAGGCTTAGCACTCACATCCGACCATGGTAGGAACACATCCAAGAACCATATCAAAAAGGCTTAGCACTTATATTTGACCATGGGAGGAACACATCCAAGAACCATGTCAAAAAGGATTAGCACTTATATCTGACCATGGGAGGAACACATCCAATAACCATGTCGAAAAGGCTCAACACTTATATCTAGCCATGTGGGGAACACATCCCTCATCCATGCTAGAAGGGCTCAGCACTTATATCTAGCCATGTGGGGAACACATCCTGAATCCATGTAGAAGGGCTCAACACTTATATTTGATCATGTGGGAACACATCTCATAGTCACATCATAATGGCTCTGCACTTACATATGATCATGTGGGAACACATTCCATAGTTACATCAGAATGGCTCTGCACTTACATCTGATCATGTAGGAACACATCCCATAGTCACATCAGAATGGCTCTGCACTTACATCTGATCATGTTGGAACACATCCCATAGTCACATCAGAATGGCTCTCAGACTCATCACCTCCCCTTGGAGGGAAACTCGATCTGGAGAACACCAAGCTTTTTCCTGAAGTACTCAAACTTCACTCTGGCCAATGGCTTGGTCAACACATCAGCTATTTGTTTGTCCGTCGCAACATACTAGAGCTTCACTGCTCCTCTCTGAACCATATCCTTGATATAGTGATATTTTTTCTTGATATGCTTCGACTTGTCATGGAACACTGGGTTCTCATACAACTTCACACAACTCTGGTTGTCGTAATATATACAAATAGCATCCAATTAGAGATCAAATAAATCAGATAGTAGCTTCCTCATCCATACTGCCTCAGAATGAGTTGAACAAGCTGCAACATACACTGCTTCAGCTGTACTCAGTGCTACGCAAGACTGTTTCTTGTTAAACCAAGACATCACACCTGATCCCATACTGAAGCAACACCCTAAAGTTTTCTTTCTATCGATGGCACTTCCTGCCCAATCTAAATCAACATAACCTTCCAGGTTAATTTTCTGATTTGCCTCATACTTGAGCCCATAATCAACTATACCCTTCAGGTACCTTAGAATATTATTTGCAGCAATCAAGTGAACATGTCTAGGATCTGTCAAGAACTAGCTCAATGTGTTCACAGCAAAGCAAATATCTGGTCATGTATTCGTCAGGTACACTAAGGAACAAATCATTTAACGATACATCATGGCATCAACCTTATTTGATGAAGTAACACTCAATAGCTTCAGGTTCGATGCCATAGGTGTGGTCATGGCCTTGCAGTCCATCATCCTGAACCTCTTCAATATCTCTACTGCATACTTCCCTTGTCTTAGGGAGATTCCATCCGCATTCTACCACATGTCCATGCTTAGAAAGTAGTGCATCAAATCCAAGTCCTTCATCTTGAACTCGGCAGCAAGTCTCCTTCTTGCAACTTTAATGAGTTCCTCTTTTCTATTAGGAACAAGTCATCGACATATAACAGGAGCATCACTAGTCTTCCACCTTCAACCTTGAAGAAAAGGTTGGAATCTGCTTTACTCTCAGTAAAGACTAGAGTCATTATTAAGATATCCATCCTGTCATACCATGTCGAACCTCAGGATCTTTTGCAATCACTCCCTTTGAAGCGAAGCATCATTCTCCCTCTACCTTTCATAATTTATGTATTGAAACATTATGTACTAGAGTGACAAGTAGCTTCCTCTACTAATAATATTCTATGTATCCATCTAGGGTCACTGGATACCAAGATCCTTTATCTTGAAACCGTTCTTCTCATACCCATATGCGAGCTTGTCATCCTCTTATAGGCTTTCATCTTCAACCTTGTAGCAAAGGTTAAGATCTTCATCACTCTAGGGCGATCTTCAAGCTCCTCATGTCTGTGTTATCCCATGGGTGTCTTCTGAGCTCATACAAGGCCTTCTTTAATTTGCACACATGAGTCTTCCTGTCATGTGTCTTAACTTCTGGTGGCTGCAAATGTCTCTTTGTATTCTATGCCTTCTTTCCATCTACTGCATGATGGAACTATGAACTTCCATTTAGGTCTCGTTACTACATTCTATATATCATTCTTCATTTTGGATTATTAGAGTGGATCTTGAATTGTCGTCACTTGTTCTTCGAAACAAGTCTCATCCTTCTTTTCTTGTAGGCGATTGTACGCAATCTTTCCTACAATTCAAATGCACCAGTTGTATGATTAGAAACATTTCATAATGCATATTCATAATGGTCAATTCTTATGCATAAAGATATATAATCATGCAACTATTTTATCCAATACAACATTCATCCATATCTCACATAAACTTTCTAGATTCCTTCCATCTCTACCAGGACAACATTGAGATTCTGCACTAATCCAATATGTTAGAAACTTATGTTTCATTCTAGATAAGTAGCAATGGATATTTGTATACCACCATGAGCTACTTACCCATCACATGCATATTAGTAGTATACTGTCATTGATTCAAACATTCTATCATGCATAACACATCAACTGATTATAAACAAATGCATAACAAAATAATATCATGAAATGACAATGGAAAAGTTATCTTTATTTGTTTCGTGGGTGGACTCCTTCTTTCAGCTTCATCATCCTCTTCATTCATAATTTCTTATCCAAATGATAAGATGGATAAGAATTTCTTCAAAAGTTGAGTCCTTCTTCTTGTGTGTACTCTTCTGAGAGTCTGCTGGAANTTGAATGAATGAATCCCATGATCCTGGGAGGCCATTCAAGGTGGTTATCACAACTTCTGCATTCTCCACTTCTTCTTCTACCGCTTCAAGTTGTTATTTGATTTAAGAGACCCTTATTAAGTATGACTGTATGGTCTCTGCATTCTGGATCTTCACATTCTTCAACTATTTTCTCAAAGTCATCTTTCGATTTATGTTCTTCCCTTCAAATAGGTTGGTCAAGGAATCAAACATCTATTTCGGTGTCTGTAGGGAAGACAGTTGTGGTATAAGGTGATATGTGATTGAATCAACAATGATATTCTTGGCCTTAACCAAGTTATTCTTGTGTAATTATTTTAGCCTCATCTCCCTCTGGAACTGGAGCCTCTCTACTTATGTAGGTGTCCAATTCATGTCCTTCAAGAACTAGTGAGATCCTATACTTTGGAAGTTGTCAGCCTCACCAAGCTTGTCATCAAGCCGGTGTGATTAGTCATCTTGAAATGAGAACCTCAACTATAAATAGAAAAAGATTAGATCTTACTGATTTGAGGTGTTCATCCTGGTTTCGGAGCTAGATGATCCAGGGTTTGTCAGAGAAACCCTATTTTCCAAAACTTGGAATCTTTCAGATATGATTGGATAGAAAGATAGACCTCTTCAAGGTGAGCTGTCCAATGTACATTAGAGGAAATTTCAATTGAAAATGAGCCTTCCAAAAATAATACAAATTCCATGTCATCATGTATTAGCCAATAAAAATGGTTTTAAATTAAAAAAGCGAGCACCTCTTAAACAATTTTTTAATATAAATTTGGGGATAGGTATCATAAAAAAGACTACTTTTTTTGTTCATATTTTCAACATATCTCCCTTTGTTTTTACTCAAATTTCGATCAAAAGAGCTCATTAGATGTGGAATTTAATTCCTCATCCAACGAGTACACACTCGGCATACTTTTGACTGGCTCTGTTGCCCCAAAAACAAGAAATACCTAAAAAAACGTGATGATGATGTCATCATCACATTTTTTTTCGGGTATTTCTTATTTTTGGGGTAGTAGGTCCCATCAAAAGTATCTTGAGTGGGGACTCATTGGATGCATAATTTAATTCTACATCCAACGAGCTCTCCTGGTTGAAATTTGAGTAAAAACACATGGAAATATGTCGAAAATACGAACAAAAAAGTAGTTTTTTATTTTCTTCCTCCAAAATTAATAAACAATTATTTTATTAATTTTCCTTAGGAGGCCCATTCTGAGTTGAAATTTCCTCTAATTCTCATTTTCTAAAAACAATGGAGGGAAGATCCCATAACAGGAAGCCCTAGTTTACCAATTTCTTTTGCAGAAATTCCCTATACTATTTCTATGGTATCTATGAAAGTACTGCTCCTCTATGTATGCAATTTCATAATAAGGTATCCTTGTGTGTCCCTGTTCCAACACCATAGGTTTCATCATAATTGGTTTCACCCATTGGGACTTATGGGAGTTTTTCCAAGGTGACCTGTTTTAGGACTGTTCAGCATAGCGAAGTTGTATGGACTTCCACATGTCACTGTTTCATATTCAGGGTCTAAAACATTTACCATAGAAATTATAGTCTGTTCCCTTTCTAGAAAATATTGATATTTTTCATTTGGACCTTCGTAGCCCGATATATAGAAATTCTCCCTAGGTCTTCTGTTTAGGGATGAATCCTGGGAGAAACTGTAACCCTAACTTGTAGGAATCCTATCTCCTAGAATATAGATAATCTAAGGCTTAAAATTGGACACGTGTACATCCAGAATTTATCTTAGACCTGTGAAAGTTTCGGCACTTGATCCTTCTCCAATGTCGAGATATAGAGAATCTACCAAAACTATTAGTTTCACTATTTTAGGGTTTTTAAGGCCTAGGGTCAAACTAGGGTTTGACTTTTCCAGAGTTTCACCCAACCAAAAATGTCGACCCAGGTCTCTAAACTTCGATTTTGATGAGGAGAGAAATCATATGCTTGGAGCACTAAATTTTTTTGTCTTCTGTAAAATGCCCTAATTTCTCGCACCAAAAATTGAAAATGCCCGGAATCAAATTATGCTTCGACAAAAAGATGTGCCTTTCAATGGAGAGTTATCCTAGCATACTTTTGTTGATGGATTATGGAGAGAGACCCAAGAAGTAAGAAGCCCTAGCTTCTACAGCTACATAGTGTGTTCTTCTCAGGTTAGCTCTGATACCATGTTATATTTTTATCATTCAAGCTAGAATTAACTTAGGAACTTTAACTAAGAGAACAACAAGCACAACAATCAAACACAAGAGACAATAGACACAAAGATTTTCCTCAGGGAAACCATAAAGGAGAAAACCCCACAACTTCCTCAGAGATAGAATCAACACCAAAAGCAAAAGTAAAACCCAAAAACATAAAGATGATATCCAACAGCACTTGTCTCTTTCTCTGATCCTAGAATCTTCTCTCTCACTCATGCGCCCCAGTTGAGTGAGTGTGTGTGTGATAAATAGAGAGTCTCACTCTCTATTTATATTCTTTCGTTCACTTAAAATTTAACCTAGTTATGTAGGCTCGAGTAACCACAACTAGGGTAATAATGAACCAAATTGACATTAACTCACTAGGGCCGACTTCTCTAGGAGAGTCTAATAACCATAGTGTCCCACAACTGTGGGGACTTTAACCCTTTATCAATAGGAAGGGTTACCCTCTATGACTTTACATGAATTTTTTACATTATTGAACCTCCCGATAGGAACATAGGGGCATGACATGACTCAATTACATAACAGATACTTCCCAGAATAAACATCGGGGTACAATACATAAAATATACAAGTGAATACATTCTGAAGTTACAAATACATCAACATTTCAACTCGCGTATACTTGCATACGTGAGTTTCATTCAAGCAACACGTGTATCATACGTGAGTTTAATATATTAATACCCACGTATACCTTAATTCGACATTAAAAAATATAAATAGAGATTAGATCAGATTAGTTGGGCCCTAATCCATAACTATCCCAACTGTTTCAACCATCCCAACCTTCGAAACCACTCTATATCCTAAAGTATAAATAGAGGCCTTGGGGTGGGGCTAATCAATCAATTTTTGGAGAGAAAAGTTATGCTGGTGGTATTTCTTTACAGTCTTGGAGCAGCAGAACCCAGAGTCCTCGGTTGCAAATGAGTCCTTGTGTCAGAAGCTCGCTTGTATTCTTACCTATTCACCTTTTGTTAATAAAGAGAATTCTTCTGCCAATCTTGTATTATTTATCTCATGTATATTAGATTAATGAATATCTTCAATGATGTTATTATTATTCTTTTCATCTAACCTTTGATTTATATATTTATGAGATATTGCTTGAAGAATTGGCTCTTTGCAGGTGAAGAGAAGCATCGTTAGAAGCTTTGGAGAGGATTGGAGCAGGTTAATATCAAGCTTGGATCAACCGTCATTAATCGGGTAAGTCAGGACTTTCTTCCTATTCTGTTTCCATTCTCTGTAAAAGGTAATTGTCTACAAGTTAGTAGTAAGTTGGTAACCCTAGACCCTAGGTTACAAGGGTGAAATGTCTTGAACAACAGAACTGGAGACTCCACTAGGGAGCCTAGCTTGCCGTGGGTTTATTCTGTATAATCTTTACCAGTCTTGGCTCTGTTTCTGATTCTGAGTGTGGTTTTTCTTATCTTGATTTTAATTCATAGTGTAGTGTGCCCAGAAGCCTTTAATTTTTTTTTTCTCTTTTTCTCTTTTTTTTTTGTTGTATACGGGATTTGTTGTTATACACAGTTGCGTATAACAACTTTTATACGTGAGTTTCTCTATAAGACAGTAACGTATGGTATGCGGGTTTCCTTCATACATAGTTGTGTATATCTTATAGCAGCATAATTTTTTAGTAGGTTTTTCTTTTCCCTATTTTGTTTTATTTTTTCTTGCTTGGGAGTCTTCTAATTCTGGCATGACTCTGTGAGTCTAAAAGTCTTGTGTCACACCTTGTGCTTGTTTTTCAATCCTTTGAGCTTTCTTGATTTTAATTTTCTTTCATATCGTAATTTGAAGTTGGTCCTCCTCCTTGGTTGATGAGTTTAGTGCTTTGTGTCAAGGTCAATGATCAGGGCTTTGGATGCTTTATATTATGTACTGCATTTTCTAGTGTCAGGGTAGCATTTGTTCTTTTGTGAGTCTAGTGGACTTTTTTGGTTCAATAGTCTCTCCAAGTTGGTTTTTTCTGAGTCTTATTCTTGTTTAGTTGAAGCAAGTTATTTTGGATCCTTTATACTTCATTTTACTTATTATATGCTCTGATTATTCAAACTTGCTCAAAAAATTTGCATTTAGTTGCATTGTAGTTTATGAAGAATTTGGAAAAAGTGAAGAAAAACATCTTATACTTTTGCATTTAGTTGCACTTAGTCGTTTTCTTTTCAGTATTTTTTTCAAATAAATTTCAAAAATTATAAAAAGGAGTCTTAGTTTTCTAGCACTTAGTTTCAATTTCATTAGCTTACATTTACAAAAAAAGAAAAGAAATTTGGTTTAAGTAGTTGGAATTTTCTTTTTTCTTTATACATCATTTTACTTTTTCTTATCGAGTCTATAACATCATAGTCTTTCATGCCATTTACCTTCTGACTAAGAACAACCCTTAAAATGAACGATATAATTTAAAAACTATTAGTAAGTTTTATTTTATATGCTCATACACCAACTAGCTTAGGCTAGACTTGTGGAATAGGGGTTTGACTCTCCACAATTTTTTAAATTAAGACGTAGTTGGCCAATCATTAAGTAAATCCTCTTCTATGTTGATTGTATCTGGGAAACTCCTCTCAAATTGGAGTTAAGCACGAGGCTGTGTGGAGGCTTGGACTGAGGAGACAACTCTCTGATTCTGTGTCAAAGGGTAGACCAAGGTTTATGTGCATCTGGGGATTCTATCTTAGACAAGGTTTCGGGCTTTGCTACCCTGCCCATGCATATGAACCAGGCTCATTATTTTCCCCTCAGACCATCAGTATAGTTGCAATATCCTTTAGTCTCTTTTGACACTTAGGGTTTATACACAAGTACACCAGAAGGATATTTCTTGTTGACCTTGGACAAGCTTGGAAGGTAAACCTTGTAGAAAGTGTGGGAGGGTAGTGGGTGATTCCTCTGCTTGTGCCTAATAACATCTTCACAGACACCAAGTAACTGTCTCTCAGCTTTCTTCTAGAAAGCATATCTTATACCCCTTGTGTTTGTTGTGGATTTAGGAAATTTTGTAGTGATTTCTCTGTGGTTTGTTTGTGTTTATCTGACCTTAGGGTGTGAAGAGTCAAATTTTCAATCATGGAGGACCAACCTCTCAGAAGGTCAGGAAGGTTGCAAAACCTTCCTCCATTTACTACAGTGGAGCCTCCACCGCCCCCCCAAAGGCGAAGATTAGACATAGATAATTCTTTCAAACCTGTAGGAATTAGTGAAGTTCCGGGTGAACCAAAACTTAGGGAAAACCAGGTTGATATAACCATAGTAGAGATAGAAGACTTGCAAGCTGACGAGTTTGCAAGAAATTTCAATTCACCTCTTACTGACCTAAACGATCCAGTGATCGTCCATGTTTGTCCTTTCATTTCACCTATGATTGGTGTTCTTGTGAGCAGACTAATGTCCAGGGATAATTTTAGGGGCGAAATTTAGCCCATGGGGTATTTTTCCACGCTTTTCTCCAAAAAACCATTCGCCATTTTGCATTTTTTGAAGCCCTGTTTCACCCAATTTTGATGGGGTAATTTTTTTCACCCTAAAAATTGCCAAATTATTATATAAACGATATAAAATACTTGGAAATTAAAATATTTATTGGAAAATATCGCCAAACATATTATAGTTGATGTTTTAATAATTGGTATGATTCGCCAACATTTATACACTTTTAAATAAGTATGGTTCCTTAAAATCATCCCTGCTAATGTCTAGTGCAGGCGAAAGTTCTTCTACCCCCATTTCAACTATTCCAGCTGAACGAGTGCCACCTCCCCCAGTTGGTACCCCTAGAACAAGTATACCTGCTACTCCCTTGACTCCAGCTAGTCGGGTGGTTCAACCACCAGCTTCCACAAATGTGGCAGGAAATTCTGGTGGGGTGGTCACTAGGATTCCTAGTGTACCTTCTGCTTCACCTTCTTTTGCACACACTGCTCAGACTGGTCCTATTAGATCCTCTTCATTTGTCCAGGGTTTTCCTTGGAATGGGGGGCACATTCCCCCATCCACACAATATGTAGGTCCCACACCTGCATATGTAGTGGTGCAGTTTGGAAACACTAACCCTTATGGTCAAGGTTTTCAAACGCCAGTTTTGGATTCTTTCATGAGCTCTCCTTTCTCACTTTTTAGCGGAAGGATACCTGCTCATGTTTTCCAAACTCCAATTTCAACTGGAGCAGCTCAAACCACATACACTGCACCACATATGAACAATCCATTGGCTTATGGGTGGAATCCTTTCCAAAGTGGCCCAACTACCTCGCAACCGGTAGCTGGGGGAAAACCCACCTTTGTTTTTGGGAATCAGGGGGAAAGTCATTCTACTACCCAAGCTCATACTTTTTAGGCTTCGGTCAGACCCAAAATTCCATTCCTGGAAACTTTGAACTTTCCAGACTTGTCAAAGTTAATGAATGACCTGGTGAAACATGATGCCACCTGGCCATCTTTCCCTACCAAATTACCCTTGGATATTCCGAAATTTGAAGGAAAAGTTGGTGAAGACCCAAAGGATCATATCACCACCTTTCAATTGTGGTGCTCTTCCAACTCATGGAATGATGACACTGTTCAGTTGATATTGTTCCAAAGAACTCTGACTAGTGCCATAGGAAAGTGGTACATTGAACTGCCCTCTGTTGCATTTGATTTTTTCTGGGACTTAGCTAATGTGTTCCTTAACCATTTCCAGCTTCCCGTTTGGTATGATGCTGGTACATAATTATTGTCCACCTTTCGGCAAGACAAAGACAGTCATATTTTGGATCACATCCAAGAGTGGCGAAGACAGAAAAGGCTCATTAAGGCCACTATCCCTTTCGAGTTTTTGTTAGAATGGTTCCTTAAGTTCTTATTGACGTATATATCTAAGGATGTATCCACTTTAGGAGTAACTGATGAGGAAGAGGCTATCCTCATGGAACAACAATTAGATTTGATATATTCTCAGTCTGGGATTCTATATGAAATCATCCTTGATGCATCGAGGCCAACACATAGTGTCGAGAAACATAAGCCTAGACCCCATGCCAATGGTGTGTTTAGTTCAGTTAAATCTCCCACTATAGAATCTTTGGTGAAATAAATCCATGATTTGTCCATTAGATAGTCTACAATAGAGGAAGCAAAGGCTTCCCCCTCACCCCAAAATGACAATCAGCAGCCCGGTGAGAAAACGAAAAAGGGGAAGAAAGGTGAGGGAAACCAAAACAAGCCAAAACCTACAAAAAATTCTGATGGGGGTAAAAAAGAGAAGAAGAAGGTGAAATTTCCATGTAAGTTGCACCAAGAAGATCACCCGACCCATCAATGCCCTCTTATAGATCAAGCTCAGAAGTTACTGAAAAATCAACAACCAACTATTCTAAAGGATCCTTTTCCCCAAGGACAGTATGCAGCTTCAACTTCTAGTGTAGTAGGGGGCACTGCTAATGCCCTTGACCCAAACTATATCAACATGGTTCAATCTCAGGCCTTACTCTAGAATAGAAACAAGAACTATGAGATTGAGGCTCCTGATAAGGGTAAGTCTATAGGTGAAACTTCTAACCATCTCACAATTGAAAAACCTATTGAAACCATGCTGAAGATACCAAAAGGTGCCTTCAAGAATGCATTGCACAATCCTAACACTAGGGTTGCAGCTAATTACTCTGTTGTTGAATATTTATCCCAAAGACATTGTGCGATGTCATCTTTGGAGGTGTTATAGAGTTGTCCTGTCTAGTGAGATGCACTCTTAGCAGCCTTAGGTAGTATGGATTCATCAAGCCTCATGGCGAAGATTCATTTGTTTGATGTCGAAATTTTCTTGCCATATCATGTGGCCTTATCGATAGAGGTCATCCATGGTAGAAAAACCATTGGAAGGGAATTTGTCGACGAGGGTGCTTCCACATGTGTCATGTCCTTGTTTTGCTGGAAAGATCTTGGATCTCTAGAACTAGTTCCATCGAACACCCTACTTACTGCTTTCGACGGAAGGTCATTTCTTCCACATGGTATCCTACCGGATTTTGAGATAAATTTGGCAGGGAAGGCATTGTCTATTGATGTAGAGGTAATAGATGTGCCATTGGATTATAACTTGCTCCTAGAGAGAATTTGGTCTTATGCCATGTCTTCCATTGCATCGACCGTTCTTTGGGTAGTAGTGTCCCCACACGAAGGGAAGTTGGTTACAGTAGATCAATTTAGTTTCACTCGGAAGGGCCGCATAGAAACTGATGAGTCCATCGTGCCATTTGTTGATCAGGTCAAACCTGCTTCAGAGAGCTTCAGGGATGGAATGTATTCATCATTAATGGGAACATTTGATATCCCAGCCCTGATTAACTATTTAGGTTCTACTAGTGTAGGGAAGTCTATTGCAACAGTTAGCGACAGAACGAATCCTTGGGTACTTCCTTCCTGTCATGAGCATGAAGTGCCCTTATCGGTAGTGGAATTAGCTTATCAATATATCGTTAACACCACTGTTGATCCTATTTCAGTTCCTCCTACCGTCTCAGAGGAACCAAAAGAATCCTACCTACCTTCTTGGGCAACGAACTGTTTCTATACTAACAACTGCTTAGACATGGTTTTGTCTTTAGATGAAGCCATTTTGGAAGCCATGAGTAGGTGAGATAAGATATGCAAAGATCTTGATCATAGATCCTATTTCCTTTGAGAGTTAACCATGATTGAAAATCAAGAGTTTCATGTGAGACTGGCATGTGCTGCTGATATACCAATCAATCCCTTAAGAAGGGAGGGAATCTTTACTGAGGGGAATATGGAAAACATTTCCATTACTATTCCTATCAACATATCTACAAACCCAAACATTGTGGAAAATGTTTATATTGGTGCAAAATGATCTCACGAGGATATTACTATCTATACGACCTTGTTTAAGGAATTTCATGACTTGTTTACCTGGTCATATGAGGAGATGTCAGGAATAGATCCATCGATAGTCGAACATGGAATACGAACTTATCTTGATGCAAAACCAGTTCGACAAAAACTTAGACCTGTCAATCCGCGTCAAGCAACAGTCGTTAAGGCTGAAGTTGAAAAACTGTTGAAGGCTGGTTTTATTTACTCAATACCTTTGACGAAATGGGTATCCAACCCTATTCCTGTTGATAAAAAGCAAGGGACGATACATGTCTGTACTAACTTTCACGATTTAAACAAAGCTTGTCCAAAGGATAACTACCCCACACCATTCATAGATCAAATCATTGATGCTTGTGTGAGGAGTGAAGTATTTTCGTTTATGGATGGTTTCTCCAGGTATAATTAGATTCAAATCAAGCTAGAAGACCAACATAAAATGACTTTCATTTGTCCTTGGGGTACATTTGCATACAAGAAAATGTCTTTTGGATTGAAAAATGTAGGGACTACTTTTCAATGGGTAATGAATTTTTCCTTTCATGACATTAAGTCTATTGTCGACCCCTACCTTGATGGTATTCCAGCACATTCTCGTAAGATGATCGATCACCCAAATCACTTGCATTTAATCTTCGAACGATGCAGATATTATAAAATTTGCTTGAATCCCAACAAGTGTGTTTTCTGTGTCGAGTCAGGTAGGCTGCTCAGGTTCATTGTTTCTAACAAAGGTATTCAGGTGGATCCTTTGAAAGTTGAGGCCATTGTAAATATGCCTCCTCCTCATTCCATTAGGAAACTTCAGAGCCTGCAAGGGAAGTCTAACTTTCTTCGATGTTTTATCGTGAATTATACCAATATCATCAAAGGTTTCATGCACCTGTTGAAACAGGACACCCCATTTGTATTGGATGAGACCACACAACTTGCATTCGAGGCATTAAAGAAATATTTGTTGTCAGCACCTTTATTGCATCTATCAGATTACTCTCGAGATTTTATATTGTATCTGGCCTCATCTGAGTCGACCATTGGGGTATTGCTAGTCTAGCAGAATGATAAGCTCCAAGAGCATGTCGTCTACTATCTTATTCGTGCTTTAGCTAGCCCTGAAATTAAGTACTCCCACGTCGAAAAGTTGGCCTTATAAACTATGTATGCTGTTCAAAGGTTACGTCACTATATCTTATTGAGGACTACGGTAGTAGTGGCAGATGTCAATCCTTTCCAATATTTCTTGTCTCGACGCATAGTTGGAGGAAAATATAACAAATGGATAGTCATTCTCTAGGATTTTGACTTGGAGTTTCAATCTGCCAAATCCAAAAAATCCTTAGTTTTTGCAAAGCTCATTGTAGAATTTCCAGTTGAAGAAGATAAAGAAATTGAAGAAGACTCATTCCCAGATGAGCACATTTTCTTGATTTCCACCTTTGACCCATGGTATGGGGATATACTTATCTATCTCTAGACTCTAAAGTGCCTTGCAAACTTTTCACGGGAAGAGTGACACAAATTACTCACACATGTGAAAAACTACCTCATCATCGAAGATACTTTGTATAGAAGAGGGGTAGACTCTATTTTGTGTCGGTGCCTCACCCATGAAGAGGCTGAGATTGTCCTAAATGATGCCCATAGAGAAGCATGTGGGGGTCATTTATCTGGGTTAGCAATAGCACAAAATATTTTACGTGTCGGTTATTTATGGCCCACGATCTTCAATTATTGTGTGGAAGTCATGAAGCACTGTCATCCTTGTCATGTTTACACTAGAAAGATGCAGTCGCATCTTGCTTCGTTATTTCTCCTCATCACAATGGGCCCCTTCACCAAATGGGGGATAGATTACGTGATTTGAAACCCAGTTTCTACTGGGAGGCACAAACATATTATTGTCACTGTAGATTACTTCACGAAGTGGGTAGAGGCAATGCCCACCTATAAAGTTGATGGGAAAAATGCATCTTTTTTTCATTTTTAACCAGATTATTGCACGTTTCGGTATTCCTAAATAGAATGTCACTGAACATGGTAGTCACTTCCAAAACAACATGATGACCAAGTTGGATATTGTGTTAGGGTTTAAACAAGAACATTCATCTTCTTTCTACCCACAGGAGAATGGTCAAGTCAAGGCAGTCAATAAGACCTTGAAGACTATTCTCAAGCATATTATTAACGGAGCCTGGCCAAACTAGCACATCATGCTATATCCTATGCTTTGGTCTTATCGAACTAATGTGAACACTGCCACGGGGTTCTCACCTTTCCAACTCGTTCATGGAGTGGAAGTAGTAACCCTTGTTGAATGCGAAATCCCATATTTAAAAATTTCCATTCATGTGTTACCTAATATGACTAATCTGGAAGAACGTTTGCTACACTTAGAACATTTAGATTATTTGCGTAGAGATGCGTTGACTACAAACGAATTTCACAAAAATAGGGTGAAAAATCAGTATGATAAATTGGTCAAACCTATGATTTTTTTTGAAGGGGAGCTTTTCTTGCTCTGGGACTAGGACAAAGAATCCTTGGGGGCAGGGAAATTCAGGTCTATGTGGTTAGGACCCTATGTCATGTTGAAAGTAGTAAAGAAAGAGGCATATGAATTAACTGATTTCGAAGGGAATAAGCTTCCCGAGCCTAGAAATGGGCTCTACCTGAAGAAGTACTATGCCTAGGCTTAACACTTTTTCTTGTATGTAACTTTATGTACAATAGCTAGCTATTTTGTGTTCTTATATCATCTGTTGGTTGTTACAGATGTCTTCCGAGTGGTTCATAGTTTTTGCAAATGGTGCTAGTCGTCACACTTGCAACCTCGCTTGAGCCTCATGGCTTATTTACTCACCCTCAGGACAACTAGTTTCCTCTGGAGGTACTTTTCTAGGTCTTGCTACCAATAATGTGGCTGAATACATGGCTGTCATTGAGATTTTATGGGATGCCTTGTCATGTGGCATCACTCAATTGGAAGTTAGACTTGACTTTCAACTGGTAGTTTCCCAGCTTAATCGAGCTTATCAGGTGCGGAACCCCATTTTATTATGTCAGTTCTTGCAAGTTAGTTTATTCGAAAGAAATTTTGAGTTTATTACATTCAATCGCATTCTAAGAAATCAAAATTCATTAACTGATGCATATGCGAATTATATCTTAGATTGGCATTTGACACACATTCCATAAAATATACAACAGACACATTGCAAAACACATGTAAATAAACTGGAAAAGTACATGTATATATATGTGAATATATGTCCATATAGATAGGTCGAGTTCTTGATCCTTAGATCCATTCATAGCTATATAGATATACAAAAATGTACAAAAGTGGATCATAATCCATAAAATGCTCCTAAGACCATTCTTGACCACCCTGGTCACGTTGGTCATCCTGGTTGTCCTGTTCCCGAGAATCTTCAGCTTCTTTAGCTACTATAGCCTCCATGGATTCTATGTAAACAAGCACTGCCCTGGCTACCCTCCTCATAAGGAGTATCCAGGTAGGTGGGATACCAACCACTAGTTCCTGCATGATGGAAGGGATCTGCTCAATGCGTAAAGTAGGGACTCTTTGGGTCAGCCTAGCCAACTTCCCCTCAAGAACCCTGATCAAACTCTGATCCTCCCTTGCCACTGGTTGCACATACATATGAGGATTCCCATTAGAGCGGACAGTTCCAATATCTGCACTTTAATCATTAAAAGGATTAAAAACTTTATGCATATGTATATATCTTTTATAATGAAAAAATTTAAAAAATTTAAAAACTTGAAAAACCAAAATACCTGATGCTCCCCATGCTCCTCCATGAGGAAGGACAAGATCATTGTCACCCCGGAAATCCATCCCAGCATATGGAAACTACTCCAATGCCGGTAGCTGTTGTCCCCACCATAAATAGAAGTCATCATTGTAAACACTCTAAACCGAGCCATCGCCACCTTGGCGAAGAAAGATTTCTCCCCACCTACTCAGTCTAGGATGACGGGGAGAGAAATATGGTAGAGGTACTATAGGGATAAGGGTGGGCACTCTCTCAAAGAAAAAGGACACCAATATACTAGAATAGCCAAAGTTCTTACGTCGACCTCTCTTGTAGTCAAAGAATTGCTTTTTCATTATCAGGATTACTCTTGAGCACCAGTCAAATAAAGGTCCCTGTAGGAATTCCACTACAATTATCATTTGGTTTTGATCCTTACTACTATGCTTACCAACACCTGTAATGGCAAGCTATGGATATTTGCAATAGGGATGCAAGTTCCCCTTTTCTGAGTGCCAGGCGGGCAGTAAGTGTCAATATAGTTCTGAACACTTAGAAGGTCACCGCCCCTACTAGCACCTTCCAAGTTGGTAGAAGCTCCCCATCGTGACAAACCCACAATAAAATAGATGTCCTCCAGTGCAATTTCTAGAATCTCACCTTGTAGTTCAAATGCACCTAGATCATGATCCCAGTAGTTGACCAAAAAATCCATCAAACGGACATTAGATCGCATAGGTGAAGTACAAAATAACTTTAGCAACCCACTTTGTAGTAATGCATGCACCCTGGGGGCACTATGAAGTGCATCTTGGTCCATGGTTTCATGTTCCCTCTCCCTCCACTCCAACACCATATCTTAGCATGTCCATAAATCCATTTTCAAACATTCAAAAACATTCAAAAACTTTTATTTTGGCCCTAATTCTGCTTTTCCTATGTCGCGCAGTATACGTGACTGTTCTTTGTACATGTCGCATATCATACACGGGCCACCTTTGAGAAAGTCACGTATAAAACACCTGTACATGACTATGTAGGTTGCATACCTATGTATACATCATGACCTTCCTAAAATTGGCTTAAAACATTAAAATTTTGCATAAAATTAAAAAATTGATTGGATGAAATGAAAGAGCATGAAGATATGATTTACTTGGCACTTGCGGATTTGAAATTTTTCCATTGGTTTGTCCACATCGAGCGATTGAAGTCAGAGGTAAAAATTTTCTATATTGGGTAAAAATATGAAATGGTGATTTTTCATTTCTATTTTTGAACTATTTATAGAAATAATATCAAAATAAGGGTTTTTTAGCCTATAGTTTTAAATTTTATTAAAAATCAAACTAATGCCATGTCATGTTTACCTAACGCAACAGGTGCAATATTACTCAAAGTTGTTTTCCACTCATATAGGATAGGATATTGGTCATTTATATGAATGTTTGCATTTATACCTACTCCGCCTTAAACCTAGGATCACTACTTTGACCACGGACTATGGTATTTAACCATTATTACCTTGTCTATACCATTTTTCTTCTATTGATAGGGCTTTCCTTCCATGAGTACCCTAGTTTAGAACACATTTATGTCTTTTGGTACTCATGTTTCATTTGTCGTAGGTTTGGGGAGCCTTCTTAGCTACTTTTCACGCCAAATTGAGCCTCATTTTGGTCTCTTTTTACAAGCTATCCCCTTTATAAGGCTCCCCACCCTTATGGAGTTTCTTTAGGCCCATGTCTAACTCCTCAAAATAGACTTGACTGTCGAGTAAACTTGTCCATTCAAGCTCATTATGAATATGTGAATGGGCATCCACATTGGTGGCAGGTTATCACTTTCTCAGACCATGTGGAATAATACGAGAAAGGATCGCTCTCTTTTCTATGGAATTGAGAAGAGTATTCTCAGGCATAGATTTATTTCTTTTTCGGACCTAAGGGACTTAAATTACGAAAAAGGAGTGGTCAGTATGAGCTTAGTTTTCTCTTTTTCATGCTCTAGACCTAAACATGAAAAAGATTCTGAATGTACTTTATATATTTGTCATCATTGTTAAACACTAAGAACAAAGCATCGAGTTTACTATTGTAAGCGCCATTCCTCGTAATCAAATGGATATTTCCGAGTGATCTTGCTTTCCTTCACACTCATAAAACTCAAGCTATATGCTTCTCTTGAAGGAGCATTGGGTAGGTGGTAATTTAATCTTTTTTAGACCTCCTTGGCTAAATACAAAAAAGGTATTCCTTTTCTTATTTGGAAGTTAAGAGGGTTCTTCTGCAGTATGTTTTATACTTTTCCGGCTTCAAGATACTAAATTGGACGAAAAAGGAACCCCCTAGAGTCTTCTTCGGAGTTTTCAGATTCTCTAAACATGAAAACAACAATGAGCATGTACTAGTTCGGGGTCGTAAAATCCATGAATCAGTGACATCATCAAGCATTATTCTCTCCCCTCTTCAATCTTGTCAAAAATGAAGAGAGAAATGAGTTGACTTTCCTGGACTTGTTAAAATTTAACAGGAAAGATAAGGAAGAAGTTTTCTTTTTGGGTTACAAAGAGTGGCAGCATGTCCTCCTTGAACATGGCACTCTTTGAAATTTATGATACTCATGTCTCAGTGTACACTTTCAGTTTCAGCTATCACTTCAAGTTGTCTTACTCCTCCTCTTGTCCTTTATACATGGGGAATCTGATCATGTCTCCTACATGACAGATAAGTCTAGTTGTCCTATCTACAAAGCTAAAAGATGCCTTGGGTCATCTCTGTGTTGTGCTCACTGTTCAAGGCTTTATACCTGTTTCTGCTTATTATCCTGATTCCATCATTATCTTATCTTACTATTACTTGTGTCTGCCTTCCCTTATCCAGTTCCTAGTCACTCTTGTGATCCGTTGGAGGATATATTACCTTCCTCATCATAGTGTGGTTTCTCATCAGCACTTCATGAAGACGAAGACCTAGAGTTTTGATGATGGTACCTTAGGATTCACTTTCATCATTGGTGAACTCCTTTTCTTCAGTTTTTAATTTCACCTATTAATTGAGAATATCTTGAATCATTTCCATGTTCATATTCAACACATCTATTCACATGGATTGGATTGTAATGGTTTCTTTGGATTTTGATGAAGAACTTGGGTTCACATCTAAAACCTAAGTTGTGCAAGATTCTGTTGTGTTCACCTTACACAGCTTCCAGAATTTGAAGACTCATCATTGTATATTGTGGCCTCGATCCACCTTTTTAATATACATGGTATTATGATCCGTATCATATGATGTAATCAATATTGTAAAGGAGCTAGTGTTCTAGTATATTGAAAATGACATCCTCAGATATGATTTTTTATATGACATTTATATGTATTTGTTTGAAGTACTTCCTCTGCTTCCTTGGACTTCTGAGTTCTCCAAGACTAAGATTGTAATGTATTTCGGCCACTGCTTCCCTCTGACCTCACACATTAGGGGGCATCTGTTATCATCCAAAATGGCACTTCTCCATCCGAGTGCTGACATTCATCATGTCGGTACACAAAAGGACAATTTGTATTGAAGTGGGAAAAACACTATAGATGTGCATGACCTAAGACCAACCTTATATATTTTTATTCTGAGTTTTGGTATGCATACGCGACTATGTGCATTGCAAATCACGTGTCATACACGATTATGTGCATTGCAACCCGCGTATACTTGCATACACAAGTTTACTTCAAGAAACACGTGTATCATATGCGAGTTGCTTATATTAATACCCACGTATACCTTAATTCGACATTAAAAATATAAATCGACATTAGATGAGATTAGTTGGGCCCTAATCCATAACTATCCCAACTGTCTCAATCATCCCAACCTTCGAAACCACTCTATTTCGCAAAGTATAACTAGAGGCATTGGGGTGGGGCTAATCAATCAATTTTTTTAGAGAAAAGTTATGCTGGTGGTATATCTTCAGAGTCTTAGACCAATAGAACTTAGAGTCCTCGGTTGCAGAGGATTCCTTGTGTCAAAAGCTGGGTTGTATTCTTACCTATTCACCTTTTGTTAATAAAGAGAATTATTCTTCCAATCTTGTATTGTTTATATCATGTATATTGGTTTAATGAATATGTTCAATGATGTTATTATTATGCTTTTCATCTAACCTTTGATTTATATATTTATGAGATATTTCTTGAATAATTGGCTCTTTGCAGGTGAAGAGAAGCATCCCTAGAAGCTTTGGAGAGGATTGGAGCGGGAGAAGATCAAGCTTGGATCAACCGTCGTTAATCGGGTAAGTCAAGACTTTCTTCCTTTTCTCTTTCCATTCTCTGTAAAAGCTGATTTTCTGCAGGTTAGTAGTAAGTTGGTAACCCTAGACCCTTGGTTACAAGGGTGAAATGTATTGTACAACAGTAACGTCCCTAGGTAACCTTCTTAAAATGCATATACAAAAAAATTTCCAGTATAGTTTCTTTCACAAGGAATTTGGCTATAATACTTCATAATAAATCATCCTTAAGCTTAAAAGGTAAGAAACATTAATTTTCGCACCTAAAACATGGTCTTGGATCCATTCCCTAAGTTTAAATAAGGCTATAGTAGTTGTCCCGCATAGGAGTCTGCTTCCCGCATACCTGAATAACTGGTCAATTCACGTCTTTACCTCTTTCTTCTGCTTTTCGCATTCTGCTATGCAGGATACAGATCGTGGAAAAACCTAGCCAAATTCCACTTCACATTTTTCCTTCCTCTTTCCGTGTTTTCGCTATGCAGAATGCAGAACACGGAAACTTGACATTCTTGCGACTTAACACTAGTCCTTACGCTTTCCACATTTTTCGCTATGTGGAATGCGGAACATGGAAACCATGCCATTCGCATGGCTTAACCCTTGTCCTTGTGATTTTTGCATTTCCACTATGTGGAATGCAGAACATGGAAACCCCTCCATTCGCATGGCTTTAACGCTTATATTTCCACTTTCTACATTTTCGCTATGTGGAACGAGGAACCAGGAAACACCACCATTTGCATGGATTTAACACTTGTCTTTCCACTTTCTGCAATTCCTCTATGTAGAACACGAAACATGGAAACACCACCATTTGCATGGCTTAACACTTGTCTTTCCTCTTTCCGCATTTCCACTATGCGAAATAGGGAAGGCGGAAGCCTCAACAATCATATGACTCAAATGTTTGGATTTCTGCTTCTACACTACGATGGGAGGGATGTAGAAAGTGAAACCCTTAATCTTTTAGGACTTATCCATTAGGTTTTCCTCTTCCACACTCCGTTGTGCGAAACAAGAAAGGAAAAAATATTGACACTCTTTACTCCCAAAGTTCTCCTTTCTGCTTCTCTCTTTCCGCAGTACAGATCGTGGGTGTGTAAAACCCGTAAACTTGAAACCTTACAAAATTACACTTGTTTAGCGGTGTTTTCCTTAGGACAGAGCATGGCTTGTATAACCTTAGAATCCATGCATTTAGGATGCAATTATAACCTTTAACCAAACCAGAGAATCCCTTTCCTAAAAACCAAAATCACATCAAAGTTATAGTGAAATAAAACAGAGTAGGTGCATTCCTTTTCAAGGGATCTATGCATCCAAGGAAGTCATATCCAGTTCTTAACCTAAAAGGAATACTCCTCTTTATAGAATGATAAGAATTATAAGAAAAGCCTTGGGAAGAGTACGTGTATCCTATCATCAGTAAGCTATATAACCAAAAGCATCCCTAGTCATGATAAATAGGACAAGAAGATTCCTAGTTTATGAGAAAATATCCCATCAATAGGATTGGAGTGTCCTTTATTATTTTAATCAACATTGAAACTTACACTCCCATGCATACAGGCATACCAAAATCCTATTGAGAAAAGGGAGTTTATACAACAAAAGGGTAACTCTGTAAAGAGACCAAATATTTCCCAATGAGTTACCATTTTCCAAAAGCAAGGAATCATCATTTAAACTAGAATTATGAGTGCATTGGTTCAGAAGCATCATTCTCATTAATAAATCTAGAGTTGTTAATTCATCCTTTCATTATCATCGAAAACATGTACTTATGCATAACTAAACATGCCCTAAGTTCAATATAATGGAAGAAGAAACCGATTAATCCAATATAACATGTTACCATCATTCGAATAGAGTATGAAAACATGCCAGCGTACAAGCACCATTTTCATCACTACATTAAGTCTGGCATTGATCTTCAAAATAGAAGCATGGAAACACACATTCACACAACTGCAGATATAACCTGATCTTAGCAAAATGTAGAACATCAAACTATAAATGGAACATGTTTGTAGAATGATCCAAAATGAAGAGGGAACAACCACATTCCACCCAACCATAGATTAGGCAGAGAGGTTATCTCTATCCTCAATCACCCCTGAGATAATTATGCATGCCAAGAATGGTGACAGTCAACTCAGTCCCATTTCTCCAGTGAGGAATCCATTGAAACAGAGAGTGTCTCCTTAAGCTTACCTAACATAGTGTGCTTCCCCAATGAGCCCCCCTCAGCATACTAAGTGACGCTCTCTTTTTAGTTAGATCCTACGTCTTTTGCAGCTCCCGGAATCTCTATTCCGCTGTATCTTTTTCTTTCAATTCCCAGGGTGTTTTTAGTGCCATACTGGCCTTCTCATTCTTCATGCAACTGTCTGAGAATGACCCTTCGTGTCCACCCCACTCTTCGCATGAATAATTTCTCATTCAATGTTGTTGTCTCTCTCATTCATATTTTTCATAAAAGCATAATGTTTTAGTTACACTTGTCCTCTAAGGACTGTTTGGCATATTCTGTATCTGTCAATCATTTTAGAAAATAAAATAGTCTTAAAAGTTATTACAATTAAAGTTTATCATTTTGGGGTATTGTGACATTGTCCACAATGTTCTTAGTCTCCTTTTGTAGCTTCTGGAGACTCCCTTTACTTCCTACTGCTTTCTTCCTGTCCATCCTTACACACAAACTTCTTATTTTAGCATGCCTTGATGGCTTGACTGGTTCATTCTATTTGTCCATTCATTTCATCTTGGTCTCTAATCCTGCAGACAGAGATTGCGAGCATTTGATGTAAACTTGACAATCCTAGTCAGAAATTTACCTTCCTTGGCACTCCATGAAGTCAGAATACCTGTTTCAAGAAGTATCTCTCCCACTTTCCCCCAGGAATGGGAATATTTTATAACCACCATGCCGGATATTGATGTTCAATATTCACCTTTGGTAGCCAAGGTGCCCTACATATAGAGGTTTGTACATCTCATTTATAATTAACAATTGCAAACTTGCAATGTCATGCATGCATTATCACATAAAAAAACAAGAAGATGCTAAACAACCAAGTTCTTATTGCCATTTTCAGCTCAATATTCAAAATTTTCCCCAAGGCATGTTTCCCTCCTCTCATGTGCATGTCATACGGAAATGTAGTTCACATGAGAGGTCATCATAAGGAAAATTTCCATCCTAAATATTTCAAATATATATCATGCATAAATTAAATTTCCCAAACATAAGGTCTTGGTTCATTGTTTGTCTCCTGTAGGCCATAATACCTGTGTTTATGCAGTCTCTTACCTGACATGTTCCTTACCCCAAGAAGTCAATATCATGGATAATCAAATCAAACGATGAATTTACAATTATATCTCCTACAAATACTTGGACTTCACATTCGTGATACCAATCGTCATATTGTTTGGTTCTATAAAGGGGAAGCTCTTACCCCTATTACTTACATTTGCTACCACACATAACATGTCATCTTGACATAATTCTAGAACAACATAATTTCAAAACCTAAATTTACAACTATGTTATGTGCATAAATCAAATTTCACCGTCACGAGATCCTTCTCATAATGTTTGGCCTTTGCACATGGTATATTTTGTCTTTATTTTATGGGACACACCCATACTACCTGGAATCTGAAACTTCCAATCATCCAAGCAATTGTGAGCATCTGTGCATACAATGATCCTTAAAATTGCAACACGCAGTACTATACAAAAAATTTCAAGCATTTTCACCTTAATTATGCAAATAAAGTATACTCATGATTTCACAATTACGCTCCATACAATTTTGTACTTTCAACAGAGCATTCAATTAACCATGACTACCTTTTTCCATGCAATTGTTTCCTCGTATTCATAGTAGTTCATGAAATGATCTCATAATTTCCAATAATCCTATCATTTTAGCTATTAAGGAATTTGCAACGTAGTAGTTATATATCACAACCATGCATTCACAAAATGCATCTTGTATGTACCCACACCCATACCTTGGCCTCAAAGCTCCAAGCGCTCCTTGGATGAATCCTTATTTCAGAAGCTCTGAGATGAGTATATATACATGAGGGTCATGTGATCATGGAACTTCAAGTTCACATGCAGGCCTCCTCAACCTGTATATATATATATATATATATATTACTCAACCGATATTACAGAACCTAACACCTCCTTGGGTGCTCTATGGAATTTCTGTTCCAGTGTCTAACACCTCTTTTGGGTTCTCATTGGCAGATCTGCCTTACCAAGATCAGGCGCTTCCTTTCTGGACACCATAATACCTAGGGGTTATTCTCTTCACAGAGCCCCCACTCTTGTGATAGTCCCCTTACGTGGTGTGAATGTGTGCAGAAAGAATACTAACCAGATGTCTTACACTTGGGCATTCCTAGTGATGCTTAGCTGGCCAAGGGGAACGTTATGTACCCCAAGTACATCCTTCCTCCTCATACAATTTTCTCAAGTTTATACACAGAATAATATTCTCATATTATTGTCATTTCCAGGTCTGGGTACTTGCAAATATTGCACTAGTAATAAATCACAATCTTTATATCATGGATTTCTATATCATCAATATTTCCATCTCAAGCAGGTATATTGTTTTTAGAATTGGCAATTCTCATGCTTACCTAGCATGCTCTTAACGATATCAATTATTTACTATGGTCTGCCATACATGCAATGTATTTAATTGATAACAACATCTTGCTAGTATTTCGTAGTATAAAACAAATCATATTTATTTTAGATGTTACCTCATTGATTGGTCTCTTACCAGGGGTTACACACCCTAACACCAATATTGATCATAGATTTTTTGTCCTAGCCCTTATTCACAAGGCTATTGGTCACCTGCAAGGTGTCACCAACATCTCCAATCGACACTTCTATGCTCTTGGTCCTGCAATTATTTACCTTGACCATAATATCACAAGAAACAATGATTATCAGTGGTGGTTTAGTGCATATGTAAAACTTTACTAATTTTCTTTCCCACTATGCAATATTATATGCATGCAAAACATCTTTATCTGCACTATACCATATCTTTTAACATGCCTACTAGTGCATATGCACCTGACCTATCAAGTCTCTTTAATTCCAACATTCTTATGCCAAAGTATTTTGTACATGGAATTCCTAAAATACAAATATATTGGCAAGAGAAGAGATGACTTATAATAGCAGGAAACTCCCCCTTTCTCTGATAACAACTGGTCTAATTTTCATGGATTCTGTGGAAAGGGATCTGTAGCATAGTAGCTCTGGTCCTCTATGATTATATGGAAGCACTCCTTTTGGAGCATCCTGCAACTCAATTGATAAACCTTCCTTTAGGAATTTTATTGTTTGAATTAGCAACCTCTAATTTGGCCCCTCGGCTAAATATTTCCTTCTTTGAAGCTCTTGCGTAGCCTTGTTTTTCCACAGGATTATCTCCCCAACCTTAGTCTCCCTGCGACTAAGTCTTTCGCAACTGTTATCTTCCCTTGTAACAAAATGATTCATCATTTAGTCAGGTTCCAATTTTGGTCGACCCACTAAATTTAATCAACCCGGCCAATGGTCCCTCCAATGCTCAACAAAGAGTGGACTTCAACCTATCGATGAACTTGATTGCATAAATATTTTATGCCCATCCTCTGCAAATAACCCTCTGAAATGGACTAACGACTGTCAGATATATATCGATGGTGGATGCCAATTGTTATAGGGCGTATTTTATAAATATCGCTCATGTCAAGATTTTCTTCTATTGTGCTAGTTTTCCCCTTGAAATAGTTCTCAATCATTGATCTTATACATGATCATTCTTAACCGTTGATATTCTTCCTTTTTTCAACGATTACTTTCAAATTTCACAACACAACATGCTTTTTATCCTTCTTACTTTCAACTTGCAAAATCCTTCAGGTCGTTGATCTTCACACCTTCATATCTCCACAATACAATCCTCAAGCATATGAATGAGGAATATTAGCTTATCTCGTTTGCAATTTCTATCTTGCGCAATCTCTCCTCAATCATAGATCTGGTTCTACCATGATCTTAACCTACCACATCGATCCTTGTATTGATCGATCGCTGATCCATAACCCTGCAACAAGGTTATTCTGAAGATATTTCATTCATGAGACCATCAATGGATTATTACACTAACATCCATTTGATTGATCAGAGAATCAATCAAAAAATATCCGTTTCCCTCCTTTTTAGAGGTCCTAAATTCCCACCCAGGATTATCATTCATTAACAGAGGATTAAACAAACATTCAATCCATGAAAATACACATCATGATAGAGTTATAAATTTTTACACGAAGATTATTCCCAACTAGGCTACCGATCTAACCATCTGTATATCTTTTGGTACTCTGTGGGAAAAATTTTAACCGATAACTTTTGGGTACACTAATTTAATTAGTCCCATGGAATTTTTTACATGAGCTAATCCCACTAAATATCGAAAACACGTCCATTCTCAAATACAATTTTTGTATCCTTTTTCAATTTTTCCAAAAGGATCCTTAATTAATAGGCATACTTCTCTATAGAGCTAACATAAGCCATCTAAGACTGCAAAATTTTCTATCATAAAGTCTCCTGATCCTGTATATAAGGCATGCAAGGTTATTGTTTTCTATTGCATTCAAGAACCCCTTACTTTACTTGACTAAACCTAATAGAAATGCATATTCCAAATATATAAATGTTATGATATACATAATTCCCTTAAGTTCACATGCAGGTTCTTCCCATTCCCCTTCATGAGTAATCAAGCATGTCCTAGAGATAACCTTCAAGTAAGTCAACACACACAGGTGTTGGGATATACTTAGTATTTCATGAATATATAAAAAAAATTATCCTAGAAAAGGCATATACGATATATTGGACACAAATTTGTTCTTTAACTAAAGCATGTGGTTAATACATTCCAGTTATCTTTCAATTCCTATATGCTGATGCGTTTTGCAACCATGACTACCTACACTTGGTATTCGCAATTCCTTGTCAAATATTATTTGTATCATAAACTCATAAAGACAATTCTGAAAGGTAATTGCAAGTTACTAATTAAATCCAATGGATTCTTAATACATCAAGATATTCTTTTCTCAATGCATTACTTCCTCAACAACTCAATCCTAATTATACTTGCATGAGTCTTTACTCATATGTATCTTAATCAAGATTTCAATAAACTACAAATTTAATTCATTTAAACATTTAGTACTGCCAATACTTTATTTTTATTGTTCCTTTTCTTCATCATCCTTGATCTGGTAAGATATTAACCTTTCTAATATACTTTCAACAATTCAATTTCATACGATGAGAAATAATATGCATTTAAAACAACATTGTTAAATCAGGTCCTGTCTCTAAGGGGGGTGGGGGGGGTGAATACGAGACTAAAATTTAAACATTTTTTGTAAATGTAAAAACAATTTTGAACACAGGAATTTATCATGGAACCCTAATAAGTTAAGCCACCAACACTTTCCTATTATCTGTAAAAAAATAAATACAATATATAATAAAATAAGATGTCTCTTCTTTTAGATCAACACCAACTGCTCAGGATGCATCCACACCCTTATTCACTAACACCAACTAGTAGGAGGCAACGAACCCCCTATTTAGTCAGCTATGATCGACAAGGAGAACCTACTCCCTTTGTAGGAACAAACCTATCCTAGCACCACCCTTCCACCCTTAAATGTGATGAACCATCCACACAAACTAGAACATCGGTGACACGGTCATTTGGTCTTCGTCTCCTTGGATTTGGACACAAAGAAAATTTATTTTCATGTTAAATTTATGCTTAAATAATTTTCTCTTGGATGGTGACTGTTGTCTATAGACACATACATTCATCATATGACATTCAACCATCATACTCTTTCATCATGCCTTTTCACCAGACACACCCTTTCATCTTTTTCACAACCTAAAATCCATTTCTGCGACTTTGTTAACATTTTTTTTATACTTTCGCATTTCAATCTTGTAGATGGTCTTTCTACACTTGGCTTTCCACCTCAACCATTCTGCACCGTCAATCTCCTTCAAACTTTTCATGACCCTCGATCTGAGTTGGAAATTGGATATAAGAAATGTGACTTTTCCCAAAAGTCATTTCAAGATTTCCGCTTTCCTCTTTCCGCCTTCCAAAATTTGGGTAGAGAAAATGTGACATTTCCCATAGTTTTGTCGCAGCTCTCCTCTTTCTTATTTCCGAACTTTGGGTAGCGTAAATATGACATTTCCCAAGGTCTTTTTGTGGTTTTCTGCCTTCCGCTTTCCACCTTCCAAACTTTGGGTAGCATAAATGTGACATTACCAAAGGTCTTTTCACGGTTCTCTGCCTTCTGGACTTCTTCTAGCGGAAATGTGACATTGCCCAAAGTATTTTCTTGGTTCTCCTCCTTCCTCTTTCTTCCTTTTGAACTTCGGGTAGCAGAAATGTGACATTTGCCAAGGTCTTTTCACGGTTATCCACCTTCCTCTTTCCATATAAAATATTGATCTATTTTAGTGGATCACTTCTCAACCATTGGATCTCAAAGCTTTGTTGAACTTCAACCTTTCCACAAATCTTATTCGAAACCGATCCTCAACCGCCGGATATTTTTGCGGACTGAATCTCAGCCATCTAATTTCTATTAAGTGCAGAACTTCAACTTTTATGCCTATCTTATGTAGAACTAATTCTCAACTCTCGTATTTTGTGCGGGAAGTTTTCTGACTGTTCATTTCTGAACTAATGCATAACTTTACTGCTATGCATGATTTCCTTGCAGAACCTAGCTACAGTTGTAGATTTACCTTCTAAACCATCAATCTACTTTAGCCATTGATCCCTGATTGGGCTCTCTATGCAACTCCATTGTTTTCAAACCACTGGCTCCTTCATCTTCAACACATAGGTGTTCTTCTCTTTATGCTTCTTCAATTTCCATTAATGCCAACCTATATTTCGATGTTGCCAACAATATCCCCCTTTGGCATTGATGGAAACACCTAATCCTTCTCCCCCTTTGACACCAATGACAAAGGAGAACCTTCCTTCCAGCTCCATTACTGGGTCCAAATTCTTACTCCCCCCAATTATGTATCTCCTCTATTTTCTCCTATTTCCCCATTAAAGGGTTAAATGACTCCCCCTGACTTTGATCACTGTCTTTTGAGAGACTATTTTGGAAGAGAAAATGCTCTTATTCTTTGTCTGAGATATTCAAATACATCACTGTTCAAGGGTTTAGTGAATATTTCTGCAATATGTTCTTGAGTTGGGATATATTCCAATTTGATGGTCGACTTGTATTCATCCTGATATATTAGATAGTGTTATTTTATTGGAATGTGTTTTGCTTTGGAGTGCTTGAAAGGTTTCCTGGAGAGACTTATAGCACTTGTATTATCACAGTAGATAACTGTGGGTTCTTCAAACACTACTTTCATGTCTTGTAGGGTTTGTTTCATCCATTGCAGTTGTGCGCAACATTTTACTGCTGCAATATACTCAGCTTCAGTAGTAGACAGAGAAATTGAAGTTTGTTTCTTGCTTGTCTAGGCTACCAATGATTCTCTTAAGAAAAATGATCCTCCACTTGTACTCTTTCTGTCATCTACACAACCTACCCAATCTGTATCTCAGTAGGATTTTAAAGAAAATGAATTCTTGCTAGGATACCATAATCCAAGATCTATGGTTGCTTTCAAATACCTAATTTCTTTTTCACGGTGTGAACATGGCTTTCTTTTGGTGCATCTTGAAATATGGCTACCATACCGAAAAATTGTTTGACATCATGTCTTGAGGATGTTACATAAAGAAAACTCCCAATCATTGATCTATAGTGTTTTGTATCTACTTCCTTGGGCTCATCTTCTTTTCTTAGTTTTCATCCAGTTGTCATAGGTGTACAAATAGGTTTGCAATCTTCAAACTGGATTTTTTTAGCATATATTTAACATATCTAGCATGATGAATAAAGATTCCCTTTTCAAACTAAACTTTTTGAAATCCTAAAAAGAAATTCAGTTCACCAAGCAAGGACATTTCAAATTCTTGGTGCATCCTACTAGAAAAGTATTTACTCATTTTTTCATCATCACTCCCAAATATCATATCATCAACATATACTTCCACAATAATCATGTAATCACCAATAATTTATAGTGTAGATTACCGTCTCTTGACCTTGTTTTGAAGCCTTGTAATAATCTAGTCTTGCATACCATGCTCTGGGTGTGTATTTTAACCCATAGAGGCTTTCTTAACTTTACAAACATAATATCCTTTGTTAGTTAATTGAAACCCTTTTGGTTGCTCAATGTAGACTTCCTCTTCTAAGTTTCCATTGAGAAACATTGATTTGACATCCATCTAATATACTTTTAATTTTTTGTAGCTAGCAAAGGCTAAGAACATCCTAATTGCCTCCAGTCTGGACATAAGTGCAAAAGTTTCTTCAAAATATACTCCTTCGAGCTGAGTATACCCTTTACATACCAATATGTCTTTGTTCCTGATTACTTGTACATTTTCATTTACTTTGTTTTTGAACACCCATTTAGTTCCAATGACATTCTTATTTTGTGGTCTTGGAACCAATTCCCACGTTTAATTTTTTTCTATTTGGTCTAATTCTTCATTCATAGCTTTGACCCAACTTTCATCTTTGCATGCTTCTTTGATTGAAATGGGATCCATACATGACAACAGTGATACCTTTGTTTGATACACCAATTTTCTTCGTGTTTGTACTCCTGCATTTTTATCTCCAATGATTTGGTCTTCATGATGATTCTTTTGGACTATTCAGGAGGGTGTCTTTATGTCTCTTCTAGGAGATTCTTCTTCTTCTTCTCGAGTATCATCCTCTTATTCTTCGGTATCTATTTCATCTTATTGTATATATTCTTTTTCTTCTACATCTGTTTGTGTACCAACTAGCTCATCATCATCCTCTCTTTCACTATCGAGTATATTCTCTTGATGTTTGAACTTCTTTGTTTTTAAATCATCCACCTTAACATCAGCACTCTCCAAAATATTATGTAATATGAAATTGTAGCATCTGTATGCCTTTTTGGTAAAGGAATATCCAAGAAATATACCTTCATCGGATTGAGCATCAAATTTTCCAAGATTCTCATCAAGTCTTTTGATATAACATTTACTTCCAAAAACATTAAAATATTTTACAGAAAGAGCTCTTCGAAACCATAATTCATAACAAGTTTTATTATTATTTTTCCATAGTTGTCCTCTATTTAAAATTTATACTATTGTGCTTATGGATTCCCTCTAGTATCCATTAGACAGTTTTGGTTCATTGAGTATGTTCCTTGCATCCTCCTCGACTGATCTATTCCTCCTCTCAGAAACCCCATTTTGATGAGGTGTTCTTGAAGCATAAAATTGTCTCTTAATTCCATGGTTTTCACAGAATATATCAAACTCTTTTGAGGTGAATTCACCACCATTGTCTGATCTAAGACATTTTATTTTTTTCTTTTGTTTCATTCTCAACAAGAGTTTTAAAAGATTTGAACTTGTCAAATGATTTTGATTTTTCTTTGAGGAAAACTACCCATGCCATTCTACTAAAATCATCAATGAACATCATAAAATAAGACTCTCCTTGCATACTTTTGGTCCTTGTAGGTCCACAAATATCAGTGTGAACCAACTCTAAGGGTTTTGAGGTTGAATGTTCTTTTGTTATGAACCTTACTCTAGTTTGCTTCCCTAACTAACAATTCCTACACATAGGATTTGAAGGCTTCGTGATATTTGGTAAGTTTCTCACTGCCCCAATATTGTTAACCTTTACTATATTATCAAAGTTAATGTGCCCCAATCTTCTATGCCATAGCCAACTTTCATTCACGAAATTCATATGAATTTTCTCAGGATATCTCATATTTAGTATGTATATATTTTCGGGAGTTCTAGAAGAAACACCAACTAATTTTCCCGAGTTATTCCTTCTTATCTCACATTTATGAGAATAAAAAATGCAAATGTTCCCTTGATCATAGGTTTGGATGAAACTTAATAGACTAGGTTTCATATTTTCTACAATTAACACATTTTTGGCTTTATCTTTTCCTATATTCACGGTTCCTCTCCCAATAATATTACCTGAATCATTTTCCCAAAATGTGACTTTACCCTTTTGTTTTCTTAAGTTTGAAAATGTGTTCTTATCTCCCGTCATATGTTTCGAACATCCACTATCAATGATACCAGAGATCTCCTTTATCTTGTGTTCTCAAGGAAATATGACATTCATATTTTTATGTTCTTTCCTTCCATACTCTCTTTTTCTATTTAATATACTTTGGTCTTTCTCATATTTCCATTAACTTGCAATTTCTTGCTTTGTGTACATAGTTATGACAATTGAAGCAATCTAGATCCCTTTCTTGTAGAGGTGTAAATGGGTTATAATTTCTGCTTTTAGCTTGACTTACTGTCTGATTGTGTTTGAAGTTATAGCCTTTAACCTTTAATATTTTTCTCTCATATTCTCTACAATTCATAGCTTTGTGTCCAAAGTTAGAGAATGTAAAACAATAACCAAGGAAAATGTGAAAATACTTGTTTTGATAAAACTTATTTGAATTGACTTGAATCCTTTTTTGATGGGTGGAAATGATATTCATGGAGTTCTGAGCATTCCTTGTCTTTTCTTCCTCTTTCTTCTTGAATGTACTTAGAAGAACAGCTGCATAATATTTTGGGCTAACTTTATTTTATTCTTGAGGATAAACTATTCCATTTTTGTTACTTGGGTTTCTTTGTGTGGTTATAATCTCATCTAAAATTTAATAACTATTTTCATATTTGTTTTGAATAAATTTTGCATCAAGCTCTTTCTTAAATGAACTAACTCTGCCTCCATTCTATCACAGATTAGTTGTTTTTCTTTAAGATATTTTTCCATCCTTTATTCTATCCTATTTTCATCTTTAATTTGGTGTTTAAGATTGCTTATGATTTTCTTCATCTCCTTTTCTTTCTGTTCATGCTCTTCCTGTTGTTCAACTACACAAATTTTCAACTGTCTATATTTATTTTTGTGTCTTTCTAATCCGTCCAATGCACTCAGTAGTTCTTCCTCCATATTGTTGGGCACATGGGCAGACCCGGGTTAACACTTTATACGTCGCACCAATAAAAGACCCACTGTGTTGGCCCTTTCGGCAACAACCTGCGCGCAGGTTGCAGTCTCACCCGAAACAGCAATGGGGGGCCGCAGAATCAGGTTTCTGCATGCAGAGAGGGGTATTACTGTACCTTAGCCTTTCTAAATAATTACTAATCAACTTCTGGTTAACTTATCATTCATTCACATATAACTTCACAGCATAATAAACAAACCAAACTTGCATAACCCACTACCGGGAATTCACAGCGAAGCTTAGTATTAACAGAGATCATATATTATCAGATATATTCGGTTTAATGCATGAAAATGACAGAAACAGGAATAACACAACAAAACCACAACACCAAATATAACGTGGTTCACCCCCAGTGTAGGGGCTACGTCCACAAACTGCGTTTTATTCCTCTTTCCTCAAAACCACAGTTTATCTGCGCACTCAGCTGCAGATTCCTTCAGCTTTTGACAGCCATGCACACAGCAGCAGGCTTCTGCGCACACAGCTGCAGACCTTTCTTACTTTCTTACAAAAACCCTCTGCGCACACAGCTGCAGAGGTCGTCCACGCACACAGCTGGGACTTGTCCTTTCCTTGCCAAAAACCAACCTTACTTCACCTTATCTTTCTTACACCAAAAAGCCTAACCTATCCATTTTCCATAAGCGCTTATTTATACTGCGCAGCATTACAAAAACCGTGGTCTTAAACCATGGGCACCCACAAAACCCTAAACCCTGGATTTAAACCATGGGCTTATTACAAAAAGAGAGGGTTTTGACTTACCCTGACACCCCTAAGACTATTTTGACCCAAAGCTCTGTTTATAAATTAACCGCGGAGTTACCCCCTATGGGGTGTGCGCCCCAACAGGCCCCTAAGACTCACTAGTGGCCCGTCCCGGGACACTCGGCGTCTTCTCTGGTGGCCGAATCTTCTGTGCGAGGGTCTGGAAATGACTGGTGAGATTATGCAGTATTTCATCAGTGGCTTGCTCCTTTTCCACCATCTCCTGTAATATTGAAGAAGAGTCTGTATCAGCCTTTTCTTGTGCAAAATTGTCATATGTATTCAAAATTTTGAGCTGGCTTTCCGCAGCATTGGTCAACTCTAAGGCTTCATCTACCAGGGGCTGTAGCGCACTTTCCAACATTGTTACCTTCGTCCTGCAGGACTCGATATCCTGCTGAAGCTCCTTGCTGCGTTTTACTCTAGCCATCTTCTGCATAGGTGGCAGCATCTTGATCTCTATTCGGACTGCATCGAGCTCGTCCTGGCGCATCTTGATGGTTTCCTGAATTTTCCCTACATCGGGATGATCCTGTAAATTTTCCCAGGCTTCTATGCTGTCTTCCAGTAGTTTTGTGACACTAACCATGTTGTCTGATATTTTTGTTGCTGAAGCCTTGATATCCTGCTGGCGTTGTTCTCGTACCTCTGGAGGAGTCTCGGGAGGAATGCGTAGTTGTAGTTCTGCAATCTGTTGCTGATATTCTATCTTCATCTGTTCCAATTCACTGTGAGACTGCTGGGCATAGTTTTTCATCTTAGCAATCTTCTGCTTTGGCTCCTCTGTTTCCTGTATGTTGGAGCCAGACAGACTCCGACATGCCTCATCCAACGCTTGCAGTAGCGTAGTTGTTGTCTGCTCGGCCTCTTTCTTCTGTTGCTCGATCTCTTGTAGGCGTGCAGCGGAAGTTTTGTTCTGCTTGATGGATTCCTCCAGTTGGACCTGTGACTCTTGAGCTCGGGTATGGATCTCCTTTGTAATCGCGAGCTGTCGGAGGTGCAACTCTGACATAGGTATCTTTGTATAATCAATCTCTGCACTTATATTTGTCGGGGGTCGAGGATCGATGGCAGGCTGCATCATAGTTGCACTGGAAACCTGTCCCTGGGGGTCCCTAAGTGGCCATTGCGTACCGTCCTACTGTGGGGGTGCCATAGTGCTGCTTGCCGCAGTGCTGGGTGCTGGGTTTGCAATTAACTCTTTTAACTCTGATACCCTGGTTGTGAGACTTGCGAGGCTGGCAAGATGTAGCTCCGCGAATTCGGACCATTTTTTAGTAAGCACCAACGTAGATTGTTCAAGAGCATGCTCTAGTGTACTCATTGTGACAGAGGCTTCCTCCTCGACATCTTTATCCTTTGATGCCTTTACCTTTTTGCGAGACTGCGGCTTGGTTACCTCGGCTATTTCGGGCGACTTGCGCTTCGCCGGTGGGGTAGGATCTAGTATGGTCTTGACCGACTCCTCATCCTGTTCATCTCGCTCATCCTGTTCACTATCACCATCCTGGTCATTATCATTTATCTGGGAAGAACTTGGGTCTTCTCTATCTTCCAACGGGCTTTGCTGCTGCGCCTGACTAGTACCTGCGCCAATATTGATAGCTGGAGGAACCGAAATAGAAGGTTTTTTTCCTAAATCTTTCAGCCATTCAGCCGGCCACTGCTGAACGATCCGCTGGATATCTAGTTCAGTGACTACATATGGTAATTTGAAACATTGCCGTTGAGGGTCTGCACGAGCTTGAAGGAAAACATGATGCATGTCGGCACTAAAGTGCGCAATCCCCTCGTACTGAGAGAACACCTCATTGGTAAGGCGAGGTGTTCGCAATATCTCATAGTGAAGGCTCATAGCATAGAATACGAACACAGTGTTCGTCATCTGTTGAGTTTCCTTATCTGCGGATACCCAAAGGGAGGCGTACCTTGTTGCCCCCGGTGTGCCGGGGTTTACTTCGACAAACTGAACTTCAGTGGGTTCCTTCCATCCAACTAATGCAATAAGGATTATAAGCCATGAATAATGAAAAGGTATACCTTTTTCTTGCGCATCGCGAGCATCCTCCAAAAATTCCTTCGCCAGATAGCCAGCCCAGTTATAAGTATACCCCTCGGCGCAATTCATAGCAATCCTGATAACCGGGGCAGGAACTTCAGTTGGCCTGCATTTCTGGATAAGTTTGCAGGATAAGAGTTCAGCTGCAAACCTAATGGGCTGTGCCTGAATCGCGGAAGTATGATACCCTCATTTCCCTTTTGTCAGGCCAAACCGCTCCTTCATGGTTTGTGCGAGCTTTGTGTCTTCATGTTTGGACGGAAACTCGGTTCCCGGATCTGGTCCCGCCATAGGTAATCCTGTGATCCTATGGATAAGGGCGGCGTCGATAGGAACTTGTTGGTCTCCTATCCATAGATAGCCGTCATGTACCAAGGCTAGTAACTGCTTGGCCACTACAGTCACATGTATACCGCGTCCGAAATGGGGAATGTTGAATAGCTTGAGTAGGCCAGCTTTGTCCAAACCTGCAGCCCATGGTTGCACTTCCAGGAGCGTGACCTCATGGTCGGAGTACCTGACACGGTGCAAGTATTCTGCTGGGTCAAACTGTGGGAACTTGCTATAGTCATTGGTGTCATGATCGCTATACTTAAGCCGATCAATCTTCCCTGTCATGCTGCCAATCAGCTGCACTCCTGATGGTAATGAAGGTGTGGCTAATGTAAACTGCTTCGTCCGCCGGGGTAGCGTGGTGCCTGGGCGAACAGGTGGTAAGTATGGTGGTCGTGGCGGCGGAATATTCTCACTTCCCCTGGCCGTGGCCTGGGTGGAACCAGAGGGCTCCATGGGAGGAGCTGCTGGTGTTTGCCCTGTTTGCTGCGGTCGGTCTTGGTTGCGTTTGGTGCGAATTTCAGTTCTAGACTTTTTCCTGGCAGACCGTGTCTGCATTGGCCGTGGTAGGGCTGGGGGAGTGGCTTCACAGTGAGCTATGGCAGGCGGCCGAACAGAGCAGGTGATCAGTCCCTCTCGCTCGAATTCTCGGACCAAGGCGTCAATCTCACGTTCAGTAGTCATGGATTCACTCACAAGGCTTAAAGGAATGCGGAATGTGATTTTTCCTATTTTAGGGAGATTCTTATACACGCTAGTAATCAATTCGGGGAGGACAGTGCATTGAAGGCACCAAATCGGATAAAAATCTTATCCTAGTGAAACATAATTGCCAGTACCGGTCTTAGTACAGTCATTTAAAGCACTTAAAATCCCGCCGCCGCCAAACTGGTTACCTCCCAACGGTCGAATTTTGGGCCTCGAGTCATTTTCAGTCTGTGGTAGAAGCATGGTCGCAGCCTCAGGGTGATAAGAAACGGCAGCCCAATAGTGTGCTGCGACCCAACCCGGCAATATCCGCGATAGGATGGTTAAATTTGAGGTGCGAGCGTCTGGGCTCCGCCCCTGAAACTTACGTCGCACGTCTTGAGCTTGTCGTATAGATGTGGTGTGCGCGACCTCCTGGGAGGTTTTTCGTCGGAGCTGAATTCTTGTAGGGGCGTCCCCCCAGGCTGTGGTAGCGCCTATTGGTATTCCCAGAGGTTGGATGTTCTGAGACTGAGGGACTTGGTCCGGCATTCGCAGAAGAGTGTGTCTAAGATCTGTCATTTTGACCTGGGCAGGCAGTTCTCGCGGCTGTGCTCTGAGGCATCGAAGAGACTGGGTGATCTGTGCGCACCTATGGCCATGTAGCTCGTACAGTCGTTGCTGCCAATTCACCAGACCATCGTCTGAATCAGACATGCAAGAGCTATCACATTGCCAATCCATTACACCATCAGTATTAGGTTTGACATAATCTGCATCCGTGGCTGTGATGTTATAGATGTGATCTAAAGTATCCTGCTCCCCTTCATCTCTGAGTGGTTCGGTACATCTCTCTCCTTGGGATGGATCGAGGGGTATAATAACGCGCAGACCATTTCCTTCGAAGGTCATCTGCCGCCGTTTAAGGTTGACGACTGCGGCATTGGCCATGGCCCACTCAATTCCCAGCAGGGCTGGGTAAGGGTTGATGTCATCAATGATCTCAATTACTTCGAAATCTGCCAGAGTACTGACCCCATCAATGTCGATTGGGACACTAAGAAGTCTCCCCAGCGGTACAATCTTTTGTGGTTAGCTAGTCGCAGCTGTATAGGTGACCAAACCAGGGAAGGCATTCCCATTTGTCGCCACGTCTGCTTAGGGAGGACATTAACATCTGATCCTAGATCGAGGATGACGTCGGTCATATCATATTCTCCTATCTGAACATTCAACCTCATTTCCCGTCCCGTTTGTCGGACACGACTAATAGTTTTCTCCTGATCAAGTCCTCTCTGATGGTCTGTGACAGCAAGAACTTTTTGCAGCTCGTTTAGAGCGTTCTGATTGCGCAAGAGTTTCATACAGCTCTGCAAGAAAGAAGATAGTGTACTTACTTTATCTGTCGAGGCCCCCTGTAGCTGCGACGCCTGCTGGTGTTGCCGCGCAGGGCTGTCTTCGGCGCCATCAATATTAGCGCGCCGGTCCTCCAGGACCGGTGTGGTATCCTTCGCCGGACCAGGGGCAGGTCCTTTTTTACAGATCTGTTGGGAGCTCATTGTGGGAGGTTGTCCTGGCGGGTCTTGAGAATGTGTCACAGCCCCACTCCGGGTGACCACATTGAGGGCGGGGGCAGGGCGTTGTTCCACAGAAATCAACTGAATACTTGAGGTAGGGATACGACTATTTTCCTGTATCTTTGCAAGGAGCTGTGGACATTGTTCAATGACGTGATCTACTGCGCGGAAATATCGACATGTCGTAGTGGGGTTTCGACAGTCGCGGGCCAAATGACCAGCTTGGTTACAATTGTAACACACAACCTGGCCTCTACCTCTACCAGTCATTCCACCACGGCTGCGACCACCAAAAGCACCTCTGCCGGGGTTTCCACCTCGGTATCCATAACCATCATTATTCTGGGTGTCGTTATGGACTCGGTAAACATCAGAGGTGCGCTCTCGCATAAGGTCATAGCTGCGACATTCTTCTTCATTATGGCCAACAGAATTACAAAACTGGCAGTAGGGATTTTTGGGAACTGGGACATATCTTTGGAGAAGAGGGCAGTGCTCAGGGTGATGCTGGCCAGAGGTGCGGCAAATCTCACAATATATCACACCGGCATTGACTTGGGTAGGCGCGCCAGAGGTAAGATAAGTTCTGACCATGGGGCATTGGTCCCTATCATGACCTTCAGTCTGACATTGCGTACATCAGACCTCTTCACGACTGGTTTTAGCTTTCTTCATGTCACGAAGTTCCAGGGCCATTGCTGCCAGTTGGGCTTGGATTTGAGCAAGACCAGAATTGTCTCCGACGGGAGCGGTTTCTAGCTTCATTGCGATTTCCATGGCCTCTTGTTGGTCAGCAACCTTCTGTTGCATGAGCGGCGTTCTGATATGCAGCAGTAGGGCAGCAATAAACCATTCCTTGTGCTGCGCAGGACTAATGGTAAAGCTGACTTGATCTAATAAGATTTTGAATCTCTGGTCGAAGTCCCACACGGATTCGCCGCGCCGTTGTTGAATCTCTTTGAGTTCAGTGATGCTCTGTGATTCTGATTTCGGTTTCTTAAATTCCTTAATAAGGGCGGCTTTGATTTCATCCAAAGTAGGGTTATTGTTGCTAGAAAATTTCATGAACCAGGTCAAATCCCGGTCGCGAAAGGAAGTAATAAGCTGTGCATTTCTCAGATCCAGGTCGGTAATACCCTTCGCGTTCCAGACGGCTTCACACAAAAACCAGAACTGCTCTGGGTCTTCTGATCCCGTACCTTTGAAAATGGGC
>LPNX011017786.1:1101629-1150191 GCA_001517045.1 Pseudotsuga menziesii | reverse complement strand
CTCTTGTCTCTTGTGATGTGCTTATATGATTGCTGTGCTTGTTATTCTCTCAGTGAAAAGATCTTATGATAATGCTAGCTTAAATGATGAAAAACTAACATGTCGTTAATTTGTTCTAGATCTGAACCATTCAGACTAGAGGAACAACTTCTATCCACAAAAGGTGAAATATTCCTGCTTAAAGTCACCAACTCAACTAAACTTACCTTGGTTGGTTTCGGCACTCCCAGTGGCTCTTAAATCATAGGGATTGGCCTAGGAGGCTCCTAAACTGATGCATGCAAGTGCAATCAATGGCAATAGGCCTCAATTAGCATTCCTCACACTTTAGTAACTGAAACATGTGCCCCAATTAGGCCAAGTGGACCCAATGGTGCTAGTGACTAAAAATAGACTATATGGGCTCCCGATTTAGACATGACTCCTGATTTAGACATATGACCAAATTGAACAAGGGAGGATTAATAATCCTAATACCCTCCCTGAATGCTAACTTGGACAATCTGTGGGCCCTGGAAACTAAGACCATAGGTCACCCATTACATCAAGTAAAAAAAGTAACTGCTTAATACAAGGAGCTGGGGCAAAAACTACATGGGAAAAAATCCCCCCTTCTATCTAAGCAGTTAAAATCAGGTCTCAAGTTTGAAAAACTTGAAAATATGTTGTTGTAATCTTCATCTCTATGAGGTAGTAAAGCAGTATGCATGGTGTTTTGTGCACAGGTATTCTAGGGCTTGGCATGTAGACTTCTCCTTCTTCTCCAAAAATGATGATGGAAGGAAGGAGGAATGTAACCTTTGTCTCTTGCTGGATGAAGAGGTGTATGATAATATCCATTCTTCTTAATGTAGTGAGACTGATCCCTTGCCATATAACATATTGCAGGGAGTCTATTGCATCTCTCTAAAGGAGGTAAGATTGCATGGCATAGTGCAAGGGTCTTTCCTTTCTGAGTGTCAGGTGAGTTTCCAGTCATATTCCTAGCTTCCAGTTTGGAAGTAGGGATTGAATCTAGATCTAAGTCACCCTGAATCTCAATCTCATAAACTGATAAAGATGGATCTGCAATACTAGTAGAGGATACAAAAGAAGTATATGCAATGATTTTACCTTCCCTTGCAAGTGGCTACTGAGAGTGCACTGGTTTAGAAGGAGGCATGAAATGTGAGAACTCATATGCTTTTGAAGCATGATTTGCAACACCCTTCACTATGATGTTCCCAGTAGAGATATCTGTGATTTCCACTGAGTCAGGACCAAATATCACTCACTTTGGAGATCCAGTATGGGTCATTTGATAGACAAATAATAGGTTTGAAGCTAGGGAGGGAACAAATAGCACATATTTGAACCTTCCATGTTCAAGCTTGACAGAGCCCTTCCCTTTTGTTTTGACTTTACTGTTCTTTCCCATCTAAATACTAGGACCATCAAAGGACTAAAAAGAAGAGAATGATTCTCTGGATGTAGCCATATGGTTGGAAGCTCCAGAATCAATGAGGAAGACATGTGCTGATGTGCAAAAAGCCTTCAGTGCATGGCCTTTCCTTTGGTATTCTTCATGTTCTTCTTCAGAGTCATCCTTCCTTACGCTAGTAGGTGCAGAAATGTTATGTCTCTTCAAAAGAAGAGCCATTTCATCAAGTTGTCTTATCATATAGGAGCTTTCTGAATGAAAGCCCCTTCCACAGTAAGAGTAGAGGACCTTGTATTTTCCATTCTTCTTGCTTCTCTTCAAAAATAAAGGCTCCTTTGACTGCTCTTTCTTCACAGGAGACTAATCTCTTTGCTTCCCTTTGTCATTCACTACCTTATCTCCTCTTACAACCAAAGCTTGATCTTTGGAAGATCGAATGATCCCCATTTAGATCAATTTATCATTCTCAGAAGTGAGAGATTGGATGAGGGCATTAAGAGTGGGAATCTTCCAATTTGGAGTAGTGAGCCTTACTGTTTGGAAGTTTGATACAAATACTGAGTAATATGCATTGATCTTTGTGAGAATGGAAAGGATGAGATGATCTTCATCCTTATCCACTTTGCATTGCTTCAACTGATATATCAGGTTCTTGAACTTTGTGAAGAATTCATTCAGTGATTATAAGTTGGATGGATTAAGAGTGATCAGATCAATTTCTAGCTAATGGACCCTCATCTCATCCTGCTTATCAAATAAGGAGGCTAGATTGACCCAAATCTCCTTGGGAGTCTTCAATCCTTCGATGTGGAATCGAATATCTCAAGAAACTGAGGAGAACAAGTGTCCATGGGCTTCATCAAGCCTATTCCAGTACTTTTATTTGTCATGATCTGAAGCTGGCACTACCTCTGTTTCTTCTATGAGTCTGAAGAGCTACTTAGTGCAGAGTAGTACCTCCATGTCTTCCTTCCACTGGTGATAGTTGAAGGGAGTGAGAGGCTGTACTGGATGAACCATTTTGAATGCAGTAAGGAGGACTGAGCTGCTGTAGCAAATGGAGTGAGAAGAAAGGGCTTCTTGTAGCGAATGCTATGAGAAAAGCTGATAACCTGTCACATAATCAAACATACAAAGTAAGGTTAACAGTTTACACTTTTGGAATTTCCTTCACACCCAACATAGTTAATCAAGTAATCTTGATCAACAATTTCCTAACTTGGGATATTAAGTGGTAAATTCTTTTATTTTGGTGCAGTACTAGAAGGAGCAATTTTGCTAAAAAAAATGATCCAGCTGGAGATATGAGGAGGAGAGGTGTCTTGTCTGCTGAGGATCTGATACCATATTAAATTGAGCAAATAGATATGTGGACAAACACACAACTCACAAGATAGATCACACAATTTAATCAGCAATTGAAGAATGAAACAATGCAAAAATGGCTTGCAGCTGTGAATGCTTTCATTAATAAAAAAAGTAATTATATGAATAATTACAATGAAGTATAATGGCTTAAATAGCCACATGCAATTCAAATTGATTAGACTCTACTTGATTGTAGGTAACTAAGACCTTGTCTAAATCACCGTCGGAGGACTCAATAGTTAACTGGCCTTATCTAAACCATAACCGGATTTCATCGGAGTTCTAAAACACAACTCAAGTGTTACATTTAGTGTTGACTAAGGCTAATAGACTATGGTAGGTGAGAAATGCACCCCTTCTGCATGCAACCATGCAAACCTAGCACTAACTGAATGTAGAGGACTAGAAATGAATGTAACTATCTCCTGACTTAGCTTGACTAGTCACCAACTCAACTGAACTGACCCTGGTTGGTTTCGGAACTCCCAGTGGCTCCTAAATTGTATGGATTGGACTAGGATGCTCCTAAACTGATGCATACAAGTGCAATCAGTGGCAGTAGGCCTCAACTAGTGTTCCCCACACTTTAGTAATTGAAACATGTGCCCCAATTAGGCCAAGTGTACCCAATGGTGCTAGTGACTATAAATAGACTGGATGGCCTCCCTATTTAGACATGAATCATGATTTAGACATATGACCAATTAGACAATGGAGGATTAATAATCCTAATACAACTCATAAAGCTCAAAAAACCCGACTTACCAAAATATAGAAAACCCCCATAGGTGGCTAAAGAACTTCCCAAATTTATCAAGGACCTCATGAATTGGAAAAATCATGAGTGAGTTTTCAAGGAGATGGAAAAAACATGCTAATCCTAGAAAATGGAGGAAAAGTCATGAAGGATGTGTTGGCAACAAAAGCATCCAGTTTCCTAGTTTGACTAGCTTTACCTTATCCATAGGAAAACAAAAAAAACAGAATAACGCAAAATATGCTATAAAGCACTGCATACTAATTTTGGATGGTCAAAAGGTGGTTAATATTAATCCAGAATTAGAAATAAATCATTCCTAGGATATAGATGGCATGTGTTGACTTTAAGGTGCAAGTGGATGCCAACTAATTAAGCTACTGGGTGAATAATTAATCAAATAATGATTAATAATTTTATCCTAAGTTATGAGTGGGTTTAATATATTCCAACACCCTCCTATAAGTCTGACTTTATGATGGTATGACAAAAAATATAGATACATGTAGGGCCCAACAACAAGGCTATGGTCACCCTTTAACAATTATTATGTCCAGAAAAGTGAGGAAAGAGGAAAAACCACGTGGGGAAAACCCTCCCTCAAAAAAGGACAAGGCACAAAATTTTGAAATAATATGTCTTCAACATATCCTTATCTTCACTTGAATGAGCTGAGTGAACTGCTTCTGGATGAAGGACATGCTAAAGAAATCATGAACTCCATGATCATGTGCTAGAGTGTAGAATCTATAAGAAGGAAGAGGAGAGACTCCTTGTATCTCATCAACTGATGAAGTAGGATAATTATTTGAATGATTATTTCTGCTTTCGAACTGTTATCTGCAAACATAATCTGAAATAGAAAAGAGATTTGTGCATACTCCTTTCCAAAGAGTACAAAAATTAAGACAATTTATTTCACACTCAATTCCCTGAGTAGCTGCAAAATTGTGATGTGAATCACATGTCAATCTTCCAATCTAATGTAGAACCTTTCCAGATATGATATGATGCTGATAAAAATATGATATATCAAAAATATTAGCATATGGAACAGCAAAGACAAATGCTTCAGTGGCTCCATGAGGATATAGGGCTAGACTAGGAAAATTATGAGCAACTGGGGAAAACTGATAGCTGTAAAAATATGAATGATGGATGGGCATAAGATTTGAACCATAAGTTTTTAGAACAGATCCAAAAAATTTTAATATCAGTACAAATATAACTAAGGACATGTATAACCAACCACTGAAAGATAGGAAATACTTCAAACCATGTAAGATAAATATCACTGCATAAGAGACCAATGAGGAATCAACTAGTGAACATGGGATTTGTATAGTCTTAGGATTATTCATAGGTATGGTAGATGGTATGGATGGTGGTATGATATGTGTATCAACCTAAAAATATGATTCTAAATCAGAATCCAAAGGTTCACATATAAGCATATCAGTAGACTCATGGGAATACACCGGTAATGAATCCTCTGTATGAAAAGAGGAAATAAGGAGATGTTCAAAATATTCAAGAAGGCTCTGAGTATTGATGCCAAGAACAAAGGAGGATATTCTGAAGAACATGGGATCAATTAAGGTAAGTTGTATGACACAAATAAGGCCTTATGTGGCTAAGCAAACATCGTGGAAGTCACCGGGTTGCGCATCATCAGTGAGAGAGGTATGCACAAGGTGTGAAGAATCTGGCACATAGATCTCAGAATCTAAGATAGGATATTTAGAGAACAATGAATGGGTTATATGATCATCATAAATATCAATAGCATCTCCATATGTTACTTCTTTTTCATCATTAATATCACAAGAAGAAAAATCACCTTCAAGAGACACAGAAAAAGATGGCTCTTCAATATTTGCTTCTTGATTGAAGGAGGAAGCATTCGAATCAAAGAGGGTAGCAACAACATGAATTGTATGAGAAACTTATTCATCATGTTCAAATTCATCAGAGAATGTAGATGCCAAGAAATATTGAGAGAGAGAACACGAGGAGATGTTGGGTTCGCTCCATGATTCATCTTCTATTTTCTGCAAACCAAAAGCTTTGTCCAAATTTTTCCAAATCTCAAATGGATACTCAAATGAATCTATGAGATCATATATATTTGGAGACATTCCCAAACACATAATTCCATAAGATCTACCACAATTATTAATACAATCAATATTCTCTTCATAAGAATCAGGTTCGCTCAATGCACCAATGGAGACATCAAAGAGACATTGCCTCTTCAAGTATGCGCTCATCTTTGGCTTCCAATCAACATAGTTGAAAGGAGATAGTAGAGGAAATTTTGAATCCATATTGAAGTTGTTGATATGCTCTAGGAGATACTCTCTGCAACCTGCAAAACAAACTAGGAGAAAATCTTGTAATCTATACAAGCTCTTCTTCAGAGAAGGATAGGAGAGGGATGCGCTCCTCAACTCTGTAGAACTTGATCACCTTGCTGCTATGATACAATGTAGGTGATGGCAAGGTTGTGCTCCCTATAGATATGATACCATGTAGAATATGGAAAGGTTATGCTCCCTGTAGCTCTAATACCATGTAGAAATAATAGATCAATTCTATGAGCAATGATGCTAAGAAGAAGCACAAGAAATAGATCTTGCTACTAAGAATTCTCACAAGCATACACAGGAAAAATAAAGAGAAGAAAATAGACTAAATCACATGAATGAAGAGATGAATATTGGTGTGTATCCTTCCATTGAATAATAATGAATAATAGTGTACATAAATAGTACATCCCTCGTAGGAAAATTGAGTTCTATGGAGACAACTCATAAAGCTCAAAAAGCCCGACTTACCAAAATATAGAAAACCCCCATAGGTGGCTAAAGAACTTCCCAAATATATCAAGGACCTCATGAATTGGAAAAAGCATGAGTGAGTTTTCAAGGAGATGGAAAAAACATGCTAATCCTAGAAAAAAGAGGAAAATTCATGAAGGATGAGTTAACAACAAAAGCACCCAGTTTCCTAGTTTGACTAGCTTTACCTTATCCATAGAAAAACAAAAAAAGAAGAATAAAGTAGAATCTACTGTAAAGTGTTGTATACTAATTATGGATGGTCAAAAGGTGTTCAATATCAACCCAAAATTAGAAATAAATCATTCATAGGATATAAATGACATGTATTGACTTTAAGGTGCAAGTGGATGCCAACTAATTAAGCTAGTGGGTGAATAATTAATCAAATAATGATTAATTATTTTATCCTAAGTTATGAGTGGGTTTAATATATTCCAACACTTCGAAGTGGATCTACAAGTTCAAGCATGTTGCAGATGATATCATCGAGAAATACAAGGCAAGGTTCGTAATATGAGGCTTCTCACAAAAATAAGGCATAGAATAAGAAGAGAAAATTTCACCCATGGCAAGGTACACCTCCATCAAATCCATACTTGCATTGGAAGTTGTTATGAAATGGAAAATATACCATATGGATATCAAGACAACTTTCTTGAATGGTTTAGTCAAGGAGTAAGTGTACGTGGAATAACCATTGGGATTGGAGACACATGACAAGAAGAACCATGTGTGGAAATTGAAGAAATCCTTGTATGAGTTGAAATATGCACTGAGTACATGGTGTGATATGATGGATAGATTCATGGTGATCCTAGTATTTACCAAGAGTAAAGAAGAATCCAAAATTTACTTCAAGGTTGAAGGAGGAATACCAATGATGTTCCTGCTATATGTCGATGACCTGTTCCTAACATGAGAAGAGGAACTCATTAAGTATGCAAGGAGGAGACTTGATATAGAGTTTGAGATGAAAGATCTAGGTATGATGCACTACTTATTAGGCATGGAGGTGTGGTAGAGTGCAGATGGGATATTCCTTGGTCAAGGAAAGCATGTAGTGGAGATTCTGAAGAGATTCAGAATGTTGGACTGCAAGGCAATAACCACACCTATGGCATCTAACTTAAATATTTTGAGTGATGCTTCATCTGATTCAGTTAATGATACAATGTATAATAAGATGATTGGCTCATTGATGTACCTAATGAATACCATACCAGAAATATGCTTTGCGGTGAACACCATGAAATAGTTCCTGATGGAGCTGAGACATGTTCACCTGATAGCTGCAAAGCATGTATTGAGGTACCTAAAAGGTAAAACGGATTATGGGCTCAAATATGATGCAAATCAGAAGATAAACCTACATGGTTATGTTGATTCATATTGGGAAGGTAGCGCCACTAATAGGAAGAGCACTTTGGGTTGCTACTTTAGTTTGGGATATGGCATGATCTCCTAGTTTAGCAGGAATCAATCATGCATAGTGCTAAGGACAATCAAGGTAGAGTATGTTTCCACTTGCTTGGTTAGTTGCAAGGAAGTGTGGTTATGTAAGCTACTATCTGACTTATTTGTTCTCCATTTGGATGTGACTTGTATCTTCTGTGACAATCAAAGTTGCATGAAGCTGTCAGAGAACCTTGTGTTCCAAGACAAGTCAAAGCACATAGAGATTAGGTTCCACTATATCAGGGATATGGCGCAAAGAGGAGCAATGATGCTCAAGTATGTGACAACAAATGAGAATATAACCGATGCTTGACCAAGCCTCTACCCAAAGTGAAGTTTGAGTGCTTCAGAGAAAGATTTGGTGTGATCTAGAACGAGGCCCATCGAAAGAGGGAGTGATGTGTTCTAGCATAGATGTAGAGACAAGTTGTCTCAGCGTAAAATCATGGTGAAGATCATAGGTTTCTCAAATGCAATAAGTCCTGTAGGTTTTCCTTGGATGTAATAAGTTGTAGCGAAGCTCATAGGTTATCCTTGGATGTAATTAATATTGATATGTTTCTATGCTAGAAAAATCAAGAGACCAGAAGACATGGATGCATAATATATCACATGGGAAATGAGTCCGGTTGTCTGAGTGGAAAAAATATTAGTGAAGAAGGATCCTCAGATGTGATCAGTCATGTAGGTTGTCCTCAAATGTAATTAGTCCTGGTGAAGCTCACATGTTATCCTTGGACGTAATCAGTCTTAAGACATGTTATCTGAGTGTAAATATGATCCCTGGCATGGTACGTAGGTTACTCAAATTTAATAAGTCTCGTGGGTTTTTCGAGTGTAAAAATATCCCTATTGTGGTACACAGGTTACTCGGATGTAATATGTCCTGAAGTTTGTCTAAATGAAAAAGATCCTGCATGTAGGTTGTTCAGATGTAATAAGTCCTTGAGGTTGACCTAGAAATTAAAAGTCCTAGTGTAAAAGGTTGTTTGGTCGTAATCAGTCCTTACATATATATCTATATATGTGTGTGTTCCCATGTTGAGATGGTAAGGTCATGAAGCACATGAGTTGCACCTAGGAGGTTCTCCTTTACTGGTAGAATGCATGTTGATCGTGTATAGATGTAATGCACAAAGTGTTCTTCTAGGTGATTATCGCATTGTAGAAGCTATAGGTTGTCTTGATGACGTGAAAATATCTTGGCTTACTCGTATGGTGATAGAACATAAGTGGTCTGCATCTGGGTTGTGCTCTGTTTTCTTTTGTTTGGTGCAGGACAAAAGAGGTGATCTATATATGACATGAAAAAGGTAGGAGACATAGGTTATTTTCTTGGAAATGTAAAGAAGGTCTTGGACAGTTCCTACATGATGGATTGCTTGAGATGTGATGAATAAATGAACAAAGAATAGGCCTACACCCAACATGAAAAGGGCTGGCTCTATAGAAAATTCCGATGAAATATTATAATATTGTTCGATGAATGATAAGAAGATGATGATTCCAGGAACTATGATGATGACTCTATAACTCAGTGATGAATACTTGACCATATATATTGAGGATTGTGAAAGGGAGAAAATACCTTCCTAGTTAAGAGGGATTGTTGATGTATTTGTAACATTAGAAGATATTCTGCTATATATTATCATTGTATGTTGTTGTACCCCCATTGGAGATGTGTTTGCCTCCTTGTGGGATGTCTTTATTGTGTATAGACCTTGAGGTACAACCTCCATTGTAAGTCAGGTAAATAGTCCCCAGTGTAACATTATGTAATGTGTATTTGGAGTTTTGCTTTGAGAAGTCATCCCTATTAGGGTAACAGGTTGGCCTCAGTCATGTAATGGGTCAGACACTTGAAGGGTATAAATAGGGAGGCACCCTCCCTCATTTATACACATCTCACACTCACTCAAGTTTGCATGAGAGAGAGAGAGAGAAAATGGAAAAGAAAAGAGAAGAAAATAGACTAAATCACATGAATGAAGAGATGAATATTGGTGTGTATCCTTCCATTGAATAATAATGAATAATAGTGTACATAAATAGTACATCCCTCATAGGAAAATCGAGTTGTATGGAGACAACTCATAAAGCTCAAAAAGCCCGACTTACCAAAATATAGAAAAACCCATAGGTGGCTAAAGAACTTCCCAAATATATCAAGGAACTCATGAATTGGAACAGGTATGAGTGAGTTTTCAAGGAGATGGAAAAAACATGCTAATCCTAGAAAAAAGAGGAAAAGTCATGAAGGATGGGTTAACAACAAAAGCACCCAGTTTCCTAGTTTGACTAGCTTTACCTTATCCATAGAAAAACAAAAAAAGAAGAATAACGTAGAATCTACTGTAGCATGTTGTATACTAATTATGGATGGTCAAAAGGTGGTCAATATCAACCCAAAGTTAGAAATAAATCATTCATAGGATATAAATGACATGTATTTACTTTAAGGTGCAAGTGGATGCCAACTAATTAAGCTAGTGGGTGAATAATTAATCAAATAATGATTAATTATTTTATCCTAAGTTATGAGTGGGTTTAATATATTCCAACACTTCGAAGTGGATCTACAAGTTCAAGCATGTTGTAGATGATATCATCGAGAAATACAAGGCAAGGTTCGTAATATGAAGTTTCTCACAAAAATAAGGCATAGAATAAGAAGAGAAAATTTCACCCATGGCAAGGTACACCTCCATCAGATCCATACTTGCATTGGAAGTTGTTATGAAATGTAAAATACACCATATGGATGTCAAGACAACTTTCTTGAATGGTTTAGTCAAGGAGTAAGTGTACGTTGAATAACCATTGGGATTGGAGACACATGACAAGAAGAACCATGTGTGGAAATTGAAGAAATCCTTGTATGAATTGAAATATGCACCGAGTACATGGTGTGATATGATGGATAGGTTCATGGTGATCCTAGTATTTACCAAGAGTAAAGAAGATTCCAAAATTTACTTCAAGGTTGAAGGAGGAATACCAATGATGCTCCTACTATATGTCGATGACCTGTTCCTAACATGAGAAGAGGAACTCATTAAGTATGCAAGGAGGAGACTTGATATAGAGTTTGAGATGAAATATCTAGGTATGATGCACTACTTCTTAGGCATGGAGGTGTGGTAGAGTGCAGATGGGATATTCCTTGGTCAAGGAAAGCGTGTAGTGGAGATTCTGAAGAGATTCAAAATGTTGGACTGCAAGGCAATAGCCACACCTATGGCATCTAACTTAAATATTTTGAGTGATGCTTCATTTGATTCAATTAATGATACAATGTATAATAAGATGATTGGCTCATTGATTTACCTAATGAATACCATACCAGAAATATGCTTTGCGGTGAACACCATGAAATAGTTCCTGATGGATCTAAGACATGTTCACTTGTTAGCTGCAAAGCATGTATTGAGGTACCTAAAAGGTAAAATGGATTATGGGCTCAAATATGATGCAAATCAGAAGATAAACCTACATGGTTATGTTGATTCATATTGGGAAGGTAGTGCCACTAATAGGAAGATCACTTTGGGTTGCTACTTTAGTTTGGGATATGGCATGATCTCCTAGTTTAGCAGGAATCAATAATGCATAGTGCTAAGGACAATCAAGGTAGAGTATGTTTCCAATTGCTTGGTTAGTTGCGAGGAAGTGTGGTTATGTAAGCTACTATCTGACTTATTTGTTCTCCATTTGGATGTGACTTGTATCTTCTGTGACAATTGGAGTTGCATGAAGTTGTCAGAGAACCTTGTGTTCCAAGACAAGTCGAAGCACATAGAGATTAGGTTCCACTATATCAGGGATATGGCGCAGAGAGGAGCAATGATGCTCAAGTTTGTGACAACAAATGAGAATATAATTGATGTTTGACCAAGCCTCTACCCAAAGTGAAGTTTGAGTGCTTCAGAGAAAGAGTTGGTGTGATCCAGAATGAGGCCCATCGAAAGAGGGAGTGATGTGTTCTAGCATAGATGTAGAGACAGGTTGTCTCAGCGTAAAATCATGGTGAAGATCATAGGTTTCTCAAATGTAATCAGTCATGTAGGTTTTCCTTGGATGTAATAAGTTGTAGCGAAGCTCGTAGGTTATCCTTGGATGTAATTAATCCTAATATGTTTCTATGCTAGAAAAATCAAGAGACCAGAAGACATGGATGCATAATATCTCACATGGGAAATGAGTCAGGTTGTCTGAGTGGGAAAAATATTGGTGAAGAAGGATCCTTAGATGTGATCAGTCATGTAGGTTGTCCTCACATGTAATTAGTCCTGGTGAAGATCACATGTTATCCTTGGACGTAATCAGTTTTAAGATATGTTATCTGAGTGTAAATATGATCCCTGGCATGGTACGTAGGTTACTCAAATTTAATAAGTCTCATGGGTTTTTTGAGTGTAAAAATATCCCTATCGTGGTACATAGGTTACTTGGATGTAATATGCCCTAAAGTTTGTCTAAATGAAAAAGATCCTGCATGTAGGTTGTTCAGATGTAATAAGTCCTTGAGGTTGACCTAGAAATTAAAAGTCCTAGTGTAAAAGGTTGTTTGGTCGCAATCATTTCTTACATATATATATCTATATATGTGTGTGTTCCCATGTTGAGATGATAAGGTCATGAAGCACATGAGTTGCACCTAGGAGGTTCTCCTTTACTGGTAGAATGCATGTTGATCGTGTATAGATGTAATGCACAAAGTGTTCTTCTAGGTGATTCTTGCATTGTAGAAGCTACAGGTTGTCTTGATGACGTGAAAGTATATTGGATTACTTGTATGGTGATAGAACATAAGTGGTATGCATCTGGGTTGTGCTCTGTTTTCTTTTGTTTGGTGCAGGACAAAAGAGATGATCTATATATGACGTGAAAAAGGTAGGAGACGTAGGTTATTTTCTTGGAAATGTAAAGAAGGTCCTGGACAGTTCCTACATGATGGATTGATCGAGATGTGATGAATAAATGAACAAAGGCTAGGCCTACACCCAACATGAAAAGGGCTGGATCTATAGAAAATTTTGATGAAATATAATATTGTTCAATGAATGATAAGAAGATGATGATTCCAGCAACTATGATGATGACTCTATAACTCAGCAATGAATACTTGACCATATATATTGAGGATTGTGAAAGAGAGAGAATACCTTCCTAGTTACGAGGGAGTGTTGATGTATTTGTAACATTAGAAGATATTCTGCTATATATTATCATTGTATGTTGTTGTACCCCCATTGGAGATGTGTTTGCCTCCTTGTGGGATGTCTTTATTGTGTATAGACCTTGAGGTACAACCTCCATTGTAAGTCGGGTAAATAGTCCCCAGTGTAACATTATGTAATGTGTATTTGGATTCTCTCTTGGAGAAGTCACTCCTATTAGGGTAACAGGTTGGCCTCAGTCATGTAATAGGTCAGACACTTGTAGGGTATAAATAGGGAGGCACCCTCCCTCATTTATACACATCTCACACTCACTCAAGTTTGCATGAGAGAGAGAGAGAGAGAGAAAAGGGAGGAGAGATAGATAGATGTTGGAGAATTCTTATTATTTGGTTTGATAATGTGATGACAAAATCTTTGTGACTGTACTATTTTGAGAAAGTTTGCGGGGTTTTCTGCTTTATGGTTTCCCTAGTGAAAATATTTGTGTCTTGTGTATCTGTTATATCTTCTGAATGTTGTTGTAATTTTTATTGTTTTAGACAAAGATCCTATTTAAGATAATAATATCTAGAAAAACTAACAGTTTCTCCTCAACATATACTTTCAACACCCCAAAATAGAACAACTAGATTAAATAACAGTCGCTCATTCTCTAAGAAAATGTGTACTTTCTAAGAAGTTGTATGAAGAAAAGTTTCTATGAAATATGTGGTTAAAGTGTCAATATCTAATTTATAAACCCATAAAAATAACCCCTTGAAGAAGGAGCAGTTTCTCTTTCTTCTTATCGTCTACTTCCAACACCCATAAATAGAACATTTTGAGGAAAGAGCAACCGCTCTTTCTTTGAAAAAATTTCCACTTTCCAACAAAGTATTTGAAGCAAAGTTTTTTATGAAATTTTTTGTTAAAGTGACGATATTAATATTTCCTAAACCAACAAAAGAACCCCGAGAATATTCCCTTGAATATTCTTAATATCTACTTTCAACACCTCAAAATAAAAAAACTTGAGAAAAGAACAATTGCTCTTTCTCTGAGAAAATTTCCACTTGCCAACAAAATTTTTGAGGAAAATTTCCTATGAAATTTATTTTTAAAGAGCTTATATCTACTTTCTCCACCCCTAAAAAGGAACCCTTGGAGGAAAGAGCGGTTCCTCTTTCTCCTTAGCATATACTTTTGACGGTTTTTTAGGTGGGTTTAGTGGCTTTTTTCCAAATCACAACTCCCAATGGATTTGTGGTTTTATACAAAAGGTTCAGCAGGGTGTTACCAGTGAAAACATGCCATGTGCCCAGTTTTTTTGTTTCTAAATCCTCTGCGAGAAAAATTAGCATCACATCATTTCGTCGAGGAGTTATCAACCTCCAACGTCGAAATGGCGATGCAATTTTGAAATTCTCACTACCCTCTTTATCTCACAAACATATTCCCAATGAATTATTAGTAATCACCATTGATTTTAAGATTCACTTTACTGATCAGATATGCACTTTCTCTTTATCTCTCGTGTACTTTACCGCACACTATTTAGCGTGACCATCAATCTAAAAATAGATTTACGGTTTTTTTGTTGGGTCCAACAGTTTCAGTTAACTGGCGTGGTTTTGGCCAAACCATAACTCTCTATGTCGTGGAAATTTATACAAAAGGTTCAATGAGGAGTCACCATTAAAAACATGCCATGTGTCTGGGTTATTTTGTTTCTAACTCCTCTATGAGACAAATTAACGTCACATCATTTCATCCAGGAGATATCAACCTATACTGTTGATTTATCGATGCACTTTTGATTATCTCACTATGAATTTTATCTCACAAAATATTCCCAATGAGCTATTAATAATAACCATCAATATTGAGATTCAATTTACTAATAATATATGCACTTTCGCTATATCTCCCAAGTACTTTAACCATGTGCTATTGATCGTGATCATCGATTTGTAAATAGATCGATAGTTTTCTGTTGCATTAAATATAACACTAGTATTCACCTTCTTGGTCACATGTAACAACTTTTTTCTATGCCCTTCTTTTGTTTAGCTTCTTTTTGAAAGAAAACTGCCATTGTTAATGGCGTCAGGGCATAATTCCAAAATGAGGATTACACATAGACAACAAGATTTGGATTCGATACACATTCTCATTTACCATCATCTTTTTAGTCAAAATGTATTATATAACAATAATAACTATCATGTTTGTACCACTATTGTTGAGTATGTGTGTACCACTATTGTTGAGTAATTTTATTTATTCACCTATTTTCTTCGAGATAAGTTATGTTCTTCCATTTGGTATGTAAGTGATCATTGACATGGATTTTTCCACTTTACCCAAGTAAAAATTATTAATAGTAAGTACGTAGGACATAGAGTGGTTATAATTATAAAACTAATTAAATATCAGTAAATTATATTAATCTACCATGCATCCATGTGGTCATGTAAGTGTGCCTTGTTTTCTATTTTTCAAGGTTATATTTTTTAATGAAATATCATCAATATCTTCAGATCATCTCTAAGAGGGGATGAAGGGTAGCATACAGACATGGAAATTGAATATGATTATGAATATGACTAGAATACCCAAAGAAACAAGAAGGAAAGAACTAAAGGGGAACAAGAGGTAGAGAAAACAACGGTGGAAAAAGAAGAGAGTGACGATCTCCAAAAATAATTAGTTGATATTTTGGATAAACCACCAATCAGTATGATGTGCCACCTATTACAACTACCCATTATCCTTGCATATATTTTTAGTTTCCTTTGATGTAGCAGGGCTCCCCCTATGTAGGACCAACACATGTAAAACTGAATATTTAGACTAAATGCATGAACATAAGAAAAATAAATATGAATATGGTTAAATATATCAGAGGAGATGTGGGATCCCAAGAGAATAGGTTACTAAATGTGGAATATAATAGAGATGGTACCCTAAGGATGGTGGTTTTAGAACTAAGGACCCCCTTCTTACATTTTAGTGATTGGAGAGAAAATGAATATATCGTGGACTTCGAGCATTTCAACAAGTTGGATAAAGTAGAATTTTACAAGAATAATAGTTACAAGATGTGTAAGAATGTATTACACTCTGTTTCTAATAAAAACAAGTTGAGACATCACTACAAAAGTTCGAGCGACTTTTAAGGGTAGAAAGGGTGATTAATGGTTACTATCAAATTAAAGCAATTGACCATCAAAGAGGTAGAAAGAAATATTATAGATTTGGGAGTGGATCCAACATAAATATCTCATTCTAAGTCTCTCCTACATGTTGTTTGAACTACTAAATTCTTTCTTTAAACATCCATATGAATGCTTCCATTAAGTGCATGAGATTTGGGGTTAAGACACCTCATATATATTTTTTTGTTCTATTTGTTAATGTTTGAATTATTTTATTTTGTTCCATCTGTTAATGTCTAAATGAATATCATTAAATTCCATTGAAGTAAGATATTGTATCAAATATTACTCCAATAATTACGACATTTGAGAAATGTTAAAAATATTAAATCTACATATCATCTCAATCGGTTAAGATCTAAATCGTTAATATTGATTGTCACTGTGGCCTGGGTCTCCTAAATTTATCTTAAGACATCTTAGGGGTTGAAACGTACAATTTTTGGAAGTCATAAAAAATAAAATATTTATATTAAAACATGGAATCATGTGAACCTCTTATGACGCAGAGGTTCCAGAAAATGTAAGCTAGTTAACAAGAATAAAATACTGGTATGGAGAAAGAAACAAGAAGAAAATAACACACACAACCAAATATTGCATATTTATCATGTAATATTTACATTATATTCATCTGATAAATTTCATAAGGGATGCATTTGACCTGAACATCGAGATGATTTAGTTGAATTGTATTTCATCCCAATTATACAAAATGAATGGAATACCCTTTGCGAAATAGGCCAGTCTAATACTATCATTCCTTACTTCCATTCTTCTACTGTCCCTCTAAAAGTACAACCCTTACAAAATAATTTCCTATACAAAATGAGTAGAAGGGCCTTTAAACTAGAACTAACATACAAGGAAAACTAACAAAAATTTAAACAAAAAAATGATCATAAGTGTGCCGTGTGGTTCCCTTAATCAATATCCATCAATTTTGTTCCTAAAAGAGGTCTGTCAGCTGGAGGGTATTGTTGAGATCCTAAAACATTCGATGGGAGCCTGTCGGTATAATGTTGATCTTAGTTGGCTAGGACATTTTTTCTTAGGAGTGCTTGTAGCCGTTCATCCAGTTGGTCGATGTTGAGGGTTAGTTGTCTACTCTAGGATGATATTTTGTTGTCTATGTTGTCCCCAATTCTCTTCTCCATTGAATCGAAGTCCTTTTTATTCTATCTTCTTTTCCAACTCCTCCAGTCTTCGGCTATTTGCATCATTGTCGCTAGTCCATACAATAAGGCCAAGGATCCTACCGTATTCCATTATATAATAATGAGGTAGGCCTAAATAAATTGATTAACAAATGTTCCCATAAGGGAGCTCGCCATTTATCATATCACTGGTCAGAATCTGCTTCCTTCCCTAGTCTAAACCTTCAATACCCAAACGAGGAAGAGGTCCAGTGGAGGGAAAAATCGTCGAAGCAAGAGCTACGTTAGAATTTTTTTTTGACAAGCACCAAGGAACAGGGGAAGATTGGATTTAGAAAACTAGCACTAGAAAAAACAAAAAAAAACTGAACCCTAGGATACAAATAAATATCCAACACCATCGAAAATGATTTTGGAGGTACTTGAAAGAGGGGTTATATCAAATTACGCATGAAAGACCTTACCCTCACCGAACTTTGAATGGACAGATGGGATATATTCACTACTAGGGTTAATGCATATAATCATAATGTGATTGAGAAATGAAATTACAAATATAGACTAAAATTTGTGTTCTGAATATACCCACCTCCATGAAAATTGCGATTAGATCAACTAAAATACGAAATTTCACCAATTTTTAGTTCGACAGATTTGGAAGAATGGTTAGAAATGAGGATTTTTGTCATGGCCAAAATTTTGAGTCAAGGAAACCTATTTTTACACATTGAAATTAGACACAACCTCACCTTATAATAGTTTTTTTTGTCAGTGTTTGAACGAATCCAATCACGCCACTTGTGTACTTCTAGGTTTATGTTTTTTAATTAAATATTTCTTTATAATAATACTTATATGTCAATTTACTACTTTCTACCAAATTTTCTAGTGGGATATGGCTGGGTTCATAGCATGCCATTTTTTTAAACAAAACAATGATAATAATAATAATACATAAAATAACCAAAATAATTATAAATGAAAAAAATTAAAATTCAAAGAATTAACTTAAATCATTAAAAAATATTAAAAAGTACATAATTTAAGTAGTAAACATGCATATATCATAAAAATTATGTTTGTAAGGAGATATGATTTCAATTTAACGAGATTGGTAAGACCAAGTTCAATAACAATTATTATTTGGAGATTTATCAAATTTTCTATATGGAAATGCCTATCCATTAACATTAAGCAACAACCAGTATCAAATTTAACACTAACATTGTTTTTCTTTACCCATACTACCGGGAGCAAAACGAACCTCAAATAAGGAATCCCAATTTTAGGGGGCCAGTCCCTCCCCCGATCCAACCAAATAGACCAAGGGATGTGAGGAACTCAAGAAACCCAGAAGAGCAGCCAATAAGACCTCCTTTTCCTGAAAACTACGTGGCTGCAGAAGATGAAGTTGAGTCTGTTGAAGATCATGTCCATTATTTCGGTGACCTGGACTCTGAGATTTACTTGATAGAAGAGGAACATGATATGTTCACTCAGGTGGATGGAAATACCCTAACCGAGGAATTAGAGCAATATCATAAAGGATATATGCATGCTATAGACGACGCCAGGAAGATCAAGTTGAGAAATAGTGACGTTTCCATATAGAAGAAAGGTGGTGACTCTACTGGTGAAGCCACTATACATAAAGGAGGGTTAAACCCAGACCAACCTTCTAGTAGTCACACCGGTCCTGGGAAATAAAATGACAAACAAAAAGGGCCGATGGCACCTATATAAGTGGAAAAAGAGAGCAGTAATGTGAGAAGGTTGGAACCAGCGACAACTGTTGAGTCGAGCAAAGCCTTCCCCACGTTTAACCTCCAAAATGAGCTAGATAAGCTGAAGATCTCTATTCCTTTTAATGAATTGTTGAGGAATTAGGAGTACAGAGAGATAATCACATAGATGATTGTGAATCAAGGGGAAGCTTACCTTGATACCTTAGAGCTGACTGAAGACAATCCTACTGTTGTTCTAGGATCTAGGATTGACAGCGTGGATAGCGGGGATGAGGAGGTTCCCCCCTTTAACATGAGCTTGAATGTGCATGATATGGTGTTACACAATGCCATGCTGGATTCAAGAGCCTCACAATACTTGATGCCAAAAGGAGTGGTGGAAATCCTGGGGTTGGAGATTACTAGACCTTATAAAGACCTATATTCTTTTGATTCCAAAAGGGTAAAATGTCTGGGACTGATCAAAGACATGGTGGTTTCTTTAAATAAACTCCCCTCAAAAATTGTGGTCATGGACGTCATCATGGCCGACATTCCTCCCAAGTTTGGTATCCTGCTATCGAGATCTTCAACTTCAAAGCTGAAAGGAAGCTTGCAAATGGACATGACCCATGCCACAATTTCTGTTTGGGATAAAAGAAAAAGGTTATATAGTGAGAAGAGGTTGCCTTACGTTGTGAGCAGTCAAACCCAGCTCGACATCCATCATGTTTATGCCATCGACACAGACTTGGGGTCCTCTATTTTCTTCAATGATGTATCTCCTTGCAACTCCAAAATCGTTTGGCCACAAAAGGATGAAAAAGAGGCCAGCAAGCTGGAGGCCAAAGAAGAAAATCAGAAATACGAAGGACTATGGAGGATGTATTTCGACGGCTCAGTGTCTAAAGCGGGTGCTGGAATAGGTGTGTATATTATCTCCCCCATTAAATATACCAAAGCTCACTTTTGCAAGTTGATTTTTGAATGCTCTAACAATGTAGCGGAGTACAAAGCCTTGTTGCTGGGTCTACGTGTGTTGAAAGATTTAGGAGCGAAAAAGGTCCAAATTTTTGGGGACTTAGAGCTCGTAGTAAATCAAGTGAATGATATCTATCAGACTAAACATCTGAGAATGAGAGCCTACCGAAATGAGGTATGGGTTATGTATGAGAATTTCTTCACCGAACATACAGTCCAAGTGATTTACAAAGACGAGAACACGGTGGCAGAGTCTCTGGCGACTGCAGCAGGAAAATTTGAAGCTGCAGCAGCATGCAAGAAGAAATATAAGGTGGATATTGTAAATAGACCTTCTATACCAAATAACACAAAATATTGGCAAGTCTTCAAAGACGATATGCAGATCAAAATATTTTTGGAGATGTTTGGTGAGTTGGTGAACACTCACATTGATGAGGGTGGCTCTGACCCTAAAAACCTCCTATACGTTGAGGAGGAAGGAGAAGAAGCCATCGGTATAGGGAAACTAAAGGACACCTTGGGGGGAAAGGATATAGTCTAGTTGAAAAGTAATCATATCCCTAGGGTCATGATCCCTTTAGAGTCTCTTTTTGACCAAAATGATGTAGCCAAAGAGCCTAAGGTCAAGCCCGCCACAGATGCCGTCGAAGATATAAATATCAGCACTAAAGAGGATCCAAATATTTTAAAATTGTCTAAGAAGTTACTCCCTGAAGAAAAAGACGAGTATGTGAAACTGATGAAGAAGTACACGAATGTGTTTGTGTGGAGTTATGAAGACCTCAAAGAGTATGACACTTCCATCATCCAGCATACTATTCCGATCAAACTCGGAGAAAAACCTTTCAGACAAAAGCTCCGGAGGATCAACCTGAAGTTAGTGCCCATCATTGAAAAAGAAGTGAAAAGGTTGTTCGATGTGAAGATAATAGTGACTATAAGGTTTTCCAAATGGATGGCCAATTTGGTTCCTATTCGAAAAAAGAATGGGGAGATACATCTATGCATGGATTTCAGGAATTTGAACAAGGTCTCTTTGAAAGATAATTACCCTTTTCCTAAAATGGACCAAATACTGCAGAGGGTGGTAGGCTCAAAGAGGATATCCACTATGGATGGGTTTTTCGGGTACAACCAGGTGAAGGTGTTTCCTAAAGACCAAGAAAAAACTGCTTTCACAACACCTTGGGGTACCTTCATGTACACAAAGATGCCATTTGGGTTAATGAATTCTTGAGCAACTTTCCAACATGCCATGGATATCGCTTTTGTAGATGAGAAAGAAAATTTTGTGGTGATATATATGGACGAAATTACTATGTAATACAGGTTTGCTAAATATCATATCAGGCACCTGGAAAGAGTTTTCATTAAATGCAAAAAGTGTGGAATTTCCTTGAACCCCAGAAAGTCGAACTTTGCTCTGGAAGAAGGAAAATTGCTTGGACACATTATCTCAAAGGAAGGGATCAGGATCGATCCAGACAGGGTAAAAGGAATCTTGAAGGTTTAATAACCAAGGAGCAAGAGAGAAATCCAATCCTTCCTCGGTCAAGTCAACTTCTTGAGAAGATTCATCCCTAGCTTTGCCAAAATCCTGATGGACATTACCGACATGCTAAGGAAAGATCCTGAAATTAAGTGGACGGTCGGAGCCAAGAAATATTTCAAAGGTATAAAACAGGCCATCTCAGAAGCTCCTGTATTGATTAGCCTAGACTTTGAAAAGGATTTTTTGGTATTCTCTTAAGCTTCAGAACACATCATAGCGGTAGTGTTGCTACAAAAGAATGATCGGGGTGAAGAACAACTTATAGCATTCTTAAGTAAGATATTGAGAGATGGAGAATTGAGATATAACATAATGGAAAAACAAGCATTTGCCTTAGTTAAATCCTCGAAGGATTTCAGAATTTATCTCCTCTATTCCCACATCATCGCCTTTGTACCATGCAATGTGGTGAAGAGCATACTTACACAGCCTGACCCGAAAGGAAGGAAAGCTAAATGGGTTGCAGTACTCTTGGAATATGACATAGAAATCAAGCCCACAAAGTTGGTCAAAGGGCAAGCATTGGCTAAGATGATGATGGACTCCCATTGTGACTCTTTGCAGTTGAATTTTCTTGCTTGTCAGTTTGGTCCAGAAGAGGCCAAGGTGCAGGTGAAGCCCACTTTCTCTGCATCCCCTTCGTATGCTGACATTGTTTTTGTATTGCACAATTTACAACCCCATGCTAGGCTAAGCAAAACCTGAGCTAGATCCATAAAACTGAAAGCTGCAAAATTCTGCATCATAGAGCAGTACCTCTACTAGAAAGACCCCGGTGGGGATATTGCTGAATTGTCTTCTGGAGTATGAAGCTCGATGCGTGGCGAAGGAGTTACATGAAGGAGATTGTGGGGGACATCATTCCTAGAAAGTCATCGCAAACAAAATCCTGAGGGCAGGATTTTATTGGCCTTCGTTGTTCTTAGATGTTTATAATGAAACAACTAAATATTACCAGTGTCAAATTTTTGAAGGTAAAAGGAATTAGGTGGTGTCTCTCCCCCTCAACCCTATATCCGTGGAAGCTTTGTTCCAGCAATGGGGGTTAAACTTCATTGGTGAGATAAATCCAAACTCCTCTGGACAACACAAGTGGATTCTGACTGCCACTGATTACTTCACAAAGTGGATCGAGGCCATACCCTCCAAGAGGGCTACAGAAGAAGTGATAATGGATTTCATAGAAAACAATATTCTGGCAAGGTTTGGCTACCCGAGGTGGATTGTGACTGACAATGCCCCTGCATTTAAATCCAAAAAGATGATCAATTTTTGCCATAAATACCATATAAGCTTAAATCACTCTACGGATTATTACCCATAGGGGAACGGATTGGTTGAATCTTCTAACAAGAGCCTTGTGAGGATTATTAATAAGCTTTTGGAAGATAACAAAAAGGCTTGGCACACTAAATTAAAATATGCCTAGTGGGCTGACAGAATCAACACCCAAAGGTGTTGATGTAATTGTAACTTTGGAATGTATTCACTTGTATTTCTTATCTATTGTAACCCGATGTTCATTCCGGGATGTATTGTAATGTATTTGAGTCATGTCATACCCCGATGTTTATTCTGGGAAGTTTCTATAATGAGAAATTCATGCAAGGTCATTGTGGGTAACCCTCCTATTGGTCAAGGGTTAAAGTCCCCACAGTTGTGGGGCCCTTAGGTTATTAGACTATCCTAGTGAAGTCGAACCTAGTTGATTCATTGTAAGTCGGGGAAATAGTCCCCACCATTGTGTTACCATCCTATTGGTCGGAGGAGGCAAAGTTCCCACAAGTGGTGGGGCACTAGGGTTATTAGACACTCCTAGAGATGTCGGCTCTAGTAAGTAATTGTTAAGTGAAGCCGACATGTTGGAGTGCACTTTAAGTGAATGGAAGAATATAAATAGAGAGTGAGAGCCTCTCTATTTATCACTTGCAACACATCACTCACTCACTCAAGTGTGGCGCCTAAGTGAGGAAGGAAATACACTGGGACTAGACAAGAAGAAGACTACTACTGTCGGGAGTGCATCTTGTTGTTTTCTGGTTTTTCCATTTTGTGCTGATTCTATCTTTGAGGAAGTTGTGGGGTTTTCTCCTTTATGGTTTCCTCGAGGAAAACTCTTTGTGTCTCTTGTTTCTTGTGATGTGCTTATGTTTTATTGCTGTGCTTGTTATTCTCTCAGTGAAAAGATCCTAAGATCATAATGCTAGCCTATATGATGAAAAACTAACATGGTATCAGAGCTAACCTGAGAAGAATACATTGTGCTAATGCAGAAGCTAGGGATTCTCATTTTTTGGGTCTCTTTCCACAATCTATCAGAAAAATTATGCTAGGATGAATCTCCATTGAAGGGCGCATCTTTCTGTTGAAGCGAAATTTGATTCCGAGCATTTTCAGTTTTCGATGCGAAAATTAGGGCTTTGTACAGAAGAGGAATTTTTGAGTGATACCAGAATAGGATTGTTCTCCTCATAAAAACTGAATTTTAGAGACCTTGATCAAGAAATTTGGTTGGGTGAAACTCCGGGAAAGTCAAACCCTAGTTTGACCCCGAGCTTGAAAAAACCTAAATACTAAACCTGATAAGTTTTGGTACACTCACTATATTTCGAGGTTGACGAAGTCTCAGAAGCTGAAAATTTCAGGGGCTGAAGATAAAATCCTAAAGAACACTGTATCCAAAAATCAGCCTCCTATTCACTATATTATGGGAGATATGATCTCTCCAAGTTAGGGTTTCAGCCTCTTCCAGAATTCATCTCTAAACAGCACATCTGGGGAGATCTACAATATCTTGAGCCACAGAGGTCCAAATGGAATTGATGAAGATGTTACAGAAAGGTCACAGACTTTAATTTCGTTGGTCCAAAGATCAGACTTAGAAGATGAACCAGTGACATGTGGCATGCCGTACAACTTCGTTGTTCTGAACAGTCCTGTAACAGGTCACCTTGGGAAAAGGATCATAAACCCCAAATGGTGAAACCAATTCAGATGAAACCTGTTGTTTTGGATCACGAACATGCAAGGTTACCTAAGTGCGAAATTTCAGACACAGAAGAGCAATAATTTCAGAGATATCACAGAAACAGTAACAGGCATTTCTGCAGAAGAAATTGGAAAATTAGGAATTCCTGTTCCGGGAGCTTCCCTCCACTATTTTCAGAAAAGGAGTACATTGGACAGCTCCATTTGAAGAAATATATCTATATATCCAATCAGATCTGAAATATTCCAAGTTTTTAAAATTAGGGTTTCTGTGACAAACCCTAGATCCGCCAGCTCCGGAACCAAGACGAGCACCTCAAATCGGTAAGATCTAATCCTTTGCTATTTTCATTTGAAGTTCTCATTTCAAAGTGATCTATCACATCAGCTTGATGATAAGATTGTTTAAGTTAACAAATTCCAAGCATGGAAGTATATGATCTCCCTAAAGAAAATGGATTGGACACCAACATGAGTATAGGGGTTCCAGTTCCAGAGGGAGATGAGGCTAGAAGCCTTTCACAAGAAGAACTTGGTCAAGGCCAAGAAGATCATGGTTGATTCAGTCACGGATCAACTTGTACCACAAGTGTTTTCCCTAAATACACCAATGATGTTTGATTCCTTGACCAAGCTATTTGAAGGGAAGACCATAAATCAGAATATGACCTTAAGAAACCAGTTGAAGAATGTGAAGATCCAAAATGCAGAGACCATGCAGTCATAAGAGTCTCTCAAATCAAAGAACAACTTGAAGCAGTAAAAGGAAAAGTGAAGAATGCAGAAGTGGTGATGGCCACCTTGAATGGCCTCCCAAAATCGTGGAATTCATTCATTCAAGGAATGTGTTCCAGAAGGAAGTGATTACTTTTAGCAGACTCTGGGAAGAAGAAGAAGCTCGACTCATAAGAAGAGAAGAGAAGATGGGAGCAATTGAAGATCAAGCTCTCACCATCCAAAGAAGATCCCTCAAGCAATGAGGAATATAAATAACTCAACTCTTGAAGAACCTCTTATCCACCTTAGCATTTGTATAAGAAACGATGCTATCATGAATGGAGAAGACGATGAAGCTGAAGGATCAAGGAGCAGTCTACCCATGAAACAAATAAAGATAAGTATTCAATTGTCATTTCATTGTTTTGTTATGCATTTGTTTATATTCAGTTGATGTATTATGCATGATAGGATGTTTGCATTAACAACAGTATACTACTAATATGCATGTGATGGGTAAGTAGCTCATGGTGCTATACAACTCTCCATTGCTACTTATCTAGAATGAAACCTCTTTGCTGACATATTGGATTAGTGCACAATCTCAATGTTGTCCTGGTAGAGATGGAAGGCATCTAGAAAGTATCAATGAGATATGGATGAATGTTGTATTGGATAAAGTAGTTGCATGATCATATATTTATGCATAAGTGTTTGCCAGTATAAATATTCCTTATGAAATGTTTCTAACCACACAATTGCATTTGACTTGTAGGAAAGACCGCATACATAATCGCCTACAAGAAAAGAAGAATGAAGACTTGCTCCGAAGAGCAAGTGACGACATTTCAAATGAAGAATAATATGACGAGTGCAGTGACATCATTGATGCAGAACCTTCTAGCCACCAAGAAGTAAGGGAAGACCAGTTCAAGAAGAATGATGTCAGGGTGCAGTATCGAGACCTGAAGAGAAGTTCATATTTCCATCATGCAGTAGATGGAAACATCATGGGATATAAAAGCAAGATTTGTAGCATGAGGCTTCTCACGAAAGGAAGGCCTAGACTACGAAGAGACATTTGCAGCCAGTAAGAGTTGAAACACATACATGATGAGATTGATGAAGATATTAACCTTTGCTACAAGGTTGAAAATGCAAGTCTATACACTAGATGGTCACATAGAATATTAGTAGCATAGGAAGCTACTTGTTACTATGGTACAAAATGTTTTCAGTGCATAGAGCACATAAGACAGAGGGAGTATGATGCTTCACTTTAGAGGGAGTGGCTACAGAATATCTAAGGTTTGACATGGTACGACAGGATGGGCAGATTACTGATGACTCTAGGCTTTACTGAGAGTAAAGTGGACTCCAACCTTTGCTTCAAGGTTGAAGGTGGAAGACCAGTGATGTTCATGTTATGTGTCGATGCACTATTGTTCTAGGCATGGAGGTGTGGCAGAGTGTGGATGGAATCTTCCTTGGACAAGGGAAGTATGCAATAGAGATCCTGAAGAGGTTTGGGATGATGGACTGCAAGACTATGGCCACACCTATGGCATTGAACCTGAAGCTATTGAATGATGCTTCATCAGAGTTAGTTGATGCTACGATGTATCGTCAGATGATTGGGTCATTGATGTACCTAATGAACACGAGACCAGACATTTGATTTGTTGTGAACACCTTGAGCCAGTACTTGACAGATCCGAGAAGTGTTCACTTGACTGCTGCAAAGCATATTCTGAGATACCTGAAGGGTACAGTTGATTATGGGCTGAAGTACAATGCGAATCAAAAGATTAACCCAGAGGGTTATGTTGATTTAGATTGGGCAGGTAGTGCCATCGACAGGAAGAGTACTTTAGGATGTTGCTTCAGTATGGGATCAAGTGTGATCTCTTGGTTTAGCAGGAAGAAATCCTGTGTGGCACTGAGCACAGTTGAAGCAGAGTATGTCACAACTTGTTCAGCTAGTTGTGAGGCAGTATGGCTGCGGAAGCTACTGTCTGATATATTTGATCTCCAGTTGGATGCTACTTGTATACATTGTGACAACCAGAGTTGCGTGAATTTGTCAGAGAATCCAGTGTTCCATGACAAGTCGAAACATATCGAGATCAGGTATCACTATATCAGGGATATGGTGCAGAGAGGAGCAGTGAAGCTCCAGTATGTTGTGACGGAGGAACAGATAGATGATGTATTGATGAAGCCATTGGCTAGGATGAATTTCGAGTACTTCAGAGAGAGACTTGGTGTTCTCCAAATCGAGGTTTCCTCCAAGGGAAAGTGATGAGTTCCTAAGCCATTCTAACGAGCAGGTCAGATGTAAGGGCTGGGCCATTCTGTCATGGTGAGAGGATTCAGTTCCTTCCATGTCAGATATGAGTGCTGACTACCATTTTGGGAATGGAGGCACCTAGTTAGTTACCGGGAACACTCAGTTAGGTACTGAGAGAGCCATTCTGACGAGCAGGTCAGATGTAAGGGTTGAACCATTCTGTCATGGCTAAAGGATTAGGTTCCTCCCATGTCAGATGTGAGTGCTGGCCATTCTGTCGAGTAGGATAGATGCAAGGGAAACTGCCACTCTCTGGGAGAGTGGAGGCACCTGGTCCGTTACCAGGTAGCTCAGTCAGGGACTGGGGGCCATTCTGATGAGGGTGTAGGATTCAGTTCCTACCAGGTCAGATGTGAGTGCAGAAATCTTTCATCATTATGGTGGATGTGGTTCTAGCCTGGATGAAAGTCTTCCATCATTGTGGCGGATGTGGTTCCAGCCTGGGTGAAAAGAACAGAGTTCTTTCATCATTGTGGTGGATGTGGTTGCAGCTTGGATGGATGTGCCCTTCTGACGAGTAGGTCAGATATAAGTGCAGAGCCATTTCACAAATGGTAGTTGATGTGCCTACCATGCTGGTGAATGTGAGTGCTGGGCCTTTCTGATGTGATTGTAGTTTACTACATGATCAGATGTGAGTGCTGGGAATACCTTTCTGACGAGTAGGTTAGATGTAAGTGCTGGGCAAAGACCTACCTGGTGGCTAGGCCTACAACCAGCATGAAAAAGGGCTGGCTCTGTAGAACTTCCTATGATGAGATAGTACACACATGATGATGACCAGAGATGATCCAGATCGAGCTATGATCCAGATCCATTTATCATGACTCTGAGAGATCCAGATCGAGTGATGATCTAGATCTAGCAGTGATGATCCAGAATGAGAGATGATCCAGATCCAAATCCAGATCGAGTGATGATCCAGATCTAGTCCAGTGATGATGATCTAGATCCAGTGATGATCCAGATCCAGTGATGATCCAGATCCAGTGATGATGATCCAGATCCAGTGATGACCCAGATCCAGTGATGATGATCCAGATCCAGTGATGATCTAGATTCAGTGATGATGATCCAGATCGAGTGATGATCTAGATTTAGTGATGATGATCCAGATCGAGTGACGATCCAAATCCAGATGAAGATGAATTGAAAATGAAGATGACTTACAGATAAAGATGACTTGAAGATAAAGATGACTTTGAAGATGACAAAGAATTGACGATGACTCAGATGATACAGAGAAGAAGACTTGTGCTGATAAATTGTGTCGAGAGAATACCTTCCTAGTTAAGAGGGAGTGTTGATGTAATTGTAACTTCGGAATGTATTCACTTGTATTTCTTATCTATTGTAACCCGATGTTCATTCCAGGATGTATTGTAATGTATTTGAGTCATGTCATACCCCAATGTTTATTCTGGGAAGTTTCTATAATGAGAAAGTCATGTAAGGTCATTGTGGGTAACCCTCCTATTGGTCAAGGGTTAAATTCCCCACAGTTGTGGGGCCCTTGGGTTATTAGACCATCCTAGTGAAGTCGACCCTAGGTGAGTCATTGTAAGTCAGGGCAATAGTCCCCACCATTGTGTTACCCTCCTATTGGTCGGAGGAGGCAAAGTTCCCACAAGTGGTGGGGCACTAGGGTTATTAGACACTCCTAGAGATGTCGGCTCTAGTAAGTAATTATTAAGTGAAGCCGACATGTTGGAGTGCACTTTAAGTGAACAGAAGAATATAAATAGAGAGTGAGATCCTCTCTATTTATCACTTTCAACACATCACTCACTCACTCAAGTGTGGCGCCTAAGTGAGGAAGGAAATACACTGGGACTAGACAATAAGAAGACTACTGCTGTCGGGAGTGCATCTTGCTGTTTTCTGGTTTTACCATTTTGTGTTGATTCTATCTTTGAGGAAGTTGCGGGGTTTTCTCCTTTATGGTTTCCCCGAGGAAAACTCTTTGTGTCTCTTGTCTCTTGTGATGTGCTTATGTTTTATTGTTGTGCTTGTTATTCTCTCAATGAAAATATCCTAAGATCATAATGCTAGCCTATATGATGAAAAACTAACAAAAGGGCCATTGGTATGTCGCCATTCCAGGTAGTAGATGGAGCTGAGGTAATTTTCCTTTCCTCTCTGGGCATCCCAGTCATGAAATTATTGTGGGATCCGTTGGACGAGCCAAATCCCATTCAAAGATGGATCAACCAGATCATTGAGCTTAATGAAGTAAGGTACAAGGCTTATGATAAGGTCCAAATACACTAGGAGAAGATGAAGAATAACTTCAATAGAAAAATAAAGGAAGATGTTTTCCAAGTTGATGACTTAGTGCTAAAATGGGATTCCCCCCATGAAGACAAAGGGAAGCATGGGAAGTTCAAGCATTTATGGGTAGGTCCATATCTTATTGATGCGCACATAGGAGACAACGCCTTCATTTTACAGTATCTAGATGGGTCTCAGTATGAAGGAGGCACGGTGAATGGGAGGTTCCTGAAGCATTACTTAGAATGAAGGGACTAAGATCCATGTATCATAATGTAAATATATTTTACGTTTTAGTCAGTACAGATAGTGATTCGGAATATTTGAAGCTTGTGGAGAAGGCCCTAAGATCAGAAGAGGTAACCATTCTTTTAAATTCGGTTTTTCTTTTAGGCAGTTAGATAATAGGAGGTTTTCAATGGTTTCGGCACTTGGTCTACGAGGGGGTTCTTTGCTACCTCGCTGGGAGGATAGCATCCCTCATCGAGCCAGTTGTTAACACTTAGTTAAATTTTGGGTATGAATGTTACTCATGTCCTTCGTCCCATCGAAAACATTGAGAAGGCCGCATGGTATTCGCAGAAGGAGCTGATGGCTTACATAGAATAGCGCTCAGCGGTGGGATAGGATTTGGTGACGAATGTCGAAAGAAAAGAGATAGTTTGTGAATCGAGGAAGTGAGGCCAAGAATAAATGTTGGATGCATTGAAGGAGTTAAAGATGATTCTCGATCAAAGGTTGAAGATGGCCAGATCGCAGATCGACGGTGTCAAACCATTTCGCACGGCGAACCTGCCCGACTGAAGCCGCTTTTTCAGATGTGTGAAATATTTTAAAACTCAGATGCATCCAATGATCGAGATGGGAGCCCAAGATGATCTGCGACTGAGGGAAATTTTGCATCCCAAACTAGCAAGGACGAAGATGCAAATATGGATTGCGAAAAGTGGTACAAGCCGATTTGATCAACGGTGCTTGTGAGGGTGGAAGCACATCAGCGGTTATAGTTCATTTTGCAATCTGGAGTAGCACGAAAAGAAACAGAACCTCGTTGCGTGAAGAAGGGTGGGGTCTGCTCAGATTGAAGATCATGAAGGAAGTCAATCTCAATGAATGGTTAGGCTGTATACACATGAAGTAAAGAAAGTGTGGCACAGAGAACCCCACAAATCTACGGTTTTAGATTGCGAAGGATAAATCTACGGTGCGAGCCTCCCGTGAAACGCACAAAATTTATGTTGTGTAAAAATCCATAAATATTCCCACACGTAGTTGCAAAGATTTGTTCTTTTTTCTGAAACCTCGAAGCTATCGAATATCCAACTTCATCCAGAGCGCCAGCCCGGACCAACCAGGAGACCGTGCTACAAAACAAGGTAGGCCCTTGATACTCCCTCAGTATTATTTGCAAATTGACTCAATGGAGGTGGTAGGGGTGAGAGATGATATAGAGCCTGAGGCCATAGGTTGGAGGATAGAAGAGAACCTGTAAGATACAAACACTGATTTTTTTGATACCATCCTAGTGGGAGAAGCTATCGAAACCGCCAGGGGAAAACTGGAAGATCTTAAGAACCGAGGTATAGATACCTGCGTTGTGTTTAAATCTTTTTTTCATTTCTTTCCTGTCCACCAAACCCCCCATTGCCCTAAATTTGTCGATTGGTGTGCAGACAATTTCTCTGTCACCGAAGGAGTTATTATGAATAAGTATAAGTCTAAGATCCTCTGCTCAGTCCAAGCCTCTGTCATCTACAAATCCCTGGATATCCCAGATGAATTCACCCATATAGCCCAATACTACTAAGAAGAAGACATTATATGTTGTTTTAGAGATTCCACTGATGAAAGTAAAGAATCCTTCTTGAAGGCCTGTTCTAAACCTGATGGTGAACCCATTGACCTCAACCAGTTCAACAAAGAAACTAAGTGGTGTATATCCATGGCCAGTCAATTCCTAGGTCTAGATATCGATGCATATGTCCCATAGCCATTGTTGAGTCTTTTGTTCGTCTTAAGTACTTGCCTGACCGAACCCGAATTTCCTGGACAGTCAGGACAGTCTTGTTTCCTTAATCTTGATGAGTTCCTAGCCGAGAACATCCGTCCTCAATTAGCGAAATTCCACGACGCCAGAACATTTAGGTTCTAGTCCTTTTTGCTGAGGATGTTCATAGCCTATAATGAGGAGGGCCTACAGGTACCATAATTGGCAATCACTGCTGAAATGGCCACATATTACTATAAATTCATGAACCAATTGATTGCTGAAATATATGAAATATTCTTTCAAGAGAGGTTGCCTAGGGTGTTTCCTAAGATGAGGAAAATGCTGTAATTGTCAAAAAGCAAGAAGATAGGGGACTGGTTCCTCACAGAATTTGGAACAACCATAAGGTTTTATGGCTTCATACATCCACCCATCATCCTACCAGCTTTTCTAACCCTCAGGGTTTTCTCCTTGGAATTAATCCGGCAGAAGCTCATTGTCGAAGAGGAACACTTCTTGAACTTCAAGAAGAGTTCAAATTTGATTTTTCCTTGGGAATTAGGACCATACACAGTTAGAAGCAGGGCTGCATTTCCCCTGGTATTCAACTTGCTCAGAGGCATGGAATTTCCCCTAGGACAAGCAATAAAATATGATCCTCACATGGTGATTTCCAAAAGAAGATCAACTCACAAATGTTGGCCCTTTGAGCACACGGAGGTACCTGGACTCAGAGAAAAGGTGAATTGGGACGATTTTCCTAATCTTGCCCTAATGGATACCAGCACAGAGCAGGGCACTAGCTCACAGCTACCAGGAGTAGTTCCCCCCCAGAGAGAGTTGGCTGTAGTAGCTGCAATAGCAGGAAGTTTATCATCATTGGTAAGCTATTTGACAAGTTTGATGAAAAGAGGGAGTCTAGAGCCCATGGACATTGAAGAAATGAACACTGTCAGCATGCCCAAGAAGCAGAAAGTGGAACCGGGACAACAATTGGTGCAGGTAAAAAGGGGCTATGTGAAGGGGCAAGCCAAGAAGAAGAATTTGATTAAAGGGCCGCAGCAGGAAGATCCCAAGGCAGTCGAATTATAAATACAAAAGTATGTATTCGATGGACAGAATTTGAGCAAGCATGCATCCATAGAATAATGGTTGAAATCCTACCGAGAGAGGGTTGATCAAACCTTCAATGAGACAATAGCACTACACAGCGAAGCCTCACGGTTTCCTCAACCCAATGTGGCATTGAAAACTGTAAGGGAACATGCCAGTGATACCCTTAGCTTAGCCTTGGCAACGGGGAACAAGGTGTCAGAGGTCAATGTGAACCTCTCAAAGATTCCCACTACTGACATCATACAACTAAATAAAGAGACTGGAGATATAATGAATACCTGCTTAAAGCTACCATACAGTTGTCCAAGTTGGAGGAGGGCAAGGCAAAAGCTTCCAACCTTTTAAGAAAGGAGAGAGTGGAGAATAGAGCACTCAAAGCCCAAATCAACAACTTACAGAAGGAAGCTATAGAAATGGAAGGATCCCCACAAAAAGGGGGTTTGGCTCAGAAATTGCTCAATGACAAAGAGAAAGAGATCTAGACCTTAAAAAAGAAGTTAAAAATACCTGCCACCCAGCTCGCTCAAGTGAAAGAATTGGATGACTTCGAAAGGGAAAAAGAGGAATTGAATTCCAAACTTACTGATTGCAAGGATAAGCTGCTGAAGCTTGAAGAGAAGGGGAGGCTATGGGAAGCAGATATCTAGCTCCTGAGGAATAGCGAAGCAGAATTGAAAACCCGGTTGGCGATGAAGGAAAGTGAGATTCAAAGCATAAGTACGGAGAAGGTAATTCAGTCCACAAGTATGGATAGAGAGGTAGATACTAATTCCCTCTCCAAAGCAATGTCCCAGATAGGCATAAAGGATACTGAGCTCATTAAATTGAAGTAGCAGGTTGAGGAATTGGAAAAAGAAAGAGTCAAATAGAAACAAGGTAGATAAAAGGCCGAAGATAAGTGCCTATAACTGACTCAAGAAAATGATAAGTTGAGACATCAGGTGATCGAAAAACTTTCCTTGCAAGGCACGAGGCGTATGATTTGGGACTAGATCATCATGGAAGCCAACATGTTCTGACCCTATCTCGATGTTATTGAAGATCTGGAAATTGCTATGAGAGAAGCCAGGAAACAAGTCCAGATAGTATCGGTTGAGGTGAACAAAAAACCTTCGGAGAGTGTAGAGAGTGCCATAACCATCCTGAGCTCCTTATCCGATGAGGTCGCTAAAAAATACGGTGTCCAAAACAGGGTCACCATTGTCTTTGAAGCCAGAAAGGTAGTAGATAAACAAAGGATGATGGAGATAGTACGGGCCAAAATAGAGGTTACTGAGCACAAAGTCCGAGAGGTTGTCAAGTTATTCAGACCACTAACGAACATAGGGTTCCCCTTTTTCTGGGAAGAAATGGGTCCTTTGATGCCCCAGAAGGAATATTAGGAGTGTCTAATATGATGTCGGTTAGACTACAACAGATTTGGAGATATGCATCAAGCGTTGTAAGGGAAGGTTGTTCTTGACAAATTGGCCAGTGATTTTGAATTATTGTTTGATTTTAAAACTGCATGTTCCAAGATCCCCAAGGCATTATACCCGGAAAAAATGGAGCTCAAGGTGTAGGCTTATGACATGGTTGTTACAACCCTACCTTGTCCCGATTCATGGAGACTCATCCGCCAATATGGGTCACCCAAACTCAAAGCACACCAGTAGAAGTAACGATGATAGTGCATGAGAAATTTTCCTGGTGTTGCACGCCCATCCCAACGGTTGTTTCTCTCAAATCTTTGTACAGTCATCAGCATCCAGATGGAAGTATGGGATGCTCTCGTGCCTATTTCTTCCCACATTCCACATTTCATTGTCTAGCCATTTCATACAATTCACCTCCAATATGCCACCGAAGAGGCTGTTAGAAGATGTCCTTCTGTTGTAACGAATTTTGATTCCCAGATGTCGATCTGGGAAATCCTACTACTATAAATATACCTCCTGAAGAAGGAGAAGGGGTTGAAACCATTGTAATTTTGTTGTGTGTGTTTTTCAAGAGAATTTTAATAGAATTGCAGAGCCGAGATCGACGTTTTTCATACAGGGATTCATGTGTCATTCGCACTTATAGTCTGTTATTTCCTTTCTTATGTGAATGTTATTCCAGTTTGCCTTTCCATTTTGTTTTATTTCATATCTGAGACTTAGGGTATAACAACTCAGAATTCATACTTGCTATGCTCCATCTGTTGTTTCAGGTATTCACCAAAGTTTCTTCTAAATTTAATACATAATTCATTTCTTACAATGCTCTATGTTGATGGTCTGTTCATGTTCCTCCTTTCCACCAGACAATTATAAATCGACTGTGATCGAGTGGCTACCTTGCCCCTATGTTGAAATCGCTTGCATTTAAGTTCTAATTATTTTGTTATATATCTTGACTCCATTTCCCAATGGTGCTGTGTTTTGTTTCAACCAATTTTACAAGCAATTTATAGTTTCACATGTATATATCTAGCATTGTTAATATTTGGTGAGAGATCCCTCTCGGAAGAGCAGAAGGCCAGTTCTCTCTTCAAAAGTGGTTTTACTGTTACCTGGGAGCGAGCCTTTCGTAACCTTTGGTCCAATTCTAGTGCTAACAAACTGGCGCCGTTGCCGGGGATGAGATCGAAGATCATCCCTGGGAAGAACGACAAAGATTCAGAGGATAAAGAGTTTCTGTGGGAAAACAGAGATTCTTACATGTGAAAAAGGTTGTATCAATTTTCCTGGTGACTCCACTAAAAGATTCTAGAAGGCGATTCCATTGAGGAGACTGGTGAACATAAAGAATGATATTTCTGGGGACAAATAGAAATTTCTAAATTCGTTAGAAGGTGGTATGTTTGTCCTGGTGACTCCAAACTGCTTCGACCAGTATCACACTAGATATACTGGCTTGTAGAAAGATCCACATGAGAGGTAACTCTGATACCGAAACTTTACTCAGTGTGGATAATCTAGAAAAGATACTTAGAAATAGAAATAAAGAGAAATCAGGTTCTCCATTATTTGATACTTCATCATCTCAGGCCTTGTACGACTTAAATGAACCTGAGTGGGGGTTTAGGGATGAAAGATTGCTAACCAAATCTAAGTCTGAATTCGACCTAAGAAAAGCTAGGGTAGACCCTAATACGTTGCAATCCTATCTACTTGATTCTTTGTGGCTGAACCTAGAAGGCCCACCAAAAGCTGAAGAGATAGCCTCTGTCTTTCAAAACACCCAGTTTCCCAATCCCCTGTCCCTTCCTAGCTGAGTCACCCCAATGGCTGCTGCTAGATTCACCCCGTTAGCCCTACCTCTGGTCGTGCATGACCTCCCCATGAATTATGCCAAAAGAATCGCACTCTATGATGTGGAGGGAAACTTTTCAGCAAGGTACCATGTGGATAAGTTTGACGACTTTATCAACCTAGAGGAGGTAGATGATGAAGATGTCAAAATCCGGTTGTTCGCTCAGAGTTTTTTTGGGAAAGCCAAGAAATGGTATAAATATTTTCCACCTAGGTCTATCCGCAGCTTCGATGGATTTTAGACCATATTTCTAGAAAGATGAGACGATAAGCAGAGCCCCTTACAAGTTTTGTCTCAATACAATAATCTCAAGAAGGGAGGTTTTGAATCCGTCCATGAATTTTCTAGCTGATTCATGTAGGTATAGAACAAGATACCTACCGATATCAAACCTTCACTCGGGGTGACTAAACTTCGTTATGCTAATTCCTTCGACAATTATTTTGCTTTGCTATTAAGAGAAAGAAATTCAAACACCCTCCCAGCCATGTTCAGTGATTCCCTAGAAGTAGAGGCCAATATGATGGCGTGTGGGAAAATTAAACCAAGGGCGGAGATCAATAGGAGGAAGGGTAGAGAGGAGACACACCCCTGTACTTCTGCCTCTTCATCCAATGATATAAAATTTGAGGTGATGCTCAAAACCATGGAAAAGTTGATGGACAAGCAGATGGTAGAGGCCAGGCTGGCGAATCGGGAGCAGAACAAACCTCAAATAAGGAATACCAATTTTAGGCGTCTAGTGCCTCCCTCGCTCCAACCAAATAGACCAAGGGATGTGAGGAACCCGAGAAACCCAGAAGAGCAACCAATCAGACCTCCTTTTCTTGAAAACTATGTGGCTGCAGAAGATGAATCTGAGTCTACCGAAGATCATATCCATCATTTCGGTGACCTGGATTCTAAGATTTACTTGACAAAAGAGGAACATGATATGTTCACTCAGGTGGATGGAAAGACCCTGGCTGAGGAATTAGAGAAATATCATAAAGGATATATGCATGCTATAGATGATGTCAGGAAGATCAAGTTAAGAAATAGGGACGTTGCCATACAGAAGAAAGGTGGCGACTCTGCTAGTGACGCTACTATACATAAAGGAGGGTTAAACCCATACCAACCTTCTAATAGTCATACCGGTCCTGGGAAAGAAAATGATAAACAAAAAGGGCCGATGGAACCTATAGAAGTGGAAAAAGAGAGCAGTAATGTGAGAAGGTTGGAACCAGCGACACCTGTTGATCCGAGCAAAGCCTTCCCCATGTTTAATCTCCAAAATGAGCTAGCTAAGATGAATATCTCGATTCCTTTTAACGAATTGTTGAGGAATTAGGAGTACAGAGACACAATCATGCAGATGATTGTGAATCAAGGGGAATCTCACCCTCATATCTTAGAGCTGACTGAAGACAATCCTACTATTGTTCTAGGATCTAAGATTGACAGCGTGGAGAATGAGGATGAGGAGGTGCCCCCCTTTTACATGAGATTAAACATGCATGATATGGTGTTACACAATGCCATGCTGGATTCAAGAGCCTCACACAACCTGATGCCAAAAGGGGTGGTGGAAATCTTAGGGTTGGAGATTACTAGACCTTATAAAGACTTGTATTCCTTTGATTCCAAAAGGGTGAAATGTCTGGGACTGATCAAAGACATGGTGGTTTCTTTAAATAAACTCCCCTCAAAAATTGTGGTCATGGACATCCTCGTGGCTAACATTCCTCACAAGTTTGGTATCATGTTCTCGATATCTTGGACTTCGAAGCTGAACTGCAGCTTGCAAATGGACATGACCTATGCCACAATTCCTATTCGGAACTAAAGCAAAAGGTTATACAGTGAGAAGAGGTTGCCTTACATTGTGAGCAATCAGACCCAACCTGAAATCCATCATGTTTATGCCATCGACATGGACTTGGGGTCCTCTATTTTCTTCAATGATGTATCTCCTTGCAATTCCAAAATCATTGGGCCACAAAAGGATGAAAAAGAGACCAGCGAGCTTGAGGCAGAAGAAGGAAATCATAAAGACGAAGGACTATGGAGGATGTATTTTGATGGCTCAGTGTCTAAAGCAGGTGCTGGTGCAGGTGTGTATATTATCTCCCCCATTAAAGATACCAAAGCTCACTCTTACAAGTTGATTTTTGAATGCTCTAACAATGTAGGAGAGTACGAAGCGTTGTTATTGGGTCTATGTGCGCTGAAAGATTTAGGAGCGAAAAAGGTCCAAATTTTTGGGGACTCAGAGCTCGTAGTAAATCAAGTGAATGATATCTATCAGACTAAACATCTGAGAATGAGAGCCTACTGGAACGAGGTATGGGATAAGTTCAGGAATTTCTTCACCGAACATATAATCCAAGTGGTTCCTAGTGACGAGAACACGGTGGTAGACTCTCTAGCGACTGCAGCAGGAAAATTTGAAGCTCCAGGAGTGTGCAAGAAGAAATATAAGGTGGAGATTGTAAACATACCTTCTATACCAGATAACACTAAATATTGGAAAGTATTCGAAGACGATATGCAAATAAAAAGATTTATGGAGATGTCTGGTGAGTTTGTGAACACTCACATTGATGAGGGTGGCTCCGACCCCGAAAACCTCATAGATGTTGAGGAAAAAGGAGAAGAAGCCATCAATACAGGGAAACTAAACTACTCCTTGGGGGTCAAGGATATAGTCTAGTTGAAAAGTAATCATATCCACAAGGGCCTGATCCATTTAGAGTCTCTTTTTTACCAAAATGATGTAGCCAAAGAGCCTAAGGTCGAGCCCGTCACAGATGTTGTCGAAGATATAAATATCAGCACTAAAGAGGATCCAAAGATTTTAAAATTGTCTAAGAAGTTACTCGCTAAAGAAAAAGACGGGTATGTGAAACTGATGAAGAAGTACACGGATGTGTTTGCATGGAGTTATGAAGACCTCAAAGAGTATGACACTTCCATCATATAGCATACTATTCCGATCAAACCCAGAGAAAAACCTTTCAGGCTAAAGCTCTGGAGGATCAATCCGAAGTTAATGCCCATCATTGAAAAAGAAGTGAAAAGGTTGTTCGATGTGAAGATAATAGTGACTCTAAGGTTTTTCAAATGGGTGGCCAATTTGGTTCTTGTTCGAAAAAAGAATGGGGAGATACAACTAAGCATGGATTTCAGGAATTTGAACAAGGTCTCTTTGAAAGATAATTACCTTTTGCCTAAAATGGACCAGATCCTGCAGAGGGTGGTAGGATCAGAGAGGATATCCACTATGGATGGGTTTTTCGGGTACAACCAGGTGAAGGTGTTGCTTGAAGACCAAGAAAAAACCGCTTTCACCACACCTTGGGGTACCTTCATGTACACAAAGATCCCATTTGGGTTAATGAATGCTGGAGTAACTTTCCAACGTGCCATGGATATCACTTTTGCAAATGAGAAAGAAAAATTTGTGGTGATATACATGGATGACATTACTGTGTACTCCAGGTGGGCTAAAGATCATATTAGGCACCTGGAAAGAGTTTTCATTAAATGTAGAAAGTATGGCATTTCCTTGAACCCCAGAAAATTGAACTTCACTCTGGAAGAAGGAAAATTGCTTGGACACATTATCTCAAAGGAAGGGATCAGGATCAATCCAGACAGGTTAGAAAGCATCTTGAAGGTTGAAGAACCAAGGAGCAAGAAACAAATCCAATCCTTCCTCGTTCAATTCAACGTCTTGAGAAGATTCATCCCTAGCTTTGCCGAAATCTTGATGGACATTACAGACATGCTAAGGAAAGATCATGAAATTAAGTGGACAGTTGGAGCCAAGAAAGCTTTCAAAGGTATAAAATAGGCCATCTCAGAAGCTCCTGTATTGATTAGCCCAGACTTTGAAAATGATTTTATGTTATTCTCTTATGCTTCAGAACACACCGTAGCCACAGTGTTGCTACAAAAGAATGATCGGGGTGAAGAACATCTTATAGCATTCTTAAGTAAGATATTGAGAGATGGAGAATTGAGATATGGCATAATGGAAAAACAAGCATATGCGTTGGTTAAAGACTTGAAGGATTTCAGAATCTATCTCCTCCATTCCCACATCATCGCCTTTGTACCATGCAGTGTGGTGAAGAGCATACTTACACAGCCTGACCCGGAAGGAAGGAGAGCTAAATGGGTTGTGTTACTCCTGGAATATGACATAGAAATCAAGCCCATGAAGTTGGTCAAAGGGTAGGGATTGGCTAAGATGATGACGGACTCCCATTGTGACTCTCTACAGCTGAATTTTCTTGCTTGTTAGTTTGGTCCAGAAGAGGCCAGTGAAGCCCTCTTTCTTCGCATCCCCTTGGTATGCTGACATTGTTTTTGTATTGCATAATTTACAACCCCCTATTGGGCCAAGAAAAACCCGAGATAGATGCATAAAATTGAAAGCCGCAAAATTCTACATCATAGAGCAGTACCTCTACTGGAAAGACCCCGGGGGGATATTGCTGAATTGTCTTCTGGAGGACGAAGCTCGACGTGTGGAGAAGGAGTTCCATGAAGGAGATTGTGGGGGACATCATTCTTGGAAATTCACCACAAACAAAATCCTGAGGGCATGATTTTATTGTCCTTCGTTGTTCTCAAATGTTTATAAGGAAACAACTAAAATATGTTACCAATGTCATATTTTTGAAGGTAAAAGGAAGGTGGTGTCTCTCCCCCTCAACCCTATATCTGTGGAAGCTCCGTTCTAGCAAAGGGGGTTAGACTTCATCAGTGAGATAAATCCAAACTCCTTCTGACATCACAAGTGGATTCTGACTGCCACTGATTACTTCACAAAGTGGATCAAGGCCATACCCTCCAGGAGGGCTACAGAAGAAGTGATAATGGATTTCATAGAAAACAATATTCTGGCAAGGTTTGGCTGCCCAAGGTGTATTGTGACTGACAATGCCCCTGCATTTAAATCCAAAAAGATGATCAATTTTTTCCATAAATACCATATAAGATTAAATCACTCTATGGCTTATTACCCACAGGGGAACGGAATGGTTGAATATTCTAACAAGAGCCTTGTGAGGATTATTAAGAAGCTGTTGGAAGATAACAAAAAGGCTTGGCACACTAAATTAAAATATGCCTTGTGGGCTGACAGAATCAGCACCAAAATGGCGATTGGTATGTCACCATTCTAGCTAGTATATGGAGCTGAGGTAATTTTCCCTGCCTCTCTGGGCGTCCCAGTCATGAAATTATTGTGGGATCCGTTGGACGAGCCAAATACCATTCAAAGAAGGATCAACCAGATCATTGAGATTAATGAAGTAAGGGACAAGGCTTATGATAAGGTCCAAATACACTAGGAGAAGATGGAGAATACCTTCAACAGAAAAATAAAGGAAGATGTTTTCCAAGTCGATGACTTAGTCCTAAAATGGGATGCCCCCCATGAAGACAAAGGGAAGCATGGGAAGTTTGACCATTTATGGGTAGGTCCATATCTTATTGTTTCCCACAGAGGAGACAATGCCTTCATTTTACAGTATCCAGATGGGTCTCAATATGAAGGAGGCACGGTGAATGGGAGGTTCCTGAAGCATTACTTGGAATGAGGGGACTAAGATCCATGTATCATAATGTAAATATATTTTATGTTTTAATCAGTACATATGGTGAGTCAGAATATTTGAAGCCGATGGAGAAGGTCATAAGATCAGAAGAGGTAACCATTCTTTTAAAGTCGATTTTTCTTTCAGGCAGTTACATAATAGGAGGTTTTCAATGGTTTCGTCACTTGGTCTACGAGGGGGTTCTTTGCTAACTCACTGGGAGGATAGCATCCCTCATGGAGCCAGTTGTTAACACTCAGTTAAATTTTGGGTATGGATGTTACTCGTGTCCTTCGGCCCATCGAAAACGTTGAGAAGGCCACGTGGTATTCGTAGAAGGAGCTGATGGCATTCGCAGAATAACACTCAACAGTGGGATAGGCTTTTGTGACGAATGTTGAAAGCAGAGAAATAGTTTGTGGATCGGGGAAGTGGGGCTAAGAAGAAATGTTGGATGCGTCGAAGGCGTTAAATAGGAGTCTCAATCAAAGGCTAAGGATGGCTAGATGGCAGATCGATGGTGTCAAACCATTTTGCATGGCGAACCTGCCTGATCGAAGCTGCTTTTTCAAATGTGTGAAATAGTTTAAAACTTGGATGCATCCAACGGTCAATATGGGAGCCCAAGAACATCTACGGCTGAGGGCAATTTCTCATCCCAAACTAGCAAGGAGGAAGATGCAAATACAGATTGTGAAAAGCAGTGCGGGCCATTTTGATCAATGGTGATTGTGAGGGTGGAAGTAGATTGGCAGTTATAGTTCATTTCACAATCTGGAGTAGCATGGAAAGAAACAGAACCTCGCTGCGTGAAGAAGGGTGGGGTATTCTTAGATCGATGGTCATGAAGGAAGTCAATCTCAATCAATGGTTAGGATGCATATGCATGAAGTAAATAAAGCGTGGCACAGAGAACCTTACAGATCTACAGTTTTAGATCGCGAAGGATAAATCTATGGTGTGAGCCACCCTGGAAATGCACGAAAGTTATGTTGTGTAAAAAGATATAAAGAGGCCCACACGTAGTTGCAAAGATTTGTTCTTTTTTCTGAAACCTCGAAGCTGTCGAATATCCAACTTCATCTAGAGTGCCAGCCCGGACCCGCCAAGAGACCGTGCTACAGAACAAGGTAGGCCCTTGATACTCCCTCAGTATTATTTGAAAATTGACTCAATGGAGGTGATAGGGGTGAGAGATGATATAAAGCCTGAGGCCGCAGGTCGAAGGATAGAAGAGAACCTGTTAGATACAAACGCTAAGGTTTTTGATACAATCCTAGTGGGAGAAGATATCGAAACTGCCAGGGGAAAATTGGAAGATCTTAAGAACTGGGGTATAGATACCTGCGGTGTGTTTAAATCTTTTTTTCATTTCTTCCCTGTCAACCAAACCCCCCATTGCCCTGAATTTGTCGAGTGGTGTGCAGACAATTTCTATGTCACCGAAGGAGTTATTTAGAATAAGTCTAAATCTAAGATCCTCTGCTCAATCCAAGCCTCTGTCATCCGCAAAGCCTTGGATATCCCAGATAAATTCACCCGTATAGCCCAAGACTACTAAGAAGAAGACATTATACACTATTTTAGAGAGTCCACTGATGAAAGTAAGGAAGCCTTCCTGAAGGCCTGTTCTAAACCTGATGGTGAACACATTGACCTATCTTACCCTATTGACCTCATCCATTTCAACAAAGAAACTCAGTGGTGTATATCCCTAGCCAGTTGGTTCCTAGGTCTAGATACCGACACATATGTCCCAGATCCATTGTTGAGTCTTTTGTTTGTCTTAAGTACTTTCCTGGCCGAACCTGAATTGCCTGGATAGTCAAGACAGTCTTGTTACCTTATGTTTGATGAGTTCCTGGCTGAGAACATCCGTTCTTAGTTAGCAAACTTCCACAACGCTAGAACATTCAGGTTCCAGTCCTTTTTGCTGAGGATGTTCATAGCCTATAATGAGGAGGACCTATAGGTACCAAAATTGGCGATCACTGCAGAAATGGCCACAGATTACTGTAAATTCATGAACTAGTTGATGGCCAAAGAATATGAAATCTTCTTTCAAGAGAGGTTTCCCAGGGTGTTGCCTGAGATGAGGAAAATGCTGCAATTGTCGAAAGGTAAGAAGATAGGGGACTGGTTCCTCACAAAATTTGGAACAACCATAAGGTTGTATGGCTTCATACATCCACCCTACATCCTACCAGCTTTTCTAACCCCCAGGGTTTTCTCCCTAGAATTAATCTGGCAGAAGCTCATTGTCGAAGAGGAACACTTCTTGTAATTCAAGAAGAGTTCAAATTTGATTTTTCCTTGGGAATTAGGACCATACATAGTTAGAAGTAGGGCTGCATTGCCCTTGGTCTCCAAATTTCTCAGAGGCATGGAATTTTCCCTAGGATAAGAAATAAACTATGATCCTCACTAGGTGATTTCCAAAAGAAGAACAGCTCACAAATGCCAACCCTTTGAGCACACAGAGGTACCTGGACTCAGATAAAAGGCAAATTGGGATGATTTTCCTAATCCTGCTGTAATGGATACCAGCGTAGAGCAGGGCACTGGCTCACAACTACCAGAAGTAGTTTCCCCCCAGAGAGAGTTGGCTGCAATAGCTGCAATAGTAGGAAGTTTCTCATCACTGGTCAACTATTCAGCAAGTTCAATGAAAAGAGGGAGTCCAGATCCCATGGACATTGAAGAAATGGACACTGCCAGCATGCCCAAGAAGTAGAAAGTGGAACCGGGATAGCAATTGGTGTAGGTAAAAAGGGGCTATGTGAAGGGGCAAGCCAAGAAGAATAATTTGATGAAAGGGCCACAATAGGAAGAGCCCAAGGCAGCCTAATTACAAATACAAGAGTATGTATTCGATCGATAGACTCCGAGCAAGCATGCATCCAGAGAAGAATGGTGAAATCCTACCGAGAGAGGGTTGATCAAACCTTTGAAGAGACAATAGCACTATATAGTGAAGCCTCATGGTTGCCTCAACCCAATGTGGCATTGAAAACCATAAGGGACCATGCCACTGGTACCCTTAGCTTAGCCTTGGGAATGGGGAACAAGGTGTCAGAGGTCAATGTGAACCTCTCAAAGGTTCCCACTATTGACATCATACACCTAAATAAAGAGACTGGAGATTTACTGAATACCAGACTGCTTAAAGCTACCATACAATTGTCCAAGTTGGAAAAGGGCAAGGAAAAAACTTCCAACCTTTTAAGAAAGACGAGAGAAAAGAATAAAGAACTCAAATCCCAAATCAAAAACTTACGGAAGGAATCTATACAAATGGAAGGATCCACACAAAAAGGGGGTTTGGCTCAGAAATTGCTCGATGACAAAGAGAAAGAGATCCAAACCTTAAAAAATAAGTTAAAAATCCTTTCCACCCAGCTCACTCAAGCAGAAGAATTGGCTGAATTCGAAAGGGAAAAATAGGCACTGAATGCTGAACTTACTAATTGCAAGGCTAAGCTACTGAAGCTTGAAGAGAAGGGGATGCAGTGGGAAGCAGATATCCAACTCCTGAGGAATAGCGAAGCAGAATTGAAAACCCAGTTGGCGATGAAGAAAACTGAGCTTCAAAGCATAAGTACGAAGAAGGTAATTCATTCCACAAGTACAGCTAGAGAGGTAGATACCAGATCCCTCTCCAAATCAATATCTTAGATAGGCCTAAAGGATACCGAGCTCATTAAATTGAAGTAGCAGGTTAAGGAATTGGAAAAAGAAATAGTCAAAGAGAAACAAGGTAGAGAAAAGGCCAAAGAGAAGTGCCAAGAATTGACTCAACAAAATGATAATTTGAGCCAACAGGTGATCGATAAACTTTCCTTTCAAGGCACGAGGCATCTGATCTGGGATCAAATCATCATGGAATTTGACAAGTTCTGACCCTATCTCGATGTTATTGAAGATCTAGAAATTGCTATGAGAGAATCCAGGAAACAAGTCCATATAGTATCGGCTGAAGTGAACAAAAAACCTTTGGAGACCGCAGAGAGTTCCATAACCTTCCTGAGCTCCTTGTCCGATGAGGCCACCAACAAATACGGTCTCCAAAACAGGGTCGCCATTGTCTTTGAAGCTAGAAAGGAAATAGATAAACACAGGATGATGGAGACAGTACAGGCCAAAATAGAGGTTATTGAGCACAAAGTCTAAGAGGTCATCAAGCTATTCAAACCACTGATGAACAGAGGGTTCCCATTTTTCTAGGAAGAAATGGGTCCTTTGATGCCCCAGAAGGAATATCAGAAGTGCCTAATACGATTCCCGTTAGACCACAACAAATTTGGAGATATGCGTCAAGCGTTGTCAGTGAAGGTCGTTCTTGAAAAATTGGCCAGTGATTTTGAATTATTGTTTGCTTTTAAAACTGCATGTTCCAAGGTCCCCAAGGCCTCATACCCGGAAGCAATGGAGCTCAAGGTGTAGGCTTACGACATGGTTGTTGCGACCCTACCTGGTCCTGATTCATGGAAACTCATCCGCCAATATGGGTCAGCCAAACTCAAAGCGCACTAGTATAAGTAACGATGATAGTGCACGAGAAATTTTCCCATTGTTGCACGCCTGTCCCAACGGTCGTTTCTCTCAAAGATTTGTATAGTCACCACCCTCTAGACAGAAGTATGGGAAGCTCTCGTGCCTATTTCTTCCTTCATTCCACATTTCATTGTCTGGCCGTTTCATTCAAGTTGTCTCCAATATGCCACCTAAGAGGCTGTTAGAAGATGTCCTTCTGTTGTAACGAATTTTGATTCCCAGATGTCGGTCTAGGAAATCATACTACTATAAATATACCTCTTGAAGAAGGAGAAGGGGTTGAAACCATTGTAATTTTGTTGTGTGTGTTTTTCAAGAGAATTTTAATATAATTGCAGAGCCGAGATCGACATTTTTCATACAGGGATTCATGTGTCGTTCGTACTTACAGTCTGTTATTTCCTTTCTTATGTGAATGTTATTACAGTTTTCCTTTCCATTTTGTTTTCTTTCATATTTGAGACTTAGGGTATAATAGCTCGGAATTCATACTTGCTATGCTCCGTTTGTTGTTTCAGGTATTCATTAAAGTTTCTTCTAAAGTTAATACATAATTCATTTCTTACAATGATCTGTGTTGATGGTCTGTTCATGTTCCTCCTTTCCACCAAACAATTACAAATCGACTGTGATCGAGTGGCTACCTTTCCCCTGTGTTGAAATCATTTGCATTTAAGTTTTGATTATTTTTGTTGTATATCTTGACTCCATCGTCGAATGGTTCTGGGTTTTCTTTCAACCAATCTTACAAACAATTTATAGTTTCACTTGCATATATATATATATATATATGGCATTGATTAACATTTGGTGAGAGATCCCTCTCGGAAGAGCAGAAAGCCAGTTCTCTCTTCAAAAGTGGTTTTGTTGTTACCTGGGAGTGAGCCTTCCGGAACCTTTGGTTCAATTCCAGTGCTAATAGTATGTATAAAATAGCCTAGTAGGACCTTAAAATATGAATATAGGAAATATTTCACATAGAGGGAATGGGACATTCATGCTACAATAGAAAGGAATGAGATCAAGATCGTATTGCACAATAAATCTTCCCAAATTTGACAATTGTTTGTAAATAATTGAACATAATGACAATGAAAGGGAAATTAACATGACTGTGGAGGTGAGATTATAAAACATCATAGAGACTACTGATATGATGGACGATCATGTGTCATGGATTGGAGGCACAGGTGTGATGAGAGTGCTGCACCAATGCCACTTCTGTTGTGCAGTTTCCAAACATACTATGACCACATTAATGGCTTGGTAGTCTTATTGTAACGTTTTATTCTAGTTGTCCTATTTGTATCTATATGAAGGATCGGTATCCTATGTGCCTCCATGTATACCTAACCCCCCCCCCCCCCTCTCTCTCTCTCTTTGTTGTCCCCCTAACACCCACCTACCCCTTACCCTCCCCTATCAACCCCTACCACCAAGCCTCACTCTTCATCTACATAACCATCCTCCCATAACTTGAGGCCTAGAATCACCACCTAATCTCCCCCTTCCCCTATATTAGCCTCAAGCCTTATGTATAATGGTGTGCATAAGATTTTAAATTAATAATGTGTGAAAAACTACTCGAAGCTGCTATAAGAATCTCACAATTTAATCATTTTGATGCTCCCCCATTTGGTCCGTCTATACTAGGACCTTAAAATATGCATGTAGGAAATATCAAGTATAGATGGCATAGGATATTCATGCTGCAATAGAAAGACATGAGATCAGGATTGTATTGTGTGGTAATTCTTCCCGACTCCTACAATTGTTTGTATATCATTACTTATAATTACAATGTAAGTGACATTAACAGGATCATGTATAGGTGACAATATAAAACATCATCAACATTAGTGATAGGATGGACAATAATGTGTCATTGCTTGGAGGTACACACATGACAAGAGTGCTACACCAATGACACTTTAGTTGTGCAATGTCTGAACATACTGTGACCACATTAAGGGCTTGGTACTCTTATTGTAACATTTTATTATAACTGTCTTGTTTGTCTCTCTCTAAAGGATCAGTCTCCCTTGTTACCCAACCTACCCCTAACA
>LPNX011017786.1:965578-1101330 GCA_001517045.1 Pseudotsuga menziesii | reverse complement strand
GCATGTAAGCTTAGGGATAGAGGGAACACAAAATTCATGATGCAATAGAAAGAGGTCATATCATGAACATATTGCATGGTAATTGTTTTATCAAGAGCTGAGGTCATGATCGTATTGCACGATAAATGTTGCCGACTCCAGCAATTGTCTGTAAATAATTGCACATAATTCAATGAAAGAGACCTTAACATGACCATGCAAAGGTGAAAGTATAAAATTTCGTCGATATTAGTGATAGGATGAATGATCATGTGTCACATATTCAAGGTGCATACATTTCTAGAGTGCTACACCAATGACGCATTAGGTTTGCAGTGTATGAACATAGTATGACACATTAATGGATTGGTATTCTTATTGTAACTTTTTATTTTAGATCTCATGTTTGTCTCTCTCTAAAGGTATGGTATCTCCTTCACCTCCACCTATCCCTAACCCCCATCCCCCTATCTCTCTCTCTTCTTCCCCCCCCTACCACCCAATCCCCCTCTCCCCTCCCCTCTAGATCCCTACCACCGATCCTCCATATACCTTCAAGTAACCCCCCTTATACAAATCGAGGCCTAGCATGACCAACCACTCTCCCCCTTCCCCTATAGTAACCTAAGGCCTTATGTATGGTGTTTTTAATATTTTAAATTAATAATGTCTGGACAATTGATCGAATCTACTATAATAAGCTCTCAATCTAATTGGTTGATGCTCCCCCATATGGTCCCTTTATACTAGGACCTTAAAATATGCACGTAGGAAAGCTAAGGCAGAGAGGGCAGGGGACATTCACGTTGAAATAGAAATACATGAGATGTGAATCATCTTGCATGGTAATATTTCCTGAATCCAATAAGTGTTTGTAAATAATTACACATAATTACAATAAAAGATACATTTACATGACTACACAGAAGTGAAAATATAAAATGTCGTCGGTACTAGTGATAGGATGGACGGTCATGTGTCATGGAATGGAGGTGTATAATGGGTGAGAGTGTTGCACCAATGGCAGTTCAAGTGTGTAGTGTACTAACATATTGTGACCACATTAATGGTTTTGTATTCTTACTATAACATTTTATTCTAGTTGTCTTATTTGTCTCTCTCTAAAGGATCGGTCTCCCTTGCGCCTCCACCTACCCTTAACACCCACCACTCTCCCTCTATCCCTTTCTTCATTGTCCCCTACCACCCACCCCCCACTCCCCTCCTCTCTTAATCCCTACAACCAAGATTCCCTATCCCTCCAAGTAACACCCTCATATAACTCGAGGTCTAGCATAACCAACCTCTCTCACCCTTCACCTATAGTAGCATCGACCCTTATGTATGGGTGATGTATGGCATGCTTAAGATTTGAAATTAATAATTTGTGAACAATTGATCAAAGTTTCTATAAGAATATTTCAATCTGATTGTTTTGATTCTCCCCCATCTAGTCCCTCTAGACTAGGACCTTAAAATATGCATGTAGGAAAGCATAGGAGTAGAGGGCACAAGACATTCATATTGCAATAACAAGGCATGAGATCAGAATCATATTGCATAGTAACTGTTCATGACTCCAATAATTGTCTGTAAATAATTGCACATAATTACAATGAAAGAGATATTAACATGACCATGCAGAGGTGACATTATAAAATGTTGTTGGGGTTAGTGATAGGATGAATGATCATGTGTCATGACTTGGAGGTGAATACATGACGAGAGTGCTACACCAAAGACAGTTTAGGTGTGCATTGTCCAAACATACTATTACTATATTAATGGCTTGGCATTATTATTGTAACATTTTAGTCTATCTGTCTTGTTTGTCTCTCTTTGAAGGATCAATCTCTCCTTCGCCTCCACCTACCCCTAACCCCCGTCGCCCTCTCCCTCTCTCTCTTTGTTGTGCCCCTACCATCAAGCACTCCTCTCCCATCCCCTCTCGATCCCTACCACCAATCTTCCCTCTACCTCCAAGTAACCCCCCTTCTACAAAGCAAGGCCTAACAGGAACACATACTCCCTCTTTCCCCTATAGTCACCTCATGACTTATGAATGGTGTACTTAAGATTTTAAATTAATAATGTGTGAAAAACTACTCGAAGCTTCAATAAGAAGATCTCAATATAATTGGTTGATGCTCCTCAATTTGGTCCCTCTATACTAGGAACTTAAAATATGCACGTAGGCAAGCTTAGGCATAGAGGGCAGGGGACATTCAAGTTGCATTAGAAATACATGAGATCTGAATTGTCTTGCATGGTAACTATTCCCGAATCCAACAAGTGTTTGTAAATAATTGGACACAGTTACAATCAAGGAGACATTTACATGACCATGTAGAGGTGACAATATAAAATGTTGTTAGTATTAGTGATAGGATGGATGATCACATGTCATGGATTGGAGGAGAAGAAATGATGAGAGTGATGCACCAATGACACTTCAGGTGTTCATTGTCCGAACATACTGTGACCACAATAATGACTTGGTATTCTTATTGGAACATTTTATTCTATATGTTTTGTTTGTATCTCTATGAAGGATCAGTCTCCCCTTTGTCTCTATACTAGGACCTTAAAATATGCATGTAGGCGAGCTTAGGCATAGAGGGAATGAGACATTGATGCTACAATAGAAAGACATGAGATTGATATAGTTTTGCATGGTAACTTTTCTCGACTCTAGAAATTTTTTGTAAATAATTGCACATAATTGCAATGAATGACATTAACATGGCCATGTAGAGGTGACAATATAAAATATCATCGGGATTAGCGATAGTATGGAGAATCACATGGCATTGATTATAGGCGTACACATGACAATATTGTTGCACTAATGACACTTCAGGTGTGTAGTGTATGGACATATTATGACCACATTAATGTCTTGGTATTCTTGTTGTAGCATTTTATTCTAGTTTTACTATTTGTCTCTATCTGAAGGATTGGTCTCCCCTATGCCTCCACCTACTCCTAACCCCCACCCTCTCTCTCTATCTCTCTTCATTGCCCCGCTAGCACACCCCCCTCCCCTTCCCTCTTGATCCCTACCACCAAGCCTCCATCTATGTATAGGTAAATATAGTATCCTTGATCTGATATTCGGATCAGAATATTAACATTCTACAAATTAGCTTAATGTTTTAAAATAAAACTTGCAAACAACCATTCGACTTTTGGAAGCTAAGCAGATAAGGGAAAATGACTAATAATTTTGGTCACAAGGAAGCAGGATGAGGGAAGAAATAAAGGAAATAATAGGACTTATATAGTGTCTTTCCTAACACATTTATATCAGGGACCATTGAGGTTTCAGCGTCTACTCTGCGGAAACCTACTTCCATGATGCTGGGTCACCTAACCGTGAAACTAGGAAGCACTATTATCATCTCCACAACCAGAGGCTTTGGAGAAATGATTTGGATTGGTAATAAATTTATCATACATGTATATAGAGGTATATTCAGTTCTTAAACAATTCTGTACAGTCACAAGGCATATTAAAGGTGGAACTATGTAAACTAGTTACCAGGACCGTGCAACTAGTCAAGATTCAACGCTTTCCAAAGGAAATAAGAGAGGTACTGGGATTTGGTTTTAAAAATGAAATGTAATAATTATGGTTTTAAATAATTTTCAGAATAGAAATTTAAAAAAAATGGACTTTTTTAGGCACATAAAATGCTTCGAATTTGAAAACTAGTCATTTTAGCCATGAATTCTAGGTAGGGTGTAAAAGATTGATACAAAACTTAGTCGAAACAGATCAGAATGTTATGAAAATTGAAGAGAATTTAAATAATAATATTTCAGAGACATGAGGGTATAAATAATTCTCATAATATTTACAAAAGTCACCTCTCGTAGCACAACTCCAAAATTATGATTCCAGTGCTAGGAAACCCAAGAATTTCAATCTCTGAATCAAACAAAATTTAGAAATGACCTGAAGCTGGTATGAATCTGATATTTAATAGTACATTATAAATATTTATACATATCAGATCATACATATGTCTAAATATCCATTACGTAGCTCCAAAATTTCTAGAATTCCATAGAACAAAGAGAAGGAGAAAAGAGAAAGGAGGGAGGATTTGATCTCTAAACTGGATGATGATTTTTCTGTTCTTCAAATTTGACTTGATACACTACAGGAAATGAAAATAAAATCAATTTCAATGGCTGAATTCCATTATCCTCTCATAGGAAGCTCGGGCACATCTCCCATGCTTGACTAGGGGCACATCTCCCAATTCTCAAATGCAAAAATGCATTCATAAAATTTCTCAAACTAGAAAAATATGTGAAAGGGAGCTGGAATACTTATTTTATATAATTAATGTTGACCCATTAAGAAATTTACTTGGCTTGGTGACCTGTGAGAATAGGCCACCCATGAGTGGACATACTTTCCTTACTTTTCTTTGCTTTGGCTTTCCTTCTTTTTTTTTCTTTTTCTTACTTTCCTTCTTTTTTGAACTTTCCTGCTTTTCTTGTTTTATCCTGCTTTCTGGATTTATGCTTCTTTTCCTGAAATATTCCTCTTTTCTCATTTTTGGCATAATTTTTGGAATCTAGTGCTTACTTGACTTCTACTCCAAGTAATTCCTCCAACCTTTTCTACTAATTCGAATTAGTGGGCCAATTTATCCATTTATTTCGCATAACAAATAAAAATATTAATTGCAAGAATAATATTAAATGTTCCATAATTATTTATTCCAAGTGGGTAGCATAAATTTTAATGCACACTCCTAATTAATTAATTGCCTCATCTTAACCCCTCATTAATTATTTAATTCAGTCTGTCACTCGGATCCATGGGGTTCGATTTGCTTCATTGTGCTATTAAAATGGGAACACGACAGTCCTCCCTTCCCAAGATTGCTTGTTCTCAAGCAAAGTATCCCAAGAGGTACATCATGATTTTGTTGCACTACTCTAATCATAATACTCTCTGCAAGAAAATATTCACTACATCTGTAAATGAACATGCCTACTTCTATCCAAGTGAAGCAACTGGAAAGTGTGCTAAGATCCCATAAGAATATCAGAAATGAAAATATACAACTACTATGTAAACTATAAGTCTGTACAAGGAGGTGTTCCCTATGTGGGAAACTGAAACCAAGTGCAACATAGATGAACCGGTGCAAAAGAGCGTTGGCCTGCTCTATCATGCCAACATGCAAACAACTTCTCCAAGGACAAACAAGCCAAGATCCCATTGCTTGCATGGAAACCCCATGGATCGGAATACCATCCAAAAAAATATTTTAAGCAAAAGAGTACCTGGATCCCACTGTTCATGCTGCATCTCCCCAAACATTAGTAACAAGAGAAATCAGCATCATATGAAATGTTGGGAAAGATGAAAACATCATACCACCATATTGGAAAATCATCCTTTCCAATGCAAACCTGAAGCTTTGAGGGCCCCTCAATTAAGATATGCAATTCTCCAATGTAGGGATGAATCAAAGAAAGACTATACATCCCAAAATATTCCTCCAAAAAGGGAGGCCACAATTCCACCAGTTTTTCCATTCCAACTAAATAGTTCTCATGTGACCAATGCACATAAGGAACAAGTGTGTTATCCATGAAAATCAAATGACAAGGGTGGGGATCCCATGTCCTAAAATGTTGCTCCAAAAGAGATTAATTTGTATCAAAATAAGTCATGTTCATGTTTCCCTCAAATAACAAGGTATCATGGCCTCTATGGAACTCAATAGGTGCTCACCTCTTCATCCAATGGCTCAACTCTATGCCATTGATACAAGGGTGCAAAACTCCATTAATTGGCCCACACATTGAAGGTAAGTGTAGATTTGATTGCTTCTTGTCAAAAGTGGCTGCACACACATGCCTTTTTTGCTTCTTGTAAATAATAGAAAAAACAAAAATATTAAAAACAATTTTGTTGCAACAAGACATAAAAATTTTACCTTCCATTTTTTCCTCTTCAGTGATTCCTCTATCCAACCAATCAATACAAGGATAAGCACTTTTATTTTCTAATTTGCATGGAATGTAATCAGCCACATATTCTAAGGTGAACTTTCCTTTCGACATAGGAATCTCATGGGGTCCTTCTTCCATAGCATGCCTGAAGAGACATTCTTTACATTCATAAGCTAGGCTTATGCAACCTTGGGCCTCCAATTCCAGTATGTACTCACTTATCCAATATTTAAACAAGTTGAGTGTATTCTATTGCAGATATGAATGGTATATCCTCCTAAGGGTTCTTATGCAATGAGACAAGCGACTAATAAATATATTCTATGGTATCTTCCTTCACCAATACTTGCATATCTAACTTTTCTCATGCCCATCCTCCACCGGAAATTCCTCCACTATACCCAAAACATTTCCTTCCATGAAACATGAATGGTGTGACATTCTCAACTCCTTTTGAAGTTGATAGGTCTGCAACTTTGAATCTTGAAGAGATCTTTGTTTTCTATTCAATGATTTATGGGTGATCTCCAACTAATGAGTGATCCTGTCAGATTCTTCTTCTTCCTTCTTGAGTGCACTATGGTACATCTCAGCCATCATGAGGAGATGATATATGTCAGACAATTATTTCATATAGTTATCCTTCATCTTCACCATTCCTTCTTTCAGTTCTATGCACTCCTCCATAAAGGCTTCTCCTTCCATCTCTCCACCAAAATATTTACAACAACATCTTGCCACCAAGGCATTGATGTCCACAAAGTTTTTCATGGCTTCCATAAGATTCTTTCTATCCTCCTTTAGTGATTGAGTCAAATTATGTGGCTCACAAAGAATATCCTCCCCCAAGGTTTATTTTTATAATAGCTGAAATCCAGGACCATTTTTCTTGTGACATGGATCCACAGCACAAAACTCATTCTCGACATACAAGTCAGCCTTTGAATTTTCTGCAAAATCACTTCCATGTTGTGCATTGGAGGGTATCTTTGAAGGTTGGAATGACATGTGATATGGAAATGAATTCTAGAGTATCTCATGCCCTATATTTCAGCTTCATCATGCTGCAAAAGAGTCCAAAATTTTGAACTGTGCTCATCTCTCTGCATAAGATTTTTTTCCTTCATTTTTCCTAGTTCATACCCAGCTGGTGGGGGCTTGTCTTCCACTTCAGTCAAAAATTCAAATAATGAATTCATACTTGATTTTTGTTATTATTTAGGATATGAACCAAAAGATCCCTTATCATCATTGGTAGTATCACCCTCCTCTGCATTGATTTTGGGTTCACTAACAGGTAAACTAGGAGCAGATTCATCTCCCTCACAATTGTCCTTCGTCTTGTAGTCCTCAGAGGCAAGTGAAGTCTTTGCATCCTCCCATGGGTCATATGGTTGCAATTGTACATGGTTTCTGAAAAAATAAGAAATTTTATCATTCATGTTATTCACCTTATCCTCTTTCTGTACATATACTTTGGTGACCTCCTCCTCCACCAAAATTTCTGGTTCACACCTGAACGGTGTGGCCTTGTTTTCTTCTTCATTATATGGTTCAGGAGGTGACTGTAAATATGTTTTGTGTAAATATTTTGGATCTGATCCAAAATATTTCTCACCACCCATACATGAGCCAAAATCTTGAGCAATGATCCGAATATCACCCACCAAGAAACTTGAAGTGCATTCCTCTTCAACTTCTTCTCTTATGCAACCACCTTGTGGCGATTTTCACTTCACCTCCTAGATCTCTATCTCCACTTCATTTATATTCTCCTCTAAGCAACTTGATACTTTTTCATATTTAGTGGTACTCATGTCACAATATTTAGATGCTCTATTTGAAGGAAAACCAAGCAAACTCTTAAATCTTGAACATGCATATGGCTTGGGGGAATATTCACCTTTGGTTCCTTCTTCTTTGTCTTTTCTCAGAGAGGTGGAACAACTTGGTTTCTCTTTGGATAGCTTGCTGCTCTTGAAAGAATGCTCATAATCATGCTTGGGCCGGAATCCATATTTGAAATAAATATAATCTATAAAATAAAGTTTTTCACAAATATTCCTACCGAAAGCTAGATAGTCCTTGTAGAAGTGAGACATGTTCTCACATGCTTCAGTAATCTCTGTCAAGTTTTTCTTAAACATTGGAGAATCATATTTGATATCTTTCCCATATGATGTCCAATAGTCTTCATAATTATCATGTTTTGGTAAAGGAAATAATAGGACTGATATAGTGTCTCCCCTAACACATTTATATCAGGGACCATTGAGGTTTCAGAGTCCGCTCCACGGAAACCTACTTCCATGCTGCTGGGTCACCTAACCATGAAACTAGGAAGCACTTTTCTCATATCCACAACTAGAGGCTTTGGATAAATAACTTGGATTGGTAATAAATTTATTATACATGTATATAAAGGTATATTTAGGTTTTCAAAAATTATTGACAGTCAAAAGGAAGATTAAGGGTGGAACTATGTAAACTAGTTACCAGGACTATGCAACTAGTTAAGATTCAACACTTTCCAAAGGCAATAAGAGAGGTACTGAGATTCATTTTTAAACATGAAATGTCATAATTGTGGTGGTAAATAATTATCAGAAGATAAATTGAAACAAATGGACTTGTTTAGGTACATAAAATGATTCGAATTGGAAAACTAGTCATTTTAGCCATGAATTCTGGGTATGGTGTAAAAGATTGATACAAAACTCAGTCAAAACAGATCATAATGTTATGAAACTTGAAGAGAATATAAATAATACTATATCAGAGACATGAGGGTCTAAATAATTCTCATAATATTCATAGAAGTCACATCTCGTAGCACAACTCCAAAATTATGACTCTGGTGCTAGGAAACCCAAGAATTTCGATCTATGAATCCCACAAAATTTAGGAATGACCTGAAGCTTGTATGAATATGATATTTAAAATTAAATTAGACATAAATATACATATCATATCATACATATGTCTAAATATCCATTACATAGCTCCAAAATTGCTACAAGTCCATAGAACAAAGAGAAGGAGAAAAGAGAAAGGAGGGAGGATTTGATCTCTGAACTGGATGATGATTTTTTTGATATTCAAATTCAAATTGATCAGCTACAGGAATTGAAAATAAAATGAATGACAATTTCTGAATGCCATTATCCTCTCACATAAAGATGTGGCACATATCCCATGCTTGACTAGGGGCACATCTCCCAATTCTCAAATGCACAAATGCATTCATAAAATTTCTCAAACTAGCAAAATATGTGAAAGGGAGTTGGAATACTTATTTTATGGAAATGATTTTGACCCATTAAGCAAGTTACTTTGCTTGGTGACCTGTGAGAATAGGTCACCCATGAGTGGACATAGTTTCCTTACTTTTCTTTGCTTTGGCTTTCCTTCTTTTTCCTCTTTTTTCTGACTTTCCTTCTTTTCTTAAATTTCCTACTTTTCATACTTTCTTGCTTTCCCTGTTTTATCCTACTTTCTGGATTTATGCTGCTTTTCCTAAAATATTCCTCTTTTCTCATTTTTGGCATCATTTTTGGATTCTATTGCTTACTTGACTTCTACTCCAAGTAATTCCTCCAACCTTATCCACTAATTCGAAATAGTGGGCCAATTTATCCATTTATTTAGCATAACAAATAAAAATATTAATTGCACCAATAATATTAAATGTTCCATAATTATTTATTCCAAGTGGGTAGAAACTATGGATAAATTTAAATGCACACTCCTAATTAATTAATTGCCTCATCTTAACCCCTCATCAATTATTTAATTCAATTTGTCACTAGGATTCATGGGGTTCTATCTCCTTCATGGTGCTGTAAAAATGGGAACATGATAGTAACCCCCCTCCTACAACTTGAGTCCTGACATGAATACCCGCTCTCCCCCTTCCCATATAGTAACCTCAGGCCTTATGTATGGTGTGCTTAATATTTTAAATTAATAATTTGTGTACAATTGCTTGAAGCTACTATAATAAGTTTGCAATCTATTGGTTGATGCTCCCCTATCTGGTTCCTCTATACTAGGACCATAAAATATGCATGTAGGAAATATTAGGAATAGAGGTCATGGGACATTCATGATGCAAGAGAAATGCATGAGGTCATGATTGTCTTGCACGCTAATTGTTACCGACTCCAACAACTGTTTGTAAATAATTTCACATAATTACAATGAAAGCGACATTAACATGATTGTGCATAGGTGACAGCATAAAACATTGTTGGGATTAGTGATAGGATGGATGATCATGGTTCATGGCTTGGAGGCATATACATGATGAGAGTGATGCACCAATGACAACTTCAAGTGTTCATTGTTCAAACATATTGTGACCATATTAATGGCTTGTTAATCTTATTGTAACATTTTATTCTACATATCTTTTTTATCTCTCTTTGAAGGATTGATATCCCTTATACCTCCACCTACCCCTAACCCCCACCCCCCATATCTCTCTCTTCATTGTCCCCCTACTACCCACTCCCCTTTCCTCCCCTCCCCTATCAAGTCCTACTACCAAGCCTCCCTCTCCATTAAGGTAACCCCCCTCCTACAACTCGAGGTGTAGCATAAGCAACCACTCTCCCCTTCCCCTATAGTAACCTTAGGCCTTATGTATGGCATACTTAAGCTTTTAAATTAGTAATGTGTGAACAAATGCTCAAAGTTTCTATAAGAATATTTCAATCTATTTGGTTTGATTCTCCTCCATCTTCTCCCTCTATATAGGACCTTAAAATATGCATGTAGGAAATCTTAGGCATAGAAGGCATGAGACATTCCCCCTGCAATTTTTCCATGACATATTTTTTTACCTATTCAGAATGCTACAACCCATTAAACCAATCATTTTTTACTTCTGTCAGAACACAATAAATTTATTGTTTATCCTCCGCTACCATTACTAAAATGTTAAACCTCCCCGAGCCCCATCTTTGGAAATCATAAGAGGATTTGATACATTGGTTCAATAGTTTATCTCCTGAAGGATAGAGCTAGTTGATACTTCAATGAAGCCCTAAATTACTGGAAAACCAAGAGCTCAAGTTGACCATGTAGTGGTGCATTTTTCTAGAAGATTCTGAACGCATGGTTACTATTATTTATTTTGTATTGGGTGATGATGGTGACTCTCCCGTGGTTGAATTAACCATTAGCTTGATTGGGATAATATTTTTTCTAATGAAAGACCAAGTAATAAGGTTTGATTTCAAGTCATTCATGTTTAATTCTATCCATGGAAAATTGTGAGGTTTTATCTCTTCAAATTCTTCGAATATCAATTATATTTGATTTACTTGATTCTATACTTTCAATACCCTCAATTTGAACATCCATCTTTAAATAGAATGACTTATAATGGTAATGCATTTCCTAAAACTAAATGGAATGAAATCATCATCCCATCTGCTCAAGGTTTTAAGGCCTTCATGGATACCTTTTTGCTACATGTCCACAAAATTATTCACAAAGTTTATCCAAAAATGATGCTAGAAGAGTTCTGAGCCATGGTACAACCGAGAGAAAGGTGAAAAGTAGGATATTCATTCTTATATCCCGATTGCATTGTACTAAGGATTTATGGGTTTGAAGCGAGACGTTACAGGTTACTGGTTTATATATTTCCAAGAGAATTTTTTTTGGAATATGATAGACAAAGAATCACTAGCGATGAATTGAATTTCTCATAAAAAACAGAAAGCCAATTATTCTCTCCCTCAAGAAGTTATGTCTTTTGTGATTAAGAATAAGAAAAATTTGGATATTGTGGATCAATTCCTAAAATCACTGGGTTTAGAAATGGAAGTGTTTCCATACAATCCACACAAGGTTATCTCAAATTTGAGAGTTTCATTTAATTCCTCAAAATATATAACAAAATTCATTCAACCATAGCATCATTAGCTAACAAGGAAAGCTACAAAAATCACTCGGTAGAGAAAAATATTATTGAAGAAAGACATATTGAAAAAACAAAAATTCCCAAAGGACTACTGATTGTAAGGATGATATTATGAGTTATACAAATACAGATATTGATAAAGGTATAAGAGATAAGGAAAATGGAAAAGGAAAGAGAAAAACTAAGGAAGTGTTGTGGCTGAATGAAAACAAAAAGCCCAAATAAGTGGAAGATTTGTAAGCTTGGACGACGATAAGGAAGAAGATGATGAAATCTCTTACAAATTGATTGAACAAGCAATCTAGGTGGTAAAAGAAACCCCAAAAGGAGATTTGCATTATCCTTTCTTACAAGTTCTTGATCCATCTTCTTCCCAAATAAAACTCATGGTAGAAAAAAGTTCAGATATGGAATTTTTGTTTATGGCAAATAATTTTACCAAATATTTGGAAGATAAGATATTACTAATTGAAGAGCTGGATCCTAGGCTCATTACAACCATGGATAAGTCAAATAAATACACTAGTATGTTTTTCACATATACAAATAAATCCAAGGAGGTCCAATTGCGCAAGAAATTCGAATTGAAGCAAACTAAGGTTCAAGTTGATTTAGACCAAATGAATGAAGTTGATACTGATCCGATTACATAAATATACAAGAGAAAATGTTTCTCATCAACTGTTATAAAAATCTGTAACTTAAAAAAAAACTATAAGAAGCCATCATGAAGCTTGAAATACATTTGAAGAATGAAAAGTGGGTAAATAAAGCTAGATATTTGAAGGATAAAATATCAACTTTAAGCTAATTGATGTCTCAGTATAAAGATCTGAAGAAAATTTAAGAGTGATTATATTAAATAAGGAAGTTGAGACTAAGGTGTTAAGAAAGCAACTAAAACTTCCAAATGCTAAGCCAACTCAGCCTATGGAGATAATTGTTCTATCCTAGAAGATGGGACAAATTTATCATGAAAATATATCTTTAAATCAAAGACTATCCCAATTGGGAATTCATGTGGAAGCATTGAAAAATGAAAAATCAAAGATAATGGAGGATTACACCTCTAAAATTGAGGAGTTGAAAAGAGATGTTGTTCAACGAACAAAAATTGATTTCATTTTACCATATTTTCCAAAAGATCTAGCTAATGATTCGAGAAAAAATTAAGCAAATGTAGATGAAATATATCAGCAGGTTAGTTGGTACAAATATAGGGTGATTGAATTCATTCCAAGTATCTAGAGTTTGGAAATGCTCAAGACTTTTAAAGATGATAAATAAATTCAGTTGCAGAGAAATATTGAGGAAAAATATAATCAAGTTGCATCTTTAGAGCAAATTTCATAGAAAAGAGAAACTGAGTTACAAGGTCACATAAAAGAGAAGGATAGGTTGAGTGAAGAACTAAAATAGGTAAAATAGGTAAAAGAGAAAAATGAAATTATGGAGACATAGTCAAATGTTGATGCCATAATTAATTTCCCTATTTTGAGGTGTTACATCTATCAAAAGGTCTAATGAAATGTATTGGTATATATTTTACAAAGCACCATAAAGATATAAAAGGAAAAGAGGAAATCGTAAACAAATTTAATCCATATATGGATTCATTGTCCGATTATGGTTTAGATTTCTTATCAATACATGAAAAAAAGAAAGTGATTATGTGAGCAGAAAATATATACATGATTAAAGACCTTCTAATGTGAACACATGAAAAATGTTGCGTTGGGATATCATATAAATAGAGTTCAAGGAAACATTTAACCCTATTCTTCAAATAGACCTTCCATCCACATGGACTAGGGATCATATTTTATTCTCTTTTCAAGTTTACATGTATAAATTCAAAACTAAGAAAAAAGAGGTTTTGGATTTATTCCAAGACTTCCCATCATTGGATGGAAATATGATTAAAGAAAATGTGTTCTCTGATTTTGAGTTGTTGATTTCTCTGAAAAAATTATATATGCAGGAAGAGTGTTTTAGTTTTCATATGTATACTGAACTAGACATTTCCCTCGGGAAAATATGGGGATTCAATTATCCTATACAAAAGGATTGGAACAAAAAAAATTCAACTTAGACCACATCAGCAATACATCATGCCTATACTGAATCCCACTTCATCAACAGCTGCCACAACTAAACAAGGAGACATCTGAAAGAAAAAGAAAACAAAGAAGTGATGGAATAAAATATTATTCTACTGTGAAAGACCAAAACTTGTATTGCACAAGGTCAAATTATTTTGATAAAGGAAGTATCAATAAAAAAAATTCTTATTTCCATTTTTGGGACCGATTTCTGAGTAGGTCAGATATTTTGACAATGAATCTTGTCAGAAATAGTCACACTAAACAACTATTGGGAACATAGACAATCCCTGTATCAAATTGTTTCCCTTACGTGTATGAGAAGGTTAGATTTATTCGTTGATGCAACATTGTTGTAATCAAAACTAGATCTTACATCTTCATTTTTTAATTAGGGAATTCTATCTAAAGTATTTAGAAAATATTTCACGTTATTTGGATTTTGGATCCTTTGTTGAAACTGAGAATGTTCCCATCTCTTTATGGTTATACAAGCGTCTTTCATATTTATTAGGAGTTTTTTGACATAATCATTAGTGTTATTTATTTTTGTAATACGATGAATTTTATTTTTATTAAGATATTTGCATATGAATTTTCTACGTAGAGGTACATCATTGTGGTATAATGTTTACTGATATTAGTCTTTTCTATAAATCATTAATTGGAAACGAGAATGTGAATATTAGTTTTGAATGTGAATGTGATCATCGAATTCGATGTGGATTCCTTTACTCTAAACCACTTATACTATGAAATGATAACTCAACAGAGTTCTCGTTTTTCTCTCTCCTAATTTTAGTAGCTATTATTACCTCCGTTTCGAAAATGCTTGATACCAGTATCACACGTTTTCATTTTGAGGCATTTTTTGGGCCTTTGAATCATCTTTGTCATAAAATATTTTTAATTTCTATTTTCAAGTGTGTTTTTTAGAAATTGAACAAAATAACACACATTTAGAAGCAAGTTATAATGAAAACATATACACTTTGCAAATTTTTTCTTTAAAATACGACATTTTTATGGAAAAAATAAGACATTTTTATTTGCAAATTTGTAAAAAAACTCAGAAAATAAAGATATTAAAATCATTTTCAATGGATTTTTAGAGATATTTTTTAATAAAATGTTACTATTTTATATTATTTTCCAAAAAGTGACGATTCACATAAATTCAAGAAAAACTATACCATATCTTTGTAAATAACATATTAAAAACATTATATATAGAAATTTTATTTCTAAAATAAAGTGTGAAATTCAAAAGATTATCAATATATCATATCAAAAACTTGTCAAATTTAACATTTTCTTCAAGGCATGAAACTAATCAATAATACCACCACGTTGGCCAAATTCTTCATCGAAATTGAAATTTTCAAAGCTTGACTTTCTTCAAGAACATCAATGTCCTCTTACATTGGGTCTTCTATGTCTGCAAGATGCCCAAAGTTCACATTTCCAAACATCCCTCCTAATGGGGGTTGAGGCTCTTTTGACATCTTCGCTACAAGTGTTTCACTAAAATTAAATGTATGTAAATTCACAATTTAAATTATAAAAAAAATATGTATTAAATTGGAAAAACTAAATACAATTACTAAATATTAAATATTAAATATATTATTAAAGAGATAGTAAAATATGTCCTTTATATTGATGTAAAACAATATTTCAAAAAAAATAAAAATATAATAGTGATACTAATAATACTTGAAAATAATAATGTCTAAAAAGCATTGATAGTTTTCTTTGTTATTTTTATTGTTATGTTAAAATGAAATTCCAAAACAAAACAATTCCTTAAAATACAAACACTTCCTAATTTTATTAATGACAAACCAAAAAATATTTAACTTTGTTTATTCTCAATGTATTTATTTCCAAGTTCAAATAGAATTTGTGATGCCATAAAAGAAAATTAAAATATTACAAAGAGGTCATTAACCCTAATCAACACTCATTTCCAAGCTTCTTAAGAAGTGAAATAAAATTCTAAATCTTTATCTCAAATAGAGTCCTACCTAGTATCTACCATCAAATCTTACTTTATTTAAAATTGATCACCACTTTAAGGTAATGTGACCGTCCATAAATCAAATTAAAGTGCTAGTCTTAATTTTAGATAAAAGGGTATATATTTATGGTGCCTTTCAATAATGAAGGGTTTTGGAAATAATCACATTTCAATTGAAAATAATAAATTAATTATATACTTCTAAAAAAACATGTTAAATAAGATATTATATTTTCAATCAAATTTAATAATAATAAATCTAAAATTATCATATTGATAATAAACATTATTTGAATGTAAATTTTCAAATTTACACATTTCTAAAAAAACATGTTAAATAAAATATTAGATTTTCAATCAAATTTATGTTATTAATAATAAATCTAAAATTATCACATTGTCAACCAACATTATTTGAAAACATGTTTTTAAATTGTTTAAAACAACATATTAAATAAAATATTATATTTTCAATCAAATTTATGCTATTAATAATAAAGCTAAAATTATCATATTGACAAAAAACATTCTTTAAATACAAATTTTTAAATTATATTAATTCTTCCAATTAAGCAACTATTATATTGGATTGGAGTTTAAATATTTTTATTAAAGTTAGTTCACCATTAAATTAATATATTTTTTTAATATAAATTATATGTATTATATAAAATTAATAACATTGAATCAATATTATAATTAATACAATATATTTATAATAACAATAATGTTATAATAAAAATAAATGTTAGAAATAATGTTTTATAATAACAAAGAATCCACCAATAACATTATGGTACTTTTCAAAATATGAAATAAAGTTTGTTTTGAGTGGTAACTACAAAACCTAGTCACGACTCCGATAGCTAGTTTAAATCCAATTTTAATATAATATACTATGCCAGCGGGGATGTATACTTGACTGGGCTATTTTTTTATAAACTCGGCTCGGGAAAGGCAAATCCATGATTAAGTTCCTTTATAGAAGAAATAAAACATAGTATCTGTGTCAATGAAAGGTGTAATAAAGGTACGTTATATTTGTATTAAGGTGCTTTGTTTCAGTATCTGTCTCCCTTAATTTAGTAGATTACATCGCGGAAAGGGACTCATTTCCCCAAATGATTCATTGGGTAGTAACACCTTTAGATTATTGCGCTAGACCGAAAGAGATAATTCCTTCTCGTTGGGAATGAGAGTGAACAATTATGACTACAACTTCCTGGTTTGCTTGGGTCCGATACAACTCTTACTTAAATGGATAGCTAGATGGAGGTTGGGTTTATTGCTAGCTAGGGACAATACCAGTAACAGTACCAACAACACACTAACCACCACCAATAGCACATGTTGAAGATGAGTAAAATACCAGCATCATCAGTGGCAGTAGAAGTTTAGGTTACTTATTTTGTGAGGGGTCTATGCCAGTCGAGCAAGATTGAAATAGAGAGAAAGGTGCATCTAGCTATTTCCTGACAAAGTGAGGCACGAAGCCTCTCTCCTATTAACACACATATTTGAGATAGGGTTTCAAACCATTCATTCCCCGGCGGGACAACTTGAGTAGTGCCTATCATGCATGCATACATGATGGCTCCTCTTATATATTGAGAAATCACGTATGTAATTAAATCAGCAGTGAGGGGCACAGTGAAGGGAGGAGCGGAGCTCCGCTCCCTTGGCCGCCAAAGGGCCGCCGCTCATGGGTGGCGCGATTCTGAGAATCGCGCCACCCATGAGCGGCGGCCCTTTGGCGGCCAAGGGAGCGGAGCTCCGCTCCTCCCTTCCCCGCGCTCCTCCGCCCCCATTATCTCATCTGTACGGAACACCTTATGCTTGTCTTAATTATTTGAAACGAAGTGTTTCATAAGCGTCAAGTTGTGGTTGGTTCTTCACAATTCGTACCTCGTGTACTCATGTCATGGGGAATAAATCGTTATCAGCTAATTATATTATGATGGATGAAACTGCAGGAATAGGCTATCGATCGATAGGATCTCCTTTTCGATTATATTTTTTGTGCAATTTCCAGCCTTCATGAAATCTGGATTGGGCAGAATCACGCCACCCATGAGGGGCGGCCCTTTGGCGACCAAGGGAGCGGAGCTCCGCTCCTCCCTTCCCCGCGCTCCTCCGCCCCCATTATCTCATCTGTACGGAACACCTTATGCTTGTCTTAATTATTTGAAATGAAGTGTTTCATAAGCGTCAAGTTGTGGTTGGTTCTTCACAATTCGTACCTCGTGTGCTCATGTCATGGGGAATAAATCGTTATCAGCTGATTATATTATGATGGATGAAACTGCAGGAATAGGCTATCGATCGATAGGATCTCCTTTTCGATTAGATTTTTTGTGCAATTTCCAGCCTTCATGAAATCTGGATTGGGCATTAAACAAAATTTGACATTGAAACCTGAGAAAAACTTTCACTAAATTGTTCACTTTTTCGAGAAAATGTTCGTATTGCACTTAATTTGGCATGTTTTGCAAAAAATCAATGTTTTATTTTTTTGAGATTTGGCTAGAAATCACACCCAAAGTTGACCTGTAAAATTGTTGCCTATAGGAAAATTTGTAACTCTTTTTGGATTTTTTTTGCATTAAGGGCACTATCGAATTTCCTATGGCAATTTTCTGGTATAAGATTTAAAAAATTTAATGATTGCCTAAACAAATGTAGAATTGTTGTTCATGCTAAAGGTCTTCAAAGCTTGAAAACATTTAAGAGAATGCTCCATGTGTATGGTTTTAACCATATAGCTGGAAAGGCCATGTTTCTCTTTGAATAAATGAAAACCCTGCAATATACATAATTATGCCTTTGTAATTAGTGTTGACAATTTGACTGCAATTGTACTCGCCAGCACCTCCGTCATGACACGTAGAGTTAGTGTGTCAACTGCTATAAGGACTACTATCAAACTCATCTGAGCCTCGTCCATGGAAGAAAATGCTAAGTGAATTTCCTACGCAGAACTCTACGGCTTGGAACCTCCCACTTCCATGGTTCAATTATCGGACCCATGAAGTTAACTCCGAGCCAGCTTGAAGTCTTAGTCAGTATCTTCGGTAAAAGGGAATAACTGTTTGGGACAAAAGATTAGGTGTTGATTTCACCAAGCGTTGTTGATAGTGATTCCTGCCATGTTGAAGACAATTGCAACGTGCAAGTATCCCGTATTCATTTCTTTAGGACCATTTTATATATTGAGAAATCCCGTATGTAATTAGATCAATAGGGAGGGGCGCAACGAAGGGAGAAGCAGAGGTTTGCTCCCTTGGCTGCCCCTCACGGGTGGCACGATTTTGAGAGGGGCGCGACAAAGGGAGGAGCGGAGGTCCGCTCTCTTGGCCGCCCCTCACGGGTGGCACGATTGTCATAGGGAGGGGCACAACGAAGGGAGGAGCCGAGGTCCGCTCCCTTGGCCGCCCCTCACGGGTGGCGCGATTCTGAGAGGGGCGGGATGAAGGGAGGAGCGGAGGTCCGCTCCCTTGGTCGCCCCTCACGGGTCGTGCGATTCTGAGAATCGTGCCACCCGTGAGGGGCGGCCAAGGGAGTGGACCTCCGCTCCTCCACCCCCATTATTTGATCTGCACAGAACGCCTTCTGCTTGTCTTAATTATTTGAAACGAAGTGTTTCATAAACATCAAGTTGGGGTTGGTTCTTCACAACACGTACCTCGTGTACTCATGTCATCGAGAATAAATCGTTATCGACTGATTATATTCCAGTGGATGAAGCAGTTTCTGCGTCCAAGCGGACAGCTGGTTTCACCAGAGTACCATTGAAGTATTACTTATTGAACCGGACCAATAAATAAGACTTGGTTTGAGCGGGAAAGGTGAATTATCTTTTAATTTGTAGCAGTCAGTCTTATATGCGTGGAGGCTCTGCATGACTTTAAATTACTTATGTAAATACATATTCATGAATTGCTTGCACCGTTTTAGGTGAACAAGTGGGTGTGCGAACGTCTTTCTTTACCATGGGTAGATGGGGAGCAATCGATCACTTTTTATCGGCCGATGTTATAGGTTGCTTTGACATCTTAAATCATAGCATCCTGTTGAAAGCGGTACTGCATTGCATTTCAATTTGATTCAGGATGATCGTATTGGCGCTCTAATCATGAATTTTGCAAAGTCACTATATTAGATTTTGAAAAAGTTCTCAAAAGTATATGAGATAAGCATGTGGTATTTTGCACAATATATGCATAGATTAGTCTTTATATAATTTATTATTTAACCGTCCCATTGCATATCCTTATACCTCTAATCATGAAATTTGCAAAGGTCACAATATTAGACATTGAAAAAGTTCTCAAAAGTGTATTAGATAAGCACGTGGTATTTTGCACAATATATGCATAGATTGATATTTATATAATTTATTATTTAAATAGTTTTCAAGAAATAGTAACCGTCTCATTGTATATCCTTATCATGAATTATGCAAAGGTTACAATAACATTAGATGTTGAAATAGTTCTCCAAACTATATGAGATAACCACGTGGTATTTTGCACAATATATGCATAGATTTCTATTATATAGATTTTATTTAAATAATTTTAAAAAAATAGTAACCGCCCCTATTGCATATCTTTGTCGTTTTCAATAGTAAATGTGATTTATATAGATAGCTCTTTACACGGAGTGCTTTACCATAGTTTTTTACAGGTATTTATTATGGTACCATAGTTTTTTACACGTATTTATTATTTACCATAGTTGTTTACATATACTTATTATTTATAGAATTTATTTAAATTTAATTGTATTAATTTTAAAAAATTTAATGAAATTTGAAAAGATGTGTAAATTTGTGAAATATTTTTAGGGTATATTAGTGATAAAATCAAGTTAATTAATTTTTTAAAAGTTCAAATATATGTGTGATAAAATTTTGTTAATTTATTTTATTTTAATCAATATAAATTTATCTTTAGATTTTGGTATAGTGTTTTTTAAATATTTTTTTCATTTTAATGATATAATATATCTTTATATTACAATATCTCTTTTATATTAAAACTACTCAATACACTTATTCATAAAATATTTATATATTAATTAATACTTATCATTATTAAAATATAATAAAAACAAACAATCTCATAATAAAATATGATGTAAGTAGTCATATTTGTGACTAATTATAACAACCACACAACTAAGACAATTAAATTTCTAATAAATTATTAAAAAGGACACCCTTATTCACAAAATTGGACATTTCATTTCTTACAAAATAATGATTTGAGGTCTTCATACTTGGGGTTATGGGGAGTTGTTTTAATCTTTCTTTCATCTCTTTAAAATATAGATTCTGAATCTATTGATGAATTATAATAATTTCACATAAAACATTTTAGATGGTTTTTATTAGTATCATATTTGTAACTGAACCTCTAAAGGATTTTTTGATTATTTATATGAATAATTTGTCCTTGTATGGTCTAATATATGATTTCATTATGAATCACAACATAATTTGTTGGATTTTATATGGTTAGAGTGGTGAAATTATTCATGAAATATATTTTTTGTTTAATATGCAAGTTTCAAAAAGGTTGTAATTTATCTCTCAAAGAATTTTTTTTCTTTTTTTCTTTTTTCGATTTAGGGGTTGATTCAAATTTTTTGTAAACAACAGTATGGGATGTTTAGGCCATGACTCTATTTTTTACCCTGAAAAAAAAACCGTGTATATTGGTATCAACACTTTTCTATCTGGGGTGTTTTTTGTGTCTTTTATGCAAAAATCATTGGTTTTATGGCTAGAGTTCTCGTTCTTAGTATAAAGTTCTTGTTTCATAGTATAAGTGGTTTCTAGCATTGATAGGTAATAGTTTCCTTCTTGAATAATCATTTTTAGTTAGGTGCTCTCATTCTGCAAAATGTTATGTTTTTTGGTTTCTTTCACCCATGCTCTAGTTGAGGCCCAATTTTGACTAGTTTTCATATATGAGCTAATTTTATAAACTTTTCACCTTTATTTTCTGATATGAAGGTAGCTGCTAGAAATTAAGACAAATTAAAACCCATTCAAATCCTCATTCTTTCCATTCGTTACCCTTAATTATTGTTCGGGTTCTCCTAAATGTGACTAGTTGTGTAGTCCTGCAATTGTCTTTTACTTCCTAGCTTTCAAATTTTGTCAAAATAAGCCTAGATATATTATTTTAGTGTTTGATTAGTGGGTTGGAATTAGATATATATATGAAATCAACTTCCATCCTGCACTAGAATCCTTTGGATTCCACATAATTCTTGGGGTTATAGCCTTAGATTCTTTGGCTTTTCCAAGGGGTTTTCCTAGGTGTGGAGTAGCCCAATAAATGTGCAACTGTCGAATATGGGAGTCTATTATTTTACCTCATTACCCTCCAGTGATAGTTTATGGTCATTCTTTTCCCTCATTACCCACTCATGCGTCACATTCATACCTTTTAGGAGCTTATGCGGACTTGTGAATGAATTTAGGATTACTAGAGTCAATTTCCTAGAATTAAGGCACCTTGTTTCTAGTCTCGCCTAGTTAATTAACTATATGTTAGTACCTGGCTTGTACCAGTGCTAAATTTTGAAGAACTTCACAAGTGGAATTAGCACCAATCTGATCTAAAACAACTAATGGGGGAATGGGACAATAGAAAGGAGGAACAAGAGCCGAAAATACCTTATCATGGGACTATGAGAGACATCATGAGGCTCTAGGAGTAACCTAGTGGTAAAAATAAACAACGTGGATGCATAGAAGAAGCATATCAATGGTGGAGGAATATTCGACCGAGGAGAAAATGTGCGTTTTGTAAAGATGTGGAGGATCATGAGATCCGTTATATCCTCCTATTTTTAATGAACGAGATCTATAAATGCTCAATATCTATGGTGAGAACTGATTGCATAGTAGTAAAGTTCTTAAAATATAAAACACGGTGGGGCATGAATAGAGGGCAGACCCCATGCCAATAAATGACCATGATCGTGAGTGGTTTAGATCTACAGATCTTGGTGAGTTCACATCAGTAATATGCTCGAAAGATAGGAGGGGTATGGGCTACGAAATTTTGGTAGACTCCACACCTCTGAATGATAGGGATTTGATGGAGAATGGATCAATGACATAGATTAATGTCACAACGGGAAAGTGCTCAGATCTTAACGAAAGGAGGCTCTATGAAATCTAGTAGGACCACGCATTTTGAAAGATGAGGATCGTGGAACTAATCATATTAATGGCCCTGATGGTTTTCACAATGTAAAGAAACACAAATGATAATAGGGTAGAGGTTTGCAAACTTGAGTAAGGACCACTGCGTGGAACAGCCAAGATCCTTCACAGAAGATATCTATGGCTGCGGTGGATTTCACAGGAGGAAAAGTGAAAAGAGGGAGATATCAATGCAGGTGCGAAGCAAGGTTGAAGAATGGGATAAATTCAATCACACAGATCATTCCTAAGGAGATGAAACCATTAGGAGATGCCCAAGAGCGTCATTATCAAAGTAAATGAGCATGCCTCTCAGAAGCTGCATTGCCATTTTAGATCCAGTGTGTTTGTTGCACCATAATGCATGTTTTAGGTATAAATGATGATGATGATTTGAATGATGATTTGGTATTTGATACCCAAATTTTGTAAAATAACTAGGCTCTATTTCAAGGTTGGTATCAGGAGCCATAACACTATAAATATGACCTGAATCGATGAGGAAAGTATTGGAACTTTCATTCACAAATCATTTCTCTCTTGGTATTCACTTATTTGTAACTTTCTTGGAAGTGTTAATGAGAAGCAATCTTCCGCGTTTCTGAGATTCATCACTGTGTTCTACATTCAGTCCATATTCCTGTTTTATCATGGTCATTTTTGTGTTTTTTCTGGTAATACGCTCTAGTTTCATATGAGGAATTCATTTCATTAAGAGATCCTCATATTATATGTTTCATATGTAATATGTTTATGATAACTATTATAGAATTCACTCTCAGTTAAGTGCTATGTATCAATTATTAGTCTTATTATTACTACTGCTAAATTTGGAGCAAGATATTCATCCACATATAGGTGCCTCTTGCCTCACTAAGCTTCTCCCTCTTTCTTATATCAACATTTTAAGATATTTGACTATATGTGACACTTAATTCGCCTCAGAGTACAAAGGAGACTTACCCTCTCGTTTTTCACTGGAATACCCAACATTGATTCAGTATTTGACTCCATTTCCCAATGACTCTTTCTATCTGTCTTACCACCTTTAAATATACCAATATCATGTCACTCTCAGAAATCTATCCTTCTACAAGCTGTTTAAATCCATATGTGTGTGTGATACTGTTTCTGTGATGAAGAGAGATCCCTCTCTGACCGTATTGGCTAGAATGCAGTCTAAAGGTTAGTTGAAATGGTTACCCGTGTACTGACTTCTTACCGTAACCATAGGAAAATTACAGGGTTCTAACATCTTGGTGCTATTTTTGGGGAGCCTAATTGCTATTATCTACTCGAGAATAACAATGTTGTTTCAGTTCTATGGCCTGTTTTTACAGTCGGTCCTAGATATAGAATCGGTTGTACATGATCTGGTGACTCCACAATAATTTTGAAGGTGATTGCACTAGGAAATACTGGTAGCTAGAAGAACCCACATGAGGAGAAATCATGGTGCAGAATCCTTCCAAGAAGTCTTCGATCCATAAAGTTTGATTCGAAGGGCCAACAGGATGCAAAGGTTAGTCAGGAATCTGTCCTTCCATGTTGAAGGTGCTATTTCTATTAGTGATATATCTAAACAATGTAATGAGGAGTGTAGAATAGCCTTTCCTATAACTAAATCTGAATCCAACCTCTTTGACTTGGCGTCTGATACCTCTGCATTTGATTTTCCCTGCATTTCTTGGTTGCCCCAGACCTCCGAGCCTTTACTAAGTGATTTACCACACCTTCCTAACCTAGAATGCCTTACATTTACTACTAATATATCCCTATTAAATTCCACTGTTACAAGGCAATCTACTGCTACACCTGTCTGTCCCACTACTTCCAAGCAAAATCAACCTTCATCTTCCTGTTTCACAACTCCCCACATTCCTTCTATTTCTCACAACTTGCCAATTTATGTCACACTAGTCCTAATCCCCTTTGTAAACTTTGTTGTACCTCTAAGGATGGAAAATGGATTTTCCCCTATAGTCCTTCCTGTGGTTCTTCACGACCTTCCTCCAGGATACTCCACAAGGCTCATACAGTTCAATGGGGAAAGGGGGTATTCAACTGAGGAACACCTGGGATGGTTCTCATATTGAGTAGATAGAAGAAGTAGACCAAGATGATGTTGAGGTTAGATTATTTTACCAGATCCTTGATCAAGAAGAAATAAAGTTGTGCAAAAACCTCGTAGATGACTCTATTTGGAGCTATCGATCCTTTGAGGATGCTTAAAAGACAAGTGGGAAGATCAGAATAATTCCAAGCAATATCTCTCTCAATATCATTCCATGAGGAGGAGAGAGAGCAATTCTATCCAAGAATTTTTGGACAGGTTCATGAAAGTATACAATTACATCCCTTCCCAATTCAAACCTCCCATTGGCTCTTCGCAACTTTAATATGTAGAAGCTTTCAATGGTGAATTATCCTTATGGCTTAGAGGTCAAGGTAAACCTGATCACCCTGAGAAAGAAGAAAAGAGATGAAGGGGAATGGAGAAGGGAGGACGGGGAGCGAAGAAGAGAGGATGGAGAATGGAGAAGAGAAGGGGGAGAATGGAGAAGAGAGGAACGAGAGAGAAAGAAGGAAAAAGAACTTAAACAAACCAATGGATAAGGCACATGGTCTAGGTATTTCTTTACTACCTCATAGGGATGATAGCATTCCCGAGTTGGATCCGTTGTTAGCACTTGGCTTGTACCAGTGCTAAATTTTGAAGAACTTCACAGGAAGAATTAGCACCAATATGAGCTAAAATAACTGATGGGGGAATGAGCCAATAGAAATGAGGAAAATGGGCCAAAAATACCTTATAATGGGATCATGAGAGACATCATGAGGCTCTACGGGTCATGCAGTGGTCAAAATAAACGATGTGGATGCATAGAAGAAGTAGATCAACGACGGAGGGAGATTCCACCGAGGAGGAAATTCACGTTTTGTAAAGATGTGGAGGATCATGAAATCCATTATATCCTAATGTTTTCAATGAGCGAGATCTATAAATGCACAAGATCTACAGTGAGAACTGATTGCACGGTAGTAAAGCGCTCAAAAGATAAAACAAGGTGGGGCCGCAAACAGAGGGTAGACCCCACACTCATTAGATCTAGGCAGTTTTGTGAGTCATGGCATATTTGTCTCAAATTATGGGCATACTTTAGTCTTCAATTAGCAGCAATTAGCACTGTTATGGCCCTTGGAAAGCACTAAGAAGCATGTTTGGGTAAATCTGGGCACATTGGGAACAAGTTTGTGGAAGGAAACATAATTAAAACCTATTTATTCTAAATTATGGGAAGCACGCAACCTAATTCTTGTAGCAGCATTCCATGTTGGGTTGTTTCCTAGCATTTCTGCACATTCTAGATAGTTCTGGGTATGTTTTAACCATGTCTCAACCCTCCAAACAACAACAATATCGGTCTTGGGTATAATGTGGGCATATTCCTTGTAGTGGCAGCCATGATTTAGCATCAACCAGCAACAAGAAGTCTGGTCAATCTGCAAGTAAAGAACAACAATACAGATCTTAATTTCTCCAAATTTTGGGCAGATCTTGAGTGAATTTAGGGCTGTCCCTGATCCCAAGCAGAGTTAAGTCCAAATTTGGTCCAATTCTAAGTAGATCTAGCAAGTCTAAGCATCCTAGTCCCATGCTGCAATAGATTTGGGCAAGTTTAGTGGAAATAAACAAACTAAATTCCAAATATGGGCATAGTTTGAACTTTGAAGTATTTTCTATCACAACAGCCACTAATTATGTATTCTGTGTAGCTTTGGGTCTGTTTGAAAATGCTTCATCAAACCTGTCTAGTCTATATTCTGGAATGATTCATCAAACCTATATGTTAAAACCTTAGATACTTGAGAATCAAATAAAGACAAGAATCAAGTACATTCATCAAAAGCAACCAAATCAAAACCCCATTTAAATGGGAAAATAGGATTGTTCCCACATAGAAATGGTCCTAGATTTGGGGGCATGTACAAGTTCATCCTATTAAGTACTTTGTCATGGATAGAAACTAGCAACTGGAAAAATATCAGTCCGTATTCCTGTTTTATCATGGTCATTTTTGTGTTTTTTCTGCTAATACGCTCTAGTTTCATATGAGGAATTCATTTCATTAAGAGATCCTCGTATTATATGTTTCATATGTAATATGTTTATGATAACTGTTATAGAATTCAACAATGGAAACATTCATTAGATCTAGGTAGTTTTGTGAGTCATGGCCTATTTGTCTCAAATTATGGGCATACTCCAGTCTTCAATTAGCAGCAATTAGCATTGTTATGGCCCTTGGAAAGCACTAAGAAGCATATTTGGGTAAATTTGGGCACAATGGGAACAAGTTTGTGGAAGGAAATAGAAATAAAACCTATTTATTTTGAATTATGGGAAGAAAGCAACCTAATTCTTGTAGCAGCACTCCATGTTGGGTTGTTTCCTAGCATTTCTACACATTCTAGATAGTTCTGGGTATGTTTTAACCTTGTCTCAACCCTCCAAACAGCAACAAGATCGGTCCTGGGTATAATGTGGGAATCTTCCTTGTAGTGGTAGCCATGATTTAGCATCAACCAGCAACAAGAAGTCTGGTCAATCTGCAAGTAAAGAACAACAATAAAGATCTTAATTTCTCCACATTCTGGGTAGATCTTGAGTGAATTTAGGGCTGTCCCTAATCCCAAGCATAGTTAAGTCCAAATCTGGTCCAATTCTAAGTAGATCTAGCAAGTCTAAGCATCCTGGTCCCATGCTGCAACAGATTTGGGAAAGTTTAGTGGAAATAAACAAACTAAATTCCAAATATGGGCATAGTTTGAACTTTGAAGTATTTTCTATCACATCAGCCGCTGATTATGTATTCTGTGTAGCTTTGGGTCTGTTTGAAAATGCTTCATCAAACCTATCCAGTCTATATTCTGGAATGATTCATCAAACCTATATATTAAAACCTTAGATACTTGAGCATCAAATAAAGACAAGAATCAAGTACATTCATCAAAAGCAACCAAATCAAAACCCCATTTAAATGGGAAAATAGGATTGTTCCCACATAGAAATGGTCCTAGATTTGGGGGCATGTACAAGTTCATCCTATTAAGTACTTTGTCATGGATAGAAATTAGCAACTAGAAAAATCTCAGTCTGTATTCCTGTTTTATCATGGTCATTTTTGTGTTTTTTCTGCTAATACGCTCTAGTTTCATATGAGGAATTCATTTCATTAAGAGATCCTCGTATTATATGTTTCATATGTAATATGTTTATGATAACTATTATATAATTCAGCAATGGAGACATTCATTAGATCTAGGCAGTTTTGTGAGTCATGGCCTATTCATCTCAAATTATGGGCATACTCCAATCTTCAATTAACAACAATTAGCACTGTTATGGCCCTTGGAAAGCACTAAGAAGCATCTTTGGGTAAATATGGGCACATTGGGAACAAGTTTGTGGAAAGAAACATAAGTAAAACCTATTTATTCTGAATTATGGGAAGCAAGAAACCTAATTCTTTTAGCAGCACTCCATGTTGGGTTGTTTCCAAGCATTTTTGCACATTCTAGATAGTTCTGGGTATGTTTTAACCATGTCTCAACCCTCCAAACAGCAACAAGATCGGTCTCGGGTATAATGTGGGCATCTTCCCTATAGTAGCAGCCATGATTTAGCATCAACCAGCAACAAGAAGTCTGGTCAATCTGCAAGTAAAGAACAACAATAAAGATCTTAATTTCTTCACATTTTGGGCAGATCTTGAGTGAATTTAGGGCTGTCCCTGATCCCAAGTAGAGTTAAGTCCAAATCTGGTCCATTTCTACGTAGATCTAGCAAGTCTAAGCATCCTGGTCCCATGCTGCAACAAATTTGGGCAAGTTTAGTGGAAATAAACAAACTAAATTCCAAATATGGGCATAGTTTGAACTTTGAAGTATTTTCTATCACAGTAGCCATTGATTATGTATTCTTTGTAGCTTTGGGTCTGTTTGAAAATGCTTCATCAAAACTATCTAGTCTATACTCTGGAATGATTCATCAAACCTGTATATTAAAACCTTAGATACTTTAGCATCAAATAAAGACAAGAATCAAGTACATTCATCAAAAGTATCCAAATCAAAACCCCATTTAAATGGGAAAATAGGATTGTTCCCACATAGAAATGGTCCTAGCTTTGGGGGCATGTACAAGTTTAGCCTATTAAGTACTTTGTCATGGATAGAAACTAGCAACTGGAAAAATCTTAGAAATGCCACCTTTTTTATATCTTCTACCTCAGGATCACAGCACACTAATTCAAATGGGTTTGAGCAAGATGGGATAATATGATGCATGTAATTTGAATTTAACTCGTCTAAGTCTTTTTTCTTTGGTGCCATGTACATTCATCAAAAGCAACCAAATCAAAACCCCATTTAAATGGGTGAATAGGATTGTTCCCACATAGAAATGGTCCTAGCTTTGGGGACATGTACAAGTTTAGCCTATTAAATACTTTGTCATGGATAAAAACTAGCAATTGGACAAATCTCAGAAATGCCACCTTTTTTATATCTTCTACCTCAGGATCACAACACACTAATTCAAATGGGTCTAACCAAGATGGGATAATATGATGCATGTAATTTGAATTTAAATCATCTTCTTTTAGAGCCTAGTATGTGCCCAGCAACATGGATTTATTTCCCAAATATCCATTGTTTACTATTGCTACTCATTTTAAGAAGTGCACAGGTCTAAGTTTTAGCCACTTTACCATTTCTATGATGCATAAACTTGTCAAAAATGTACCCAAAACACACCAATACTTGGATTTGCTTGATTTATGGTTATTTGAAGGCTGGGACAGATTTGATCTATTACTGTTTGAGGATAACAAATACCAAAACTGCCCAAAATATCCCAAATCAACTAATTAGGTTGTTAGGAGGCTCAACATATGCCCAGGTCATCAAGGAATGTGCCCAGAAATCATTTTGATTCATGTATGAGGATTAAATAGGACAACATGCCTAGGTTTGCTTTCAATCATCCATAGAACTGCTAAGGGCTTAGAGAGCTCCATCCATATCAAATGAGATCACAAATTATCCATGTCACCATCACATGAACCAAAGATCTACCAATATGGACTCCAAGGCATCATACTAAGCCATCCATCCATGATAAAACAAATGCAATCAACAAAGGAGGTTCATGACCTAAGCATATATTAATGATCATGAACCAATTGAGATTAAGAAGATAGGTTTTGAAGCACCTAGGCTCTATGCAGAGCAACAAAAACAATTATTTAAGGATGTTATTGAAATTTGTAGGAGCATGGTTGCTAAAGATATCTCGAGTTGCACATAGGCATACAATTCAGTTCCAAAAGTTATTAACCAGACATATAATTGCAAAAGAATCTTGACATTGAGGGAACAAAGAAGATCAATCAATCAATTGGTGGATTGGTTCCACTTATTTCAAAGTATTTTGGGAATCAGTACCTAACATATGAAAATTATGCCAATTATATTAGAGGAATGTTGCTCTCATGCCAATAGGTCTCCTACGATAAATGGAGAAAACATAGCAACCATTTGTCTAGGTGGATTCAGAACACAAGGAGGAGCTTGAAAGTCTAGAGGGGTTTGAACAGTTGGTGGAATAAAAGGATGAAAGCTTTGAACAACAAGGTTTCTTACTTCAGTTTTAACAGAGTTTTGAAGATTGTGCAGAAGATATATGAGCAGATATTTGAAAAGGAAGAAGTGTGTCTATGTTCGATAAAAAATGCAGATCTAAAATCAACTCCTCTGAGAACAATAGATGAGAGACAAATTCAGCCTGTCCATCCAGCAAATGGCCAGGGAATCTCAATCCCATCAAAAATAAACCCCCCTACCACCACTTGAACACACATCATTTTGGGACTGCTTCAGATATGATCTATCACTATTATGAAGCTACTAATTCATAATTACAGACCTATATCAACATGTCAAAACAACCAGCAGTCATAGCCTCATCTTTTAAGGCTTTAATGTTATCACAAACATATTTTGATGATACTTTCTGAACCTGGATAGATCCTGATATCTCCATTATGAATCTTCCAGCATGAGACAAATTTTGGGGTTGAGAACCATTGAGTCATTGATAGATCTAACCACATCTTTAACTTATATCACTTAAAGAAGAGAAGCACCTTTAATTGAAGAACCTGGATTAATACCATTCAAATATGAAACATTGGATGGAGACTTTGCAGCTGACTCCCCTTTGAAAAAGGAGGGAATCTAATAGCCATAATTTTCCTTCAAAGTAGTCTAGAAGGTGTCAGTGAAACACAATTGCACTAACTAGATTCAGGGCAAGTGGGGAATCCACTTGTTATCTCATCCCTTAATGGTCTAGTGGACATGTGGGGACCTGAATCTTGACAAACCGATAAACTTATAGAATCAGACATGACAGAACAAAATTCTTCATCACCTTCTTCTAGTGGAAAGGATGAAGTGGACATTGAGACATTGAAGGCAGTTGTAGGAGCTATGGTTCTAAACTTCGTTACGTTAGATATGTAGGTGTCAACACTTCTGCATAGGTGCATGAATAACATACAGTTAGATTGGTTCTTCAGTAGAACTTGTACAATATCTGTACTTAGACCGATGGTGCAATAGACAAGGGTGGGTGAGGAGATGCAAGTTCAAGAGCTATCAACTGTCAGCTGGCTGATTTCCCACTTTTAAATGAGATCAACATGACACAAAAAGGTTTTCATTCATTCAATTTTTGCATTAAAGGGAAAAATGAGCCTACCCATCTACCTATCTACCACAATGTCCTTCACCATCAATAATAGAAACTGCACCTGACATGTGATATTTGGGCACATAATCAAGTCCTTGAGATGTGTAGAACCAGGTGCACTTACACTATGATGGAATTTCCAAACTAGAATTCCTTTTCTTTACCCCTAAGAGGCATAACTATGAATCAAACGATTTGTAAACCGACGATCTGCTACTGTTGGCATTAAGAAAATTAATTTTTTGACAAAAATATCGTAAGTGACAGATTAGTGATAGGATCTTTGTAACTTCATCCATAATGTTCACATGTCAATCTAATAGTCATGCATCAATGTTTCTTGCTTGATGTTTCTGAAACATGCCTTTGGCAGATGATCCAACTGATTGAACTAACCCTTAGAGCTTAATCAACCCTCTATTGTCAAATACATATGAGCCAACATTCAAGAAAGATTACATACCTATTATGTTTACAACCATGAGAATATATAAAGTCTAAACTATGTGTTAAACATTGACAATACTACAACATTTCATGAGGAGATATTCTGTGTAGATTGTGGAGATTGTTTTGGAATATTATGGAAGATATTGCCAACACTAGTATAATGCATATGCATGTCTCTAGGTCTCATCTCTCTCTCTCTCTCTCTCTCTCTATAGCTGAGGCAATATGGACTGGTATTTTTTTCTCTGATGCACTACATGAAGCATGGAATGGCCCTGATGTATAGCACAGTATTCAGACACCTACATAATAAAATCTCTATATCTCATTATACAAAGAAGAGCTAGATTGTTTCATATGCATATGCATGTCTCTCAAGGATTCAGCGATAGCCTTTCTCCTTTACACATCAGTGCAGTGGATGGTCCAAACCCCACCAGTTCTTCCTCTCAACAACATATTATTTACTGTTTCCTTCATTTGGCCTCGAATATTAGGAGATATGGGTCTATTCCCATACAGACCCACCACTTTAATTTTATCCTTTCTCCTAGATCTTTTACACTTGTACATCTGCATCCCTGTGAGACTTCCCGTGCTTGGGTTCGAGTGTTTTTCATGTCTTTTATGCTTCAGCATAGACTTCACACTTTGTTTTACTTCATTTTACTTTACTTCCTTTTCCCTTTTTATAAGTGACCATTTGGTACTTCGTCTTTGTAAAGACATCATTGTACTCTACACTGCACAGTCCCATTGACCTACCTTAGTGGTCATGAGTTGGACATAAATCAAATTATCTTATGTTATCTATATATAGCTAAGGAAATATTGATAAGTATGTATTCTTCTAAAGTACTATATGCATCAGGGAATGGCCACCAATGTATCACACAATATTCAAAACCCTTAATAATAAAAAATCTATACCACTTTATACAAAGGAGCGTGAGACTGTTTCTTGATAGTGTTAGAATCTCTGCATACCTTTATCACACAAATTTCTTCACTTTAGTATGTGAATCATACCTTAATAAGGTCACCCATAAGACTATGCATGGGTCGGTCATTTTCGAGGCCACACAGAGCATTGACAAGTTCTCTACAAAGAGCAGACTTTGCACATCCTAGGATACCTGATATCAACAACATGGAATTAGAAAACTAATATAAAAAAAGTAGCAATGCTCATTATATCAGCTGAAAAACTAGCCAATTAGACATTCCCATGCTTCAATCTTGTTAGATATATAGGTTCATTATACCACATCTATGATACCCATTCATAACCTTTAATCGATCTATAAGTTCATGAGACCACATCCCTGGTACCCATTCATAACCTTTAATCGAGAAAACCAAGGAACAAACATGCCTTTTTTCATAAAGGTACTATAATTAAATTATCAGGACTTGTGAATTACTACTCAATAGCATCACACGATACTGGACTATGAATGCCAATATGCTTGAGAGGGAAGTTGGAAGTTTTAATCTACAACTATGATGTGCAAAATTTATAGGCTATGGCAAAGTAGTTACAATATAAAGATTCTAAGTTGCCATTTGAACACAAAATCAGTAGAGTAGGCATAGAGGTGAGGAACATAATTTGTATACCAATTAGACATTCATTACTGTTCGAAATAGTGGTGCAACAAATATTGCAGAACCATGAGTACAATATAAAGAAGAAAAATGCTCAAACAATAGCTGCCATTGAAGGAAAATCTTGTATGCCATGTATGAGATGTAAGTGCAACATAAAGGAGTTCTGTTCTCAAACTATGAATTCCATCATGGAAATTTTTTTTGCCATCAATAAGGGATTTTGAAACCATTCATATTGCAATTTTGCAGGTTACAGACAGGGAAATGTGTGCATATTATGTGTGAAATGTGAGTGCAACATAGAGCAGTGGTGTTCTCAAACTATGAATTCCATCATGAAAAAGTTGTTTTCCATCGATACAGATAAGTGTAGCATAGGGAGTTCTGAAACCATTCATATTGCAATGTTGCAGTTTTAGACATGAAAGGGTGCACTGTAAGGGATCAGAAAACATAGGACAAAGGTGCCTTTCATTTGTGACTTCAGACATTGGATAAGTGGGGGTGGCTATATCATATTGGATCAGAATTCCTACACTAGGGGTGTTAGTTTGTTCATCATCAAAGGATTGTTCCAAATTCACTCAATGGATCCCCATGGCTCCCCTTGTGATTGTTGTTTTTGTGAGCCTTTATAATAGAAGGCTTTATAAATATCAAAGTGGAATTTTAATTGTTGAGGATTTGAACCTAAAACAATATGATCATGTAGACATTAGTTTTGATAGAACATTGGGGAAAATGCTTAGAAAATATAATTTTAGCCAATTATGCAGAAACAACAATAAATAAATAAATAGAATAAACCAACCTATAATTGCAGGAAGAATGTATAATACCGATGAATCGTGAGCGAGTAGAAGGCAGAATGAACTTCACAGGGGGTCACCCCACCTGTTACTAAGCTCATAGACACCAATTTATTTAATTTGTTGGTTCCACTCATGATTCAATCAACCGTCCATCAACATGAGTTTATATTTTGTCCTTTTACTAGTTTATCCCTTTTTACTTTTCAATGGACATATTAGGGACCCCCACTTTGGAATTATTACTTGATGTACATCTCAATACTATTGAAATATTTTGGTCCTAAATTTACATGCAAATGGAGATGGATCCACCATATTTTTTGACAAGTTAGGATCTAAAAATGGGGAAACAATATACAAAAAACCTAAATACTAAGAAAAATAGACACCCTGAACCAAAAACAAAGATAATCCATATTTTGTTTATATATTTTGCTCCAAATCGCTCTCACAAATTTAGAAATGCAGACAACTTGAGAAATTTTGATTTGTGCAATTTAGGATGGGGAGAGGGGGTATTTTATAGATAAAAGACAGGGATTTAAGGCCCTATGCGTTGCCTATTTTATTTATTATTTTAATGTTTTTTAATGTATATTTACATAAATGGTTTTCTGGAGGATCCGCTAACTAGACATTTCCAGCACGCTGAAAAAAAATCTCGAGCAGATCCTCTAGTGATTCAATATTGGAAACACATCTAAGTTAGGGTTTCATTCTTGTTTTTTCATAAATAGTGGTTTATCCCCTCTCTTTTGTAAATTTTATTCCAGATATCTAATCAACAAAGTTTCTCTTAGATAACTCTTCTTCCATTAGATTTGGATTTGCAGGTGCAATACACTTGGTTGTGCAAGTGCCCCCAATGCTTTTTTTATGCTTTTATCTTTTAGTTCTATTATTATGAGCTTCCTATTTTTTATATTTTTTCTTTTACTTTTAGGTCAAAATAGTATTTGCAATGTGGGTTTTCCATTTCATTCACGCACATTACAGTCTTATTTCACAACAAACCACTGGCAGTAGAGAAATTACACATGTTTATTTAGGCCTTCTAGGTGTGCTTTACTCCTATAACATAAAGAAATAACATTTCATCTTCTCACATGGCATAAAAGCTAAAGAAATACGACATACCCTTTTAGCCAATACCAGCACATAGGATCTCACAAGCCCATAAGTTTGGGAAGACTTGTTCCTCACCTATAATACTCACTATATAGATTCCAAGCTCTCTCAAGGGAAAATCTTTAATTCAAAAATTATGGAATATGATTCCAAGGTTTGTCACTTATATAATTTGGAACATGAGGAATAAGATCATCTTCCATAAAGGAAACTCTATACAATTAAGTATTTACAATGGGTGAAATGATAGGGTCTCAAGGAGTGAACTCAATATTCAAACTCCCCATCTGAGATCTCTCCACTAGTTCAACCCACTCTCTTTGGTAGTATCTTATTCTTTGAGGGGACAACAAAAATAGGCCTAGGTAGAGCTAGGGAAAAGAGGAAAGACAAGAATAAATTTGCATGAGCCTAGAGGGCATGGGAAAACCATGAACAATATTAGAGAAGCACTCATTTTATGCAAAGGCCTAAAACTAATATCCAAATTAGATATTTGAGACATCATAAATGCATGGGACTCCAATATTATCATTGAAATTATGAATGGGGCGACCTCCCCACATGCATTTTAACGTGTCAAAAATCATTACCAAATCTAAATCATTGACCTCTAACTTAAAACAATACGTTTTACACAAGTCCATAGAAATTTTAACTCATAAACCAATGTGCTTGCAAATGAGGGCACCTATCAAGCACAAGATATTCATATGAACTCATCCTATAGTAATACTCTCAGCTTTATGAAATATCCAATAGAATCTAAGCAAGATCATTCTCCCCCAATGCTATCAGTAGTTCCTTATTAGATTTTTGTTTTTTTGTGCTCACCTCATGTATTAGTGACACAGTCCCATACTTCCTCATTGGATTCTCCTGATTACCATCAATTTCACACTTACATTGCTAATTGTTACAAATCTGAGACCTCAAAAAAAGGATACACCATGAAGTTCATCTACCGAAGAACTCTAATGTCAATTTGATAAGTACCCAAGTAGCCGATTTTTCAAAACGAAACTCTCTTACCACCCATGTGAAGGAATTCACAAAGAACCTATGTGACTATGAACACCGGTTGTCAGCAACAAAGACTTAATCTGTGTGCCTTGAAACAAGGCAATAGGAGACCAACAAAGAGGAAGACTATAACAATGCCTAGCTCAGGTCCTATGAAATAAATGGCAGTTCCATAGCACTCATTTAAAAAATTAACTCCAAATCACGTCAAAGGTGGGATGTTAAAGGAAGCAAGGGTATCAAATATGGACAATTAAGACATAAATGGGGATAACTAAGAAGGTGATAATTGAACAAAAAAAACCTTCCCAATGCTTAGCCTTCAACAATTCCAATATGCAAACTTCAATATGTAGAGTCCAACTCACATACCTACAAGATTTTGGTATGCAGACTCTTTTCATTTTGTTATTTATTAATGTGTGGATATGGTGTACAATTTTGGTGTTATGGGATAGACAACACAAGATTTACTAACATTACGGTCAATTTTAAAGTCATTTTGAGTTGTGAAGCTTACAACCTCTTGTAACTCTTCCAAGTTAAGTAATTACATCAGTATTGCAATAACTTACCATGGTACAATGAGGAAATATCTATTGCGCATTAGAGGTTCAGAATTTAAAATGGAAAAAAAATAGAAAATAAAATGGTTTGAGCAGATCAGCTCTGATTGCCGCATAATTATGGCCACATGCCTTGTAAAATTCTTGTGAAATGATTAAAAATCATCTTCTATTGTTCAAAAAATGACAACTTGAACAATGTGCAAGTAACCATGAACTAGCCTGAAGGACAACACATAAATTTTCAATAAAAAATATGGAATTATTTCAATTTTACCTTTTAAGTATTTCTTGTGAAGCAACATTGGTCTACAATACAATTGGGACATTAGTAGAACGTTAACTCCTACAGTTTTGTAAGGTATTGTTGCATCTTTCTATATTTTATATCTATCTTATTCTTATTATTCTACTTGGGAACCAGAACAAGAAAACTGCAGTATAAATTAGCATTTATTTATCTCAATCTTCTTATTCTACTTGGGAATCAGAACAAGAAAACTACAACAAAAATTAGCATACGAAATAAATGTCGAAAAGTCCAAGATTGAATTTGACGAGAACATACCATGGCCTTCAACTTTAAGGAAAATGTCATGGAATCATAATGATAAGCTCTCATTTTAGCAACTAGATCATTGAATGACTCGAGGACTACCATTCCTTCTGGAAGTGCTTCATTGCTTTCCTGAAGGAGAACACCAAACATCTATTTTTACCATTATATGCACCATACATCTACTATTTTTAAATTTCAATGAATTGAAAACCTCAATGAGTAATAGAATCCATTACATAATGTGCAAACATATTCAATTATTCCCCTCTAAAGAAGCACAACCACAATGTGAAAACAACATCACATGAGTCCATTGGAAATTTTGAAGGACAATTTGAATCCATTCCTTTCTGTGCTTCTCTGGCCCATATGAACAAAGTCCTTTATGATTCCAGTATATTTTCCATAACGTTGTTAGAGTTTGATAGATTCAAACTCATATAATGCATCAATGTCTAAATGCAGGGATACATTAGAAACCAGTGTTTCTCTGTATGTTATAATTTCACTGGACACTGAAGTTGATATAATTATCTAAAATTAGAATATATTAGAACCTACATAAACATATATGGAAAAACAAGGCCAATCTGAAGGTGAACAATTGTCCAGAATTTATATAAAAGAACTTGCAGTGATTCCTTGCCACAATGCAACAAGGACAAACTTCTTGAAATTCAAGAAGAGGCTATTACACCTTGATAATGTGGTGTTCTAACTTCTCAAACTCTTTACAACTTAGGGAAGGCATGTGAGCCTTGGGTTACAAATTGGCTTGGCCCCTCTTTGTATAGAACAGGTCTTACAGTGGTAGCATGCTCACTCCAGTGTTTCTTATAACAACACTTTTACCAATAAGAAATAATTCGGCCAAAGCTTTTACCAGGATAAGGATACAAATACACTAGCTTTATGAAAAGTCGGGATCCAAATATACTAGTAAAAATGTGGGTACAAAAAAAATAAAAAATATTTTTTTATAATTAAATATATGTATATATTAATCCCAGACAAATTTCCAAAATGAACAGAGATTTTGTTTGGAATTTCTACCAGTTACGATAGTCCAGATGAATTTTAATAATCTTAATTAACATGCTCAATTGTAAAAAAGGCATAGGGGAAGGCCTATTTCCACTACTAGTGAAAATGTTTTGATGGTCCATTGGTCAATTACCATACACTGTCATTTATGCATGTTACAATTAGGCATGCATACGCTCTTTTTTGTACACGTATCATCACTTGGGTTTTGAATTGTAGAAAAATGTAATGTATCATGTTACAGAGAGAACAATATTCTTTGAGGGAAAAATACACTAGATCAAAATTTAAACCGTCACATTTCATATATTTTAGCTCTCAACCACCATGCCATTGATTGTAGGTGTACAACAAACTCACATGCTCATTGTATAAATAGAACAAGGGCTATAATATTTATAATACCCTTGGCAAACTTCATAACATTTATCAGGGCACAAAACTCCTAAACTGCCCATGTACCAGTACTGGAAACTCATGGAAACATCTCAGAAATACCCCAAGTGACCATGAGGGGTGTGGAACCCATAGGAAGTTTAAAAATCCTTACGAGAAATTAAGACAAATTAATCTCTAATTCATTTCTAAACCTACCTACAAATTAACCATCATTCTTATTTTTTTGCAAGATAATGTGTTATTTACTATACACACAAACACATGCCATTTTCGCTAGACATACCAATTTTGGGGGGGTCATTAAAAATCCTTCTGGAAAATTAAGAAAATAATATCTAATTCATTTCTAAACCTACATACAAATTAAACCATCATTATTATTTTCTTGCGAGATAATGTGTTATTTATTATACACACACACATGACATGTTTCCCTAGACATACCAATTTTGGGGTGTCAATTTTCTAGTCATTCCCATTTCCATGTTTCAAGCAACTTAGATCAGGATCTATTCACAAGTAGGTTGAATTTTGAAGTACATAAATTTGTGGGTGTCATATCCCAGAGAGATTGAATCTTCAAACTTCCAAGAAATTGTCTGTTGATGATGGATCTTGATCCAAAAGCATGCATGCAATATGTAGATGATTGATGAATTGGTCTGCAGTGACAATCTTTTGTACTCTGCAATGGGGGTATCAGTCTCTTGAATTTTAAAGCACTTCAATCTGTGCATGGAATATCCAAGAGAGATTCAATCTTTTGTACTCTGTAATGGGGGTATCAGTCCCTTGTAGAGTATGAGTGGGATTTGGGTGGTTGGGGTTTTCGGCACTTTGGGACTTTTCTGGCATTAAAAAAAAGTTGAATGGGGATCCGTAGTCATAGAAACCGCAGACTCTTCAGGATTTATTTCATGGGGGGAGGATCCATTTCCTTTTCCATGTGATATGCCTCCATTATAGATCCCAGGGGGTTGAGATCGGATCTGCAGATCAACAACCTATCAATATGTTAGTATACTATTCCATATTAATACTCTCCACCTTATCCATTTTTTGATTACACATAAGATTTTGGAAACAAAAGAACTTCAATTTTTATGTTTACAAGTTTTAATGGACAAAGGAGTAATAATGTGGAATATAATCCTGATTCCCAACATAATGACATGTTGTTGTAGTAGTAAGACTTGCAATTATCATGTGCATAACCACAAAACAAATAGGGACCGCATGTAATGGCACCAAAAATGCATTATGCCAGTGATGTTAGTACCATAGTGAGGGGTGATGCTCCATTTCAATGCAGTGACTTTAACTCTGATACCAATTTCCTGAATATCAAAATTCGAGTGCAGATAATGTCTTAGAAACTACCTTTGTCTCCTAATCATTAACCATGTGGAAGTGTTATCAACATACACAATTAGGAATATTAGTGTGGAACAAAATCCCAACCATTGTAAAACTAAGACTTGTAATTATTACTAATTATGGACATCATGTAGACAACCAACAACATGCCAAAGAAGTTGCATAGTGCATAAAACAGACACCACAGATGAGGTTAGTACTACAGTCAGGGAGCCTGGAGGTTTCTATCAAGGATTTAGTGCCAAAGCCAGCTTCGATACTGGCAAAACTTTTGAAGTAGGAAATGTATTATAAACCAGCTCTCACTAACCTATGTATTACTTACATAAACTGTTTATAAAGTACAACTTATATAAGCTAGATAAATAACATGAAGCATTAACATGTACAGGAACTTTGTATGAGCTAGTTAAGATTCATTTATCCTATCCAACTCAATGGCGTGAATCTTAACTAGCTCATACAAAGTTCCTGTAAGCTGTTCTTAATCGTTAGGCCCACTCAAGTTATACAACTGTGCAGAAGAAGCATCAAATTTGAAAAACAAATAATGGCAATACAGAAAATGACAATAGAGATGACTCTAAAGCTTTGGTCAAAGACAAAAGCATTTCTACATAAGCAGTTCATAGAAATTGAAGGCAATAGCCAATAGATATACAAAATGAGCATAGGAGGTCCACATGTGTTGAAAGGAGAAATAGAAATTATATACATAGAACGCTGACAATCAGAAGCATTAATAACAAGCAGCAGTAGGGATGCAATAAGTAAACATGGGAAAATGAAAATTGCCATAGGCCCTACATTTGCAGCCAACTAGATATGTCATTGGGGTTTCTACTATTGAAAATTTCTATCCAAACAAATGCAACAAAGTCAAGGCCATAGGATTTGAGCATTAGATTACAACTGTTTCGCACTAAATACAACTTCATAAATTATAGGAATAAAGGGGTAACTGGATGCTTTAGCTCACCAAAGATTCCCCCCAGATGCTGACAAATCAGATTAGAAATTGAGGAAAAATATTACTGTAAAATAGGGTGCATCATCCTCCTCACCATCCTTATTTACTCCTCTAAAATCAACACCTCTGTTCTTGTCATGAAGCTACACATGATGATAAAAAACATTGAGAACTCTTTGAAACAAACCACTAGAGAAAGTTATGATTTACATGCAGAATCACTAATCTGGTATAGTAAGGGATAACAAGACCTATAATACCTATACAGAATTGGCAATAAATGCCAGACGATATGAGAGCTCTTGTACACCAAGAGATTTAAGCCCATGCACTCCTTCATAACCACTGGCTGCACTTCGATTTTGAGAACCTTCTCTATGAGATTCTGCTCTGTCACCAGGTGAGGATAAGGCTGATATGTCTGGTATGACAACAACATATTGCATGCATCTGTGAATGTAATAGAAAAAAATACAGTATATAAAATATAGGTATCTTTAGCATGATCTATTTAAGTAACTGTTCCAAACAATGTCAGTGAAAATAGCAAAGGTACCAAGGAAGCGACAAGACCATTGATGCCAGCCATGTCACATAAGAGAATGGCACCACATTTATCAGCAATAGCATGGAACCTAGCATAATCCTAGTCCCTGGGATAAGCACTGCCTCCACAGATAATAAGCTTAAGCCTGAAATCCAAGGCTTTCTCCTCCAACTTATCATAATCAATGAATCTAGTCTCCTGGTTGACCTTGTAAGGAAAACTCTCGAAGTAAATCAATGTAGCAGACATGTGCCATCCATTTTCACCTGAAGCAGACCCAAATCTTGTGCTGCTCCATACCCAATGGATGAACATCTAGGGCCTGCAAATCAGGGATGAACTAAAAAAATTTTACCCAAAGATCCATAAATAGGGGCGAAATACCAAATTTTTAACCTATCTACCATAAATTTGGGTGAATCATCTCCATTCATCCTCCAAAACTGTAAATTTTTGGCGATTTCACCTCCATTACGGAAGAAATCGAGGTGAATGTCATGATTTTCCCCATCGATGGGTTGGCTAAATTAGATTTTATGAATTTTCACAATTTAATTGCATGGGCTATTTATTCAAGGAAAATTATATATAAAATAAAATATGGGCTAATTTATTAAACTAAAAAAAACCATTTTAATATTAAAAATTTGCCCACCTTTTTTTGGGCACCCCTTAAAATTCGCCCCTAAAATCATCCTTGCTTCCTTGATAGATTTGTACATCTCAAGATCTTCCTTGACCATCTCAAATATGTCCCACTTGTCTGTCATTATTTGTATGACTTTATCCCATAAAAAATGTTTGTCCTCCTGATAAGAGATTCTCTTGTTGTAGTTATTTCTAGCTTAGTGATTTGGCTCTTTAGCTCATCTCTCTGATTTTGGAGATCATGAATATCATCTTCTTTTCTAGCCATATTTGTCTCCAACTCCAAAATTCAGTATTTCTTTTGATTTACATCCATTTCCATCAACTTAATTTTATTATCTTTGTCAACAGGTTGGATGATTTGATCTTCTTGCATTGCATCTACATAAACTACTTCCACTTGATCCCTTGATTCCTCAATCTCTCTTTCTTCCACTCTTACTACTTTATTCCTATATTATTTGATAGCTAGAGCAGGTCACCCATATGAGATATAAGTGTTTTAATTCCAGTGCATTAATCTGTTCTTTGAGCTCTATGATTTCATTTTCCTTTTCTATAGCTACCCTTTGGAACTGAAGCATTTGTGCATACATTTTTTCACTCTCTGCATGTGCTTCTCTTATATCTAGGGACTGCAACAACCCAATTGTTGGGATTTTAAGCTACTGTTTTAGGTGATGTATCTCATTGTACTTTTGTTTTAGGATTGTAGTTGTATGTGTTCAATCACCTATCCTAGTGCTTAAGGCCACAATATTTTCCTCCAAGATTTTGTTTGTGACTTGCTTGGCTTTGACAATCTCTCTTCTCTTCCTTCCACTATTCTTCAAGTTTCATCAATAATATTCTCAGCCTCTTTTCAGTTTTAACTGAAAACACCATACCATCTCGCACCATGTCATTGGTTTTGTTGTAGAATTCTACCATATCCAATTTTTCAAAAGCATTAAAATCAATGTGGTATTCGTTATCCCTGAAATATTGCATACTAGTAGGGTTTGTGACTATGGGTTTTACCACTAGCCATCTAAGAATATTATTCTGGTTGTCAGTTGTTGTGAGTAACCTCTTTATAGAAGATCCAATATATTGTATGGTTTCCTTGGTTATTTGTACGTTCTTTTTTCTTAGGTTTATGTATTTTGTTTATAGATCATTTTGTACTTGAACTAAACCAGCCGACGGGGATTTTTTATGATGTTGTTTGGAGAATTCTAGGGTCTATAATTCCCAAAGTTTGATAATTGTTAACATTTATAGCTGGGCCTACTCCTATATTTGAGGAAGGTGGTATTAAATCCATTGTTTCCTTTGGGATATTTACATTTTCTTCCTCTGTCATTTCCCCCTTTTCTACTTTGGCCCTCTTTGTTGGATGATCTGCATCTTCAGTATAAACATCCATGCCTAGGGTGAGCTCTTCAAATCCTCTATTTCTACCTATCCGTTGTTCCTAATCCATTTCTAGTTCGACCTTCTTTATTACTTTATGTACATGTTCCCAAATCTGCAAATTAGTTATACTTTTCCACTCAAGCCTTGGGATATCCTTGTATGCAAAATTCTTGTAGTCATTTCTCTTCCTAGAGATAATCCCATGAGGGTCATAAGGGAAATCGTTTGCTTTCTTAAATATCAACTTTATCAAGAAATTCTATAAATATTGTATTTCCTCCAGCTTCTTTAATTGTAACAGGACAATATCTTGTGGAAGAGTGAACTCCCTATGATTCCTATAGTGCCTGAACTATCTCTAATCTATTCTAAATGTTTGGAGAGAATATTCCATGGAAAATATAATGTGGGTGAGGAATATAGGTAGTTGGTATGGTTCACCTTCAAAACCATATGTTATTACCAATGTATAGTCTTCAAACAAGAACAAATCTCTAGTTCTAGTTTCTGGAGTGAATCATAGATATTTTTAAATTCTCGGAAGATCTTGAGAGAAATTTTTTGATTCCTTAGTTGTGTAGGTGTTGGAATGGTGTCCAAAGAAAAAAACAGGGGATGACAACCCAGCCAAAGGCTTCAGATAATCCTATTGAAGTATTACCCTATCCTCGAGATGTTTGGTGTGGTTAACACCCATGGATATTTGGCCTCCACTGGCACTCTATGAGTTGGTTAGTTTGCTCCTCGAAAGGGAGACTTTGAATTAGATTTGAAACTAATCTTTAGTGTGTTTTGAATGCAATCTACAATTAATAATTTTGCATTACTATTAGAAGAAATTCTACAGTTACAGAAAGACATATATGAACCAGAATACTAACCTATCAAAATGTTAATTAAACTAATAACCTATCTCGGGAGAGAAGTAATTTAATGTGGAGAGAATGATCTAATGCTCAAAATAATAATTGGACCGTCAATAAATTTAAAAAAATTAAATCATTAACATCACCAGCACATCAATTCTAATATGAGAAGTAAAACATTATCTTCACTATGTTAAAACTGTTTGAACATAGAATCATTTCTGCAAATCATTAAACATAATCAGATTAACACATATACTACAGAAATGTAGAAAAATGAATCTGATTACTATTCAAAAGTGCGTAACAGAAACACTTTATTAGTCACTAATGAACAAATGAAGAATGAATCTAGAAAAGAGAAAGGTTCACATCATCATTTCAATTTCATAAAGAAATTTACAAAGCTAAACATTGATGTTCATCAGCCTCCTCAGTCTAGTTCTCTTCCAAGTAGAAATACACAAAAAATAGTTTAGCAGAAAAATTACAATCCTTTTGGTTTGCAAAGGCCACCTCTATTACGCCCCCTCCCTCCTTACCTCATAGAAGGTAGGTATTTATACAGAGAAAATTACAAGAAAAGATAAGATCCATTCCCCCAATAGCTGAGCTAACTAGCTGAGTTGTTTCATTTTCCAGATCCGTCTTGAGAAAAATCTGGGAAATTCTGTTTTGAAAAACTAGTCATATCTCTTAAAAGAAGAGCTTTCCACAGATTTTTCTCCCCACCTAACTAATTGGGAATCTTTTTCACAAAACCCATGTCTCGGATTTTCCATATTAATCTCCATTGCTCCATAAATCATGTCCAAAGATCACTTCTTTCCACTTGGTACATTTTGATCACTTCGAAGTTGGGATAGAAATTGTTCAATTTGATTCCTCAAAACCCAAATCCACACCTGTTTAATTCAAAAGAGAAATTAAAATATGATTCCAAATCTAATGAAATGAATCTAAAACAAATAACAATTCATTTACAAATAAAAAATAATGAAAATGAACAAATCTTATTGAAATCTGAAATTGGCTATTCAGACAGATTTTCAGGGTGTTTAAGCTATTCAAATGGAAAAAATAATCTTCCCAAATCATTCCTTATCCTTCCATATTTCCAACGAGCTATCTAAAGGTTTATTTGGATTCATAAATCTCAAGATATTGCTATTGGAAGTTAAGGCTCAACAGTTGTTGATTTTATGGTTGGGTGAATCAAGACCATTGATCTTAAAAGAAATAGATGGTAGAGATTAAATCTTATGGATATGGGATCAAAACGTGAGATTTGAATTTTATTCACTCTCCTGTAATCTGCAATCCGCAATTGCGGGTTGCAGGATGCGGGTCCAAAACTTCAACAAACTAATGTGTATGAGAGTTCCCGCAATCCGCAATTGTGGGTTACGAGATGCGGGAATACAAAATATTGAAATTTTAATTAACCCTTTCCACAATTCGCAATCTGCAAATTGTGGGTTACGAGTTGCAAGTTATAGAAACACACAACACAAATTATAAATCAAACTACTTCCCAGAATCTGTAGTTGCAGGATGACAAAATGCAATTATTAAAAATATTTCTGCACCCGCAATCTGCATTACGGTTGCGGGACTAAAAAGTTACAAACACAAAACAAGCTCCCATGATCTACATTGCGGGTTGTGGGAAAGACACATTTTTTTGAAAAAATTAGTCTTTTCCGCAACTCACCAAAACACACAAAACATGCATGAATTTTAAAAAGTTAACTAAGTCAAATATTGGCAAAGACATAGAAACCATGAATAGACATTATGGGGACTCCAAAATGATTCAGTAATTTGAATATTACCTTTGAAGTTTGCATATAAAATTGGGGCTCCCATGTTTTGGATAAAACATGGGATTTGTTGTATCTACAACAAATGGTGACTGGCTAGGAAGAACCAGTTATCTCTGAATTACACTATTGAAATCTAAAAAAAGAAAATGCTTTCACATGCTACATCTCAAATAATCTAAATATCTTTATCACTGAATGATGTAGTATAGGTAAGACTTCAAAAAATTCTAAAATATCCAAGTCATTCCCATCATTATCCAAACATACTTTTTTAAGATAAACTCATTTTTCAAAATAAATTATTCATAAGATGTAAGAATCAAGAACTTTACCAGGAATTAGCCTCGGGAAATCAAGCTAATCATATAAGACATAGTATTAATAAATGACTCCAATAACATAGGAAGGACCCTACAGCCATCCAACACTTATAGCCGCGACAAGGATGCCTTTTAACCTTACCTCCAAGTGCTATGGTCCCTGTTTACTGATTTACATACATAGCTATGTAGTGACTCAATTTACTAATAGGTAAGTAACATCATGTGACTCTTTACGATTGTGGGATGGAATATGATTCTTAAGTATTTATATACAATATTTATGATTTGGAATCCCAAAACACCATATATGGAGCCACTACAGCCCGCAGGCATCCATAGCCTTGACATAGATGCCTTTTAACCCATTTTGTGTGATGGCTTATATCCCAAATAACAAGTTTAAAGAAATATGCAAACTATGTGTAATGTGCTAATCCCAATTAGAGTTAGCCTAGTAAATGGGGGAGCAAACTTAGAAACTCCTTAAGAGTAAGGATGGCGTAAGGAATCTATATATTACTGATATTTACAGATTGAAACTTCTTTTCCGAAAATGATTCCCTTAAAAGTAACTAAATTCAAACTCATACATTCATGTTGAGTTAAATATAAATTTCTAAGGATAATGATGGAAAGATTCAAATAGAATTATCAGCACATTTTGTTATTGATTTTTCACAATCAAAGATTAACTAATCAAAATATTTGATGTCCAGCAAGCAGAAAACATTTATAAAATTTTCTTTAATAGATAATACTTCAATACTGTAAAAGAGTGATAAGCTCTTTTATTTTAAAAGTAAAAACCATACAAAACTCAAAACACACCAGCAAGAAAATAAAATGTAAAAATGATTAAAATCAAACATATATACAAGTGAAACCAAAAGAAAATCGAAATCTCGCAACCATAAAAATTAGTGATTAAGAATTTTGTTCTTAATAGATCATGATATATCAAATTTAATTAGGTCTTTATTATGAGAAAAATAATCCTAAATTAAAATGTAAAATACTCACAAAAATAAGCCTTAAAAAATTGTTCATGCGAAAAGAAAGATTTGTTTGTTGTGTTTGTAAAATTGAAGGAATTTTATTGTAAAGAGAATAACCATATCAATTCACATATGAAAATGTGTTGAATCTGTAAATTGAATTGATTATAATAAAATTCTTAAAATAAATTTATTCTTGCTTAGTTGAAGAATTACGATCAACATTTGTTGCTTCACATAAAGTTGTTTAGGACAATAAGGCCTCCTTTATTAAAAATTATGTGCAGAAAGAAATAAAATGAAATAAAACTAAACTAAATTATGTGCAATTTGTGACAAAGATATGTAAAAACCTCTTTTTTCATATCCAGGAAAGATCAAGAATTGGTGTGTAATGAATATGTTCTATGTTTACTTACTTCATCTTTCTCCATAATATTCTTGCTCGTAAAACTTGGAAACGAATTAATTCCAAAACATTTCATGATGAGATCATTATGATTTAAAACTAAAGACATAATTCCAAACATGAATGATTTGAACTAATAAAATAATAAGTGAGAGAATAAATAATAGAAAGTGAAAGAGGATAAAAATACTTCCTTGAATGCATCTGAGGAAGCATAGTTTCCAACTTAGAATTGGCTTGTAGTCGCAAATATTTTATTGAAGAAAACCAAAAGAATAATCTAATTATTAAAGAAATGATAAAACTAATCTATTCTACACCTGCTCCTACACTACTCTAAAAAAACAAAACTAAGTATAATTGAACTTCCAATGCAACCATGAAAGAATATGGAATCCTATGAAATGGAAGAAGTGAATAATCAGAAAGCATTATATGAATGCTTCTAAAAAAAAAAAAGAGTGCATTAAAGAAAATAAAATGAAATCTATGTACAAATAAAGAGAATGGAACCTTACCATCTTTATATACAAATAAATAAAACAGATTTTTACCATAATGTTGAAATCTTGTTAAGAAAGATTTCTCAAGCCAATCAGCAACCCAATCATGGTATGTACAATGAAAATCAAAAGAATAACATAAATAGTTCAAAATATTAATGCAATGAAATGGATTATTTGAAAGAAATAAAAATTAGTATTATAAGGATCCTATTGGAATATATTAAACCCACTCATAACTTAGGATAAAATAATTAATCATTATTTGATTAATTATTCACCCACTAGCCTAAGTAGTTGGCATCCACTTGCACCTTAAAGTCAATACATGCCATCTATATCCTAGGAATGATTTATTTCTAATTATGGGTTGATCGTGACCACCTTTTGACCATCCAGAAATAGTATACAACACTTTACAACAGATTCTTCTTTATTTTGTTTTTTCTGCTTTTCTATGGATAAGATAAAAGCTAGTCAACTAGGAAACTCCCAGCTTTTGTTTTCGACCCATCCTCCATTAGTTTTTCTCCATTTTCTAGGATTAGCATGATTTTTCCATATTCTTAACAACTCACTCATTCCTTTTCCAACTCGTGAGGTCCTTGATAGATTTGGGAAGTGCTTTAGCCATCTATGGGGGTTTGCTATATTTTGGTAAGTCAGCCTTTTTGAGTGTTATGAGTTGTTTCCATACAATTCAGTTTTATTATGAGATATGTACTATTTATGTACACTATTATTCATCATTATTAAATGGAAGGATACACACCAATATTCATCTCTTCATTCATGTGATTCAGTCACTTTTCTTCTCTCTATTTTTCCTGTGTATGCTTGTGAGAATTCTTAGTAGCAAGATCTATTTCCTGTGCTTCTTCTTAGCATCATTGATCATACCATTGATATATTATTTATACATGGTATCACAGATATAGGGAGCACAACCTTGCCATCTTCTACAGCAGCAAGGTTGATCAAGTTCTACAGAGTTGAGGAGCACATCCAGTCTCCTATCGCTCGCTGAAGAAGAGCTTGTCTAGCGTACACGATTTTCTCATAGTTTGTTTTGCAGGTTGTAGAGAGTATATACTAGAGCATATCAAAAACTTCAATATGGATCCAAAAGTTCCTCTACTATCTCCTTTCAACTATGCTGATTTGAATCCAACTTTGAGGACATACTTGAAGAGGAAATGTCTCTTTGATGTCTCCATTGGTGCATTGAGCGAACCTGAGTCTTATGAAGAGAAGATTGATTGGATATAGAATTGTGATAGAGCTTATGGAATTATGTGTTCGGTAATTTCTCCAAATATATATCATCTCATAAATTATGCTGAGTATCCATTTGAGCTTTGGAAGAATTTGGACAAAGCTTTTGGTTTGCAGGAAATAAAAGATGAAATATGGAGTGAACCTAGCATCTCCTCTTGTTCTCTCTCTCAATATTTATTTCCCTCTACATTATATGATTAATTTGATCATGATGAAGAATTTTCTCATACAGTTCATGTTGCTTCTACCCCCTTTGATTCGAATGCTTCCTCCTTCAATGAATAAGCAAATATTGAAGAGCCATCTTTTTCTGTGTCTCTTGAAGGTGATTTTTCTTCTTGTGATACTAATGATGAAAAAAAAGTAACATATTGACTTGCTACTAATATTTATGTTGATTATGATCCTATAACCCATTAATTGTTCTCTAAATCTCCTATCTTAGATTCTGAGATCTATGTGCCAAATTTTTCACACCTTGTGCATACCTCTCTCATTGATGGTGCGCAACCTAGTAATTTCCAGGATGTTTGCTTAGCCAAATCAAGCCTTATTTGTGTCATTCCACTTAACATACTTGATCTCATGTGCTTCAGCATATCCTCCTTTTTTCTTGGCATTAATACTCAGAGCCTTCTTGAAGATTTTTAACATCTCATTCTTTCCTCCTTTCATATAGAGGATTCATTACCAGTGTATTCACATGAGTCTATTGATATGCTTATATGTGATCCTTTGGATTCCGAGTTAGAAGCATATTTTCAAGTTTATGCACATATAATACCACCATCCATACCACTACCATACCTCTAAATAATCCAAAGACTATACAATTCCCAAGCTCACTAGTTGATTCCTCATTGGTCTCTTATGCAGCGATATTTATCTTACATGGTTTGAAATCTTTCCTATCTTTCAGTGGCTGGTTATCCATATCCTTAGTAATATTTGGAATAATATTAAATATGTTTGGATCTGTTCTAAACACTTATGGTTCAGATCTTATGCCCATCCATCATTCAGATTTTTACACCTATCAGTTTTCCCTAGTTGCTCATAATTTTCCTAGTCTAGCCCTATATGCTCATGGAGCCACTAAATCCTTTTTATTTGCTGTTCCATATGCTAATATTTTATATATATAAGAGTTTTATCAGCCTCATATCAGATCTATATAGGTGCTACATCAGATTTGAATATTGACATGTGATTCACATCACAATTTTGCAACTATTAAGGGAATTGGGTGTGAAACAACTTGCCTTATTTTTTATACTCTTTGGAAAGGAGTATGCACAGATCTCTTTTCCATTTCAGATTATGTTTACAGATCATATTTTTATAGCAGCAATAAGCATTCAGATAATGCTCCTACTTCATCAGTTGATGAGATACAAGGAGTCTCTCCTCTTCCTTCTTGCAGGTTCTACACTCCAGCGCATGATCATGGAGTTCATGATTTCTTCAGCAAGTCCTTCATATAGAAGTAGTTCATTCAAATCATTAAAGTGAAGATGAAGATATGTTGAAAATAGATTTCAAATTTTGTGCCTTGTCCTATCTTGAGGGAGGATTTTCCCCATGTGGTTTTGCCTCTTTCCTCACTTTTCTGGACATAATAATTGTTAAAGGGTGACCATAGCCTTGTCGATGGGCCCTATATGCATCCATATGCGTCCATATGCATCCATATTTTTTGTCATACCATCATAAAGCTAGACTTATAAGGGGTGTTGGAATATATTAAACCCACTCATAACTTAGGATAAAATAATTAATCATTATTTGATTAATTATTCACCCATTAGCTTAATTAGTTGGCATCCACTTGCACCTTAAAGTCAATACATGCCATCTATATCCTAGGAATGATTTATTTCTAATTCTGGGTTGATCTTGACCACCTTTTGACCATCCCGAATTAGTATACAACACTTTACAGCAGATTCTTCTTTATTTTGTTTTTTCTGCTTTTATATGGATAAGCTAAAAGCTAGTCAACTAGGAAACTGGCAGTTTTTGTTTCCAACCCATCCTAGATTAGTTTTTCTCCATTTTCTAGGATTAGCGATTTTTTCCATCTCCTTGACAAGTCACTCATGATTTTTCCAACTTGTGAGGTCCTTGATAGATTTGGGAAGTGCTTTAGCCACATATGGGGGTTTGCTATATTTTGGTAAGTCAGTCTTTTTGATCTTTATGAGTTGTTTCCATACAATTATATTTTCCTATGAGGGATGTACTATTTATGTACACTATTATTTATCATTTTTCAATGGAAGGATACACACCAATATTCATCTCTTCATTCATGTGATTCAGTCTCTTTTCTTCTCTCTATTTTTCCTGTGTATGCTTGTGATAATTCTTAGTAGCAAGATCTATTTCCTGTGCTTCTTCTTAACATCATTTCTCATAGCATTGATCTATTATTTATATAGATCCAAACCTTATTCATGAACAATTATCTCCTTAGGAACATTTTCTTGAATAAGTTCAACAAAATCACATCCAATTTGTTCCAACTTATTATCATAAAAATCATCATAAATTGGTTGATTAAATTGGAAATTCTCAAAGAGATCAAATTTCCTTTGGTTATTTACATGAGAAGAGTTAAATATATGAGATGCTATAAGTATAGAACTAGTATCATTAACATCCTGATAAGAATTTTCTCCATCAAGCAAATGATTGTAAGAAGAAAATGTTTCTTCATTGAATGATGAATTATAAAAGTAAGAATTCTGAAAATAAGCATTAGAAATAGTATTCATTTCCAACAAAGAAGAATGGAAAGAAGACATAGATTGATGATAAGGATAAGAATCTTCTTCGTCTTCTTCATGCATTTCATAATTAACTTGTACCTCTTTAAGACCTAAAAATGGAGAATTAGAATCTAAAATATATGACTGAATGCCATTGTTATAAAAAAGATCATGGTACATAGAAAGATATGAAGATGAAATAAGTGCATGAAATTCATCTCTTTGTAGAATATTTAGAAATCGAATTTCCTTAAGAGGTATTCACTCTTCAAAAGAGATATGTATGAAAGGTTCCAAATCAAAATCTACTTCTTCTTGTAATGCAGTATCATCATTTCGTGAAATATGCTCTCCTATAAAATCATTTAGGTCAGAAAATAGTAATTGGGAAAACATATCACAAATTTCAGAACAATTAGTTGATTCAAGATCTATTAAAGGATTAACAAAATCATAAATATCAGAATCTTGAAGCTCTTTACTTATGCTAGAAGAAGATGGTTCAATATTATTATTAGAACTATTCTCTTGTACTTTAGAAGAATCTTCATGATCAGTTAGACTTTCACTTTCATGTGAAATAGACATGGACATATCAACATTTAATTCATCCGAATCGTCATACTGATTATGATCCATATCTAAGAAAGATAAGGAAGCCATTTCTACAATTTTTAAATCCTTAGATTCTTCACACAAATCTAAACCAAGAGGAGAATTATTATCAATGTATAATTCAGATTTAGTGTGCTGAAACCATTCATGTATCATAGGAAGATCTGTTAGAGGGGATCTACAATAGAGATTAACAATTATAATTGCAAAATCTTCTAATGATTCACCCTTCTTTATAGTGAGTTGTTTCCATTCATCACATAATCTAACAAAGTCATAATGTCCAAAAAAAGCGTAAAAAGATATACAAAATGTTCAAAGGAATTGACAAAGGAAAAATGTAAGGTTATAAACCACTCTTTGAATCGTCCTTTCAATGGGAAGGCTAACAATCTACATAAAACATCTTGATCCAAAATTTCATTAACAAAAAAATTATAAGTAAATTGAAAAACATGTTCTTGTGCTAAAATTTCCCCTCACCGTCGAATTTTACTTCTGTGAGCTGCTTCAACAAATCCATTTTAAACTGAAAAATAATTTTCCTAGAAAAACAACTAAATACAAATTCATGAGCAGAAAATGAACTATATACAGATTTTCGGGCAGGAGCCATTTTAAGATAATCTAATTAATATAGCTCAAACGACCTTACATGCTCGATGGCCCTCCTTCTAGTGCGATTTGTTGATGCCTCGGTTGTGTAGGTGCTGGAATGGTGTCCAAGGCAAACAACATGGGATGAAAACCCAGCCAAAGGATTCAGATAATCCTATGCAAGTATTACCCTATCCTCTAGTTGTTTGGTGTGGTTAACACCCACATATATTCGGCCTCCGCTAGCAGTCTATGAGTTGGTGAGTTTTCTCCTTGAAAGGGAGACTTTGAATTAGATTTGAAAATAATCCTAAGTGTGATTTGAATGCAATGTACAATTAATAATTCTACAACTATTAGAAGAAATTATGCAGTTACAAAAATACATATATGAACCAGAATACTAACCTATCTAAATATTAATTAAACTAATATCCTATCCCAGGAGTGAAGTAATTTAATGTGGAGAGAATGATCTAATGCTCAAAAGAATAATTGGACTGTCAATAAATTTAAAAAAAAGTAAATCATTAACATCATCAGCACATCAATTCTAACATGAGAAGTAAAACATGATCTTCACTATGTTAAAACTGTTTGAACATATAATCATTTCTGCAAATTATTAAACATAATCAGATTGACAAATATACTACAGAAATGGAGAAAAATGAATCTAATTACTATTCAAAAGTGCGTAACAGAAACACCTTATTAGACATGAGTGAACAAATGAATAATGACTGTAGAAAAGGGAAAGGTTCACATCATCATTTCATTTTCATAAAGAAATTTACAAAGCTAAACATTGATGGTCAGCAACCTCCTCAGTCTATCTCTCTTGCAAGTAGAAATACGCAGAAAAGAGTTTAGCAAAAAAATTAAAATCCTTTTGGTCTGCAAAGGCCACCTCTCTTACCCCCCTTCCTTCCCTCATAGAAGGTAGTTATTTATATAGATAAAATTACAATAAAATATAAGATCCATTCCCCCAATAGTTGAGCTAACTTGCTGAGTTGTTTCATCTGCTAGATTCAACTATGAGAAAAATCTTGGAAATTCTGTTAGATCTCTTAAATGAAGAAATTTCAGCGTATTCTGCTCATTCCTAAACTAATTGGGCATCTTATCTATAAAACCCATGTATAGAATGTTCCATATTCATCTCCATCACTCCAAAAATCACGTCCAAATATCACTGCTTTCTACTTGGTACCTTTTGATCACTTTGAAGTTGGGATATAAATTGTTCAATTTGATTCCTCAAAACCAAAATCCACACCTATTCAATTCAAAAGAGAAATTAAAATATTATTCCAAATCTAATGAAATAAATCTAAAACAAATAACAATTCATTTGCAAATAAAAAATAATGTAAATAAACAAATCTTATTCAAATACGAAATTGACTATTCAAATAGATTTTCAGGGTGTTTAAGCTATTCAAATGGAAAAAATCATATTCCCAAATGATTCTTTATCCTTCCATCTTTTCAACAAGCTATCTTAGGCCTTATTTGGATTCACAAATCTCAAGATATTGCTATTGGAAATTAAGGCTTAGCAGCCATTGATTTTATGGTTGGGTAAATCAAGACCATTGATCTTAAAGTAAATAGATGGTCGGAATTAAATCTTGCAGGATACGGGATCAAAAAATGAAATTTGAATTTTATTCACTCTCCCGCAATCTGCAATCTGCAATTGTGGGTTGCTGGATACGGGTTCATAACTTCAATAAACTAACATGCATGAGATTTCCTGCAATCCACAATTGCGGGTTGCGGGATGCGGGAATACAAAATATTAAAATTTTAATTAACCCTTTTTGCAATCCACAATTTGGAAATTGCGGCTTACCATTGATGACTATGTTTTCAGCATTGAAATAATGTCCTATAGAATCTTATTTGCATTTACAGAAAAGTAAATCTATAGGATTCAATTAAAATATGTAGAAGTTCATTATCGGATATTTTAATTTCTCTATAGAATGTTATGATTTAGTTTTCATTTATTTAATTGTTAAATAAAAGATTGATTATAGTTTGGAGTGTGATTTTCTATTTGGTGATAAAATGTAGAATTCATATTAGTTTAAGATAGAGATTCGAGAATAACATCAACAGTTTGAAGGTTGATAGGAGGCCTGACATTTCATTGTTGAACTATGTTGGATAATGTCTAATTCCTAAAGGACTCTGCTAGTTGTGTGAAGTAGTATGAGACTATTAACATGAAAAGTTTGGTTGAGGATTTTATTTCATTGCAATAGATGGTGTTGATATTAAAAGGCCCCAAGATTTGATTGTTAAGGATAGATAGAATATTGATTTGCAGTTTTTGTTATTATAGAGTTAGAAACTGCAATTGAAGTCTATATTTCCCATTCAAATATTTTAAGTTTGTTGCAATGTTTTTGTTTTTAAATCTTTGAGTTGATATCAGTATAACAAATATGTCAAGTACTGTTGGTATTTCACATACACCAACCTGATTTTCTATAAGTATACACTTATTACTCGATAGTATTTATCTCATAGATTCATTTATTGCTTGAAGCTTTTCTGGTTTTTTTTTATGATTAAATTCATTTGGAATTAATATCAATGGGAGAAATATTATAGAGAATTTCACATTCTTTTTATAGCTTAGGTTGGACAATGTTAGCTATTGTTGTCCACCGATTGCACATCAGCAACAATAATCTTCCAAAAGTTGTCTCCTCACTTGAAAAAGTGGGAGAGGTGTGACCTTGGGGGCAAGCACGGAGCTAGGTAATGTCACCTACTCCTAGCTCCTCCGTTTAGGCTAACTCTTAACGAAGCCAAGGGGGGTAGTCCCTAACAAAGAGTTTTCTATGGCTCAATGTTTAAGTTAAGTTTTAAATGTTTTCAGATGTGGATGGGTGTTGTTTAGGAGTTTATGTGATTTTAGATGATTAATATGATGAATTGAGCACAAGACAAAGCAATCCACATTGCTATCCCTAGAATTAAAAGATAGACAAATATTTGAGCAATTCACGAAAATAAATAAAGCATTCACAGATATGACTTATAATCAAACATTCAATGGAAAAATGGCCCAGATTATCAACAATGCTAAAAGATGGAACCGGTGCCTATGGAGTAAAATTATCGGAGATGCTTTGTGTTTAGAAAGATGTGAATCCCAAAAGATGCCAGTGAATGTTAGGTTTTGCAACTGCTCTTGGTAATTTTCAAGAGTTTTTAACAGTGGTCTTGCTTTAGGGTGTCAACAAAAGGTTTATCAAAGCTGGGAGACTCTTCTAAGTTGCCTCTGTTGAACTTGGGCCCACCCAGTATCCCAGGCTGATATTGTCAAGTGACCAGCTAGCTGAGAATCTATGACAGTGGGAGGTTCCGGTGCCTCTACTAGGAAGTACTTTAGAAGAATCCCTACAATGCCGGTGCATTGGTTACGGGGTGTGTAAGTGTTATTAGGTTACTCTTGCGAGGTTTAAAGATCCATTGTCGTTTCTGAGTACTCCGATCTAGGATCAGTTAGAGCATACTCTGGCAAGGAGGGAGGGGGGTTAATTAATTAAAAGGGCATGAGTTGCAAATTTTATTAAGTTAATTAATTAAAACCCTCCGACAGAGGGTGCTCTTGACCTCGTCTTATGACAGTGGTTCAAAAGAATTAGCTAATCTAGATGAAACTAATGCAAGGGTTGTGCAAACCTAAGATGCTCTCCGATAGAGAGAGCTCTTGACTTGTGTTTCAGCAAGTCCAAGAGTCTTACTTATGGATTATTTGATTAAACAAACACAACAATTAATATGAAAGGTGGTTGAATAAAACTCTCCAACAGAGAGCACTCTTGATCCACCTTATGGTGAGATTCAAGAGATTTTGGTTCTTCTTATGATTTAACAATTCATAACAAGACACCAACAAGCAATGATGAATCTAGCAATTAGTGGAAATGAAGCTAAGGAACAACTAGGAATTAGTAAGAATGAAACTAAGTTTAATCAGAGAGCTAAAATAATTGCTTAAGGAAAACTAAACTAAGTAAATCATGAAAATGAACACAAGACACACTTCCCCAAAATAGGGGAAGTAGAAAAGAAAGGAGAGACTTGCTCCCACTCAGCCCTTTTTTATTAATCTTTTATAATGATGATGTGTTCTTTGCTTCTTGGAAGAACGGGGAGAGAAGGGAATGAAAGAAGAGGGATAGCAGTCTTTTTGTTCTTTTCGCACTTCTTGTTCGTTTGTGGCCTTTGGGCTCTCCTTCACCTGTCTGAAATCTAAGAGCTCTAGACACACACTTGTTATGATATTAGATGATAAAAAATAACTTGAAATTTAATCTATAAACTAGCTAAAAACACTTACCGAAACTTACTGAAAAGAAGGAAGAAAAGAGGCAGGAAAAAGGCAAGGTAAGAGGGGTGGAAAAAGGGTTAAAAGAGGGGAAAAGACAAGTCAAAGAAGGCTCGAAACTAAGTGAGAAAGAGGGCTGCAAATGAGGGTGAAAAATGCTGAAATTATAGCCCAAAATATGGTTGAAGAAAGGGATGGAAAGGGGCTGTAAAAAGTGGAAACAAAGAGGAAAAAGAGGGCTGTCCAAAAGGGTAAAAATGGGGAAAAGTGGGCAGCGAAAAAAAGGAAGGAAATGCTACAAATGAGGGTGAAAAAGGATGAAAGTACATCCCAAAAGATGGCCCAAAAAGAGGATGGAAAGGGGCTACAAAAGTGGAAAAAGGAGGCAAAAGAGGGCTGTCCAAAAAGGGTAAGAAGTGGGGAAAAGTGGACAGCGAACTAAGGGAAGGAAAGGCTGCAAATAAAAGGTCTAAAAGGCTGAAAATAAAGCACAAGGCAGCCAACCGGGGCAAAGGTTAAGTGAATGAATGTTCACTTTAGCCCAAACGTGCCCTAATCCCAAGAAAAAAAAGATTTTTAATTTGAAAGATGAATAAAAGTAAGGAGAGAATGGTCAAACCTGTGGATCTTTTTTAAAGCACTTGGATCTCGTGAAGCATGCAGTTATTGGAAAAGTGTACTTGATTCCAAGAGAAGAAGATGCAGCTGAGCTCGAACTTCTGCTTGGTTGGATGGAAGGATCTGCAAAATAACACTCATAGACTTGCCATACAAAAGATTAGATCATGTATTGTTCACAAATTGAAATAAAGAAGAGCATGAACTATAACTGAATAAAATAATGCTCGTTTTTAAGTTCTAAAAGTAATAAACAGCTAACTTGCAAACTGCAAATACATGTTCTTATGTGCTTACAGAAGCCTTCTAAAGCATAACATCATAATCTCAAATAGACAAGAAAGAAAAACATTAAAACAACATCACCTCATCCATCAAGTGCAATCATGCAAACAATCACACCACATGAGCCTCCAAAGCCTTAATTTATTCCAATGGTTGCATAGAAGCAACAAGCAATTACAAAAGTTTCACCAGAGTTTCTCTACACAAAAATCCATTCTGATAGAGCTGAAAGAGCCTCTATTTATACAATGAGATAGTGCTAAAACCATAAAACCAATCCTCATAACCTAATTAGCATGGACACCTAAACAGAATAGCCAGACCTAAATCGGAGAACCGAGAGTGAGGGGAGGCCTCCACCCAGGCAAGGTGCCCCCACTCCAACTCTGAACCATCAAATCCAGCCACTGATGAAGCCACACGTGTGGGAGGCGCAACCTGGAGAGAGAAGGGCGTGAGCTGTTGAAGGAGTCATCTGAAATGTTGGTAAACCCACCTTTTAGGTTTGGAAGGAGCCTCAAATAGGTTTGGGAATCCTACTGGTGGTGTAAACTTCAGTATTCACCTTGATCAAATCACCAGACCAATGAGTGCTCTCTATCTCATTCTTTAGCTGGAGATGACATGTCTGCTAACTGATAATAAATTAATTGCTCTCTTAATGATGAATAAAGCTAAGTTATGATAACTCCAATCATCATAAGTGCTCCATGAGATGTCATTTAGCCTTTTATTTTACTAAATTTGGATTAATTTGGAGACTTTTAATTTTCTCCAAAATAATCATTTTTTAATAAAAATTCATTTTTTTACTCAAAACTGACTTTTTTGAGAAAAAAGGAATTATTTGTCCGACTGTTGATCTGAAAGTTGGTTCTGACTGGTTGGCTGATCAAGAATGATTTTTGGCTTAAGGTTAGAGCCTTCAATCACTGAATTTAGAGTCCATATGACCGACTTACCACGAACAGGTTTTTTCCATTTAATTTATGGAAAAATTAACCCAAAAAACTTAGGAAAAGTAATTAAAAATTAAAAAATGAAAAAATAATTTTTTCCCCGTTTGAAAAAGATTTTTTCGAATTTTTTTTATATGTCCAGATGACTTAGGACATGACCATGATCTATCTAAAAAATGTCTAGTAGGTTTATAACATTCAGTTGGGCTCTAATAACCCCCCAAGGACCAGAATTTAACATTGGGCATTCCAGCTTTGGAGGAAGCGGGAGAAAACCTCGTCAATTATACTCGGCTGAAGGTAAAGCATAATTTTCAGGGGAAAAAAACTCATTGGAATACCTTATTTGAGATTCTACATCTCGGGAGACCAAACCACTCAAAAATACCCTACTAGCACATTTTATTACAAACCCCACAGGGCCATGGTCAAAATTATTAAAATAAAAAAGAGAATAGCCAATATTGGCTAGACATGAAGACGGATCAACTGATACAATGGAATCAGACATGAACATGTCTGTCAACTGGCAGCTCCTCAGGTAACCCAACTATGGTACAAAAAGTTGGATAACATCTCGCTCCAACTGTGGGACGTGTGCTCGATCTAGTCTCTTATGCAAGGAGAGCATACGAGAACCCCAGAATCTCTGGTTTCCACATCTTGTAAAAACATCTCAACTTGATAAGAAAAACCTCAGTAGCACAAGTCTTATGAAAAAGAGCCAATGATCCAAAATTTTCTTTATTCAAAGAAATGACAAAACTTAACTGAAAAATTTATTTATTCTTAAGTACAGAAAGAAAATGCTATAGTAAATGCTCACTTTAAGGAGCCTATTTTCCTACTCTAAGCATGGAAATAAAAACGGTTATGTGTAATCATAAATCCAATGTAGCCATCTAAGCATTTTATTAATATAAAAAGGTTTCACTTTGTCTTTGGTTACTAACCAAAGTAAGGACACAATTTCCAGAAAATGCAATCCTCCGTGATGATCCAGAATGGGCGAGCTAGATGGGGAATCATAGGCATGAATAATGTTGTCAAAATTCTTCCCACACTGGTAGATGCTTGCGTAGGATGCTTCTATCCATGATTGGATAGCGCTGATATACAAATTGGAATAATGCACTAGGTCGACTACTCCAGCATGCTGATCATCAAGGATTATCAAATAATAAGTCGTTGTATAAGCCCCAAGGTGCTCCAAAACATAAGGAACATCTATATGTGAAGACGATGGCTGAGAAAAAACTTCAACTAGTTGTATCCCATTTGATTCTTCACCGCACAACTTTTTCAAATCCTTATTACCGATCCTTAGATACAATTATGACTGATCATATAAAAACTCTGACTGCTCTTCCTTATAACTTTCATAAGTCTCAGAAGAACAACTCCCCTTGCTGGACATATCATAGATGAGATTCTCAAACATATTCTCAAAGGTATCATAGGTTGGATTTTCAATAAATGTCCAATAGTCATCATCACCATCTATGTCAGATATGAGAGATGCCTCATCACTAGTATCAAGTCCATGTCTGTACTTCTCATTTTGCTCAAAACCATCTTCTTCAAAAAGTTGGGTTTCAAAGATATCACAGGGGACCCGACTTTCCAAATATTTGTCATCCGGTGGAGTGCATGGAGGAATCTCATCACATGAAACATCTAAGATTGGATTTTTAATTGAAGTCTCAAAGTTATCATCCATCTCAGATGTAAGGGATTCTTCCTCACTTGTATCACATCTGATTCTATATCCATCCTCATGATCATAGTCATCTTCTTCAGAAAAAAGGTCACAAGATAGTAAACCTTCCAAACTATCATCATTATGCTCATTAGTAGGATTAGTGCTAAAGTTTTTAGTGAGATCATCCAATTGCTGACTATAATCTTCAACTTGACCCCGGGTTTCTATGGTGACAGGATGGAGCTGTCCAACCGTGTTAGTGTATTCAGGCTCTCTTGAATATTGTTTTGTCTCTCTCCAACTTTTGTCAGAAATATCATGCATGTCATCTACACAGTTTATGTACTCAGGCTCGCTTGATGATGTTTTTGAACCACAACCCTCTGAAAAACCATGCTCTTGAACATAGCATGCAAAATAACAAGAAGATTCTTCATGAAGGTCTTTACATGCCCTGCAAAATGGCTTATACTGCTCAACCATGTTATCAGCCTCTAGCTGATGGGGAGGCCTCTGCTCATGGCTGGGAGGCTTTCTTTGCCAAGTTGGCTTGGCAGGAAAGGTTCTAGGAGTGGAGTGATTTTGAGTTCTTTCCATTGTGATCACCCTATTTTGAATTTCTTTTAACTGTGCTAAGTGTTTCTGCTTTGCCTCCTCCATATTTTTCTTCATATCCATCATTTGTTTTTCATAGGCATCCTTCATAGATGATAAAGGATCCTTGTCTTTTGGTTCACTGATTTTCAATGGAGTTGAAGACCTTGAATAACCATGGAGGTTAGATTCACCAGATGACTGCATGTTCAGATCAATATTGATTGCCATCTCCTGAGCCTGGAGGAAGTTAGCAGGCTCCTTGTCTCTGATCTGGTACTGCATTTTGCCACTAAGTGCCTCAATGTAATAGACCAGGATCGTTGGTTTAGTTGGGGCATACTCAGTAGGGATGGCATTTGATAATTCCATGAACCTAGTATTGAACTCATCCATTGTTTCTGTGTCTTTCTTCTTTATGTTGGTCAAGGACGCAAGTTGATGCCGAGGTTCTTTCTGCCAGTTGGACACTAGCAGCAGAAATATTCTAAAAGCTGTCTCCTCACTTGAAAACGTGGGAGAGGTGTGACCTTGGGGGCAAGCACAGAGCTAGGTACTGTCACTTACTCCTAGCTCCTCCGTTTAGGCTAACTCCTAACAAAACCAAGGGGGGTAGTCCCTAACAAAGTGTTTTCTATGGCTCAATGTTTAAGTTAAGTTTTAAATGTTTTCAGATGCGGATGGGTGTTGTTTAGGAGTTTCTGTGATTTTAGATGATTAATATGATGAATTGAGCACAATACAAAGCAATCCGCATTGCTATCCCTAGAATTAAAAGATAGACAAATATTTGAGCAATTCACGAAAATAAATAAAGCATTCACAGATATGACTTATAATCAAACATTCAATGGACAAATGGCCTAGATTATCAACAATGCTAAAATATGGAACCAGTGCCTATGGAGTAAAATTATTGGAGATGCTTCGTGTTTAGAAAGATGTGAATCCCAAAAGATGCCAATGAATGTTAGGTTTTGCAAGTGCTCTTGGTAATTTTGAAGAGTTTTTAACATTGGTATTGCTTTAGGGTGTCAACAAAAAGGTTTATCAAAGCCAGGAGACTCTTCTAAGTTGTCTCCATTGAAGACATGTCGGGCCCGCACAGTATCCGAGGCTGATATTGTCAAGTGACCAGCTAGCTGAGAATCTATGATAGCAGGAGGTTCCAGCGCCTCTACTAGGAAGTACTTTGGAAGAATCCCTACAATGCCGGTGTGTTCGTTACGGGTTGTTTAAGTGTTATTAGGTTACTCTTGCGGGGTTTAAAGATCCAGTGCCGTTTCTGGGTACTCCGATCTAGGATCGGTCAGAGCAAACTCCGGCAAGGAGGGAGGGGGGTTAAGTAATTAAAGGGTTGTGAGTTGCAAATTTTATTAAGTTAATTAATTAAAACCCTTCGACAGAGAGCGCTCTTGACCTCGTCTTATGACAGTGGTTCAAAAGACTTAGCTAATCTAGATGAAACTAATGCAAGCATTGTGCAAACCTAAGATTCTCTTCGATAGAGAGTGCTCTTGACTTGTGTTTCTGCAAGTCCAAGAGTCTTACTTATGGATGATTTGATTAAACAAACATAATAATTAATATGAAAGGTGGTTGATTAAAACTCTCTGACAGAGAGCACTCTTGATCCACCTTATGGTTCAAGAGATTTTGGTTCTTCTTATGATTTAACAATTTATAACAAGACACCAACAAGTAATGATGTATCTAAAAATTAGTGGAAATGAAGCTAAGGAAGAAAAAGTGTACTTGACTCCAAGAGAAGAAGATGCAACTGAGCTCAAACTTACCGGAAAAGTGTACTTGAATCCAAGAGAAGAAGATGTAGCTGAGCTCAAACTTTTGCTTGGTTGGATGGAAGGATATGCAAAATAACACTCATAGAATTGCCATACAAAATTTTAGATCATGTATTGTTCACAAATTGAAATAAAGAAGAGCATGAACTATAACTGAATAAAACAATGCTCTTTTTTAAGTTCTAAAAGTAAATCAATAAAGAGTTAACTTGCAAACTGCAAATACCTGTTCTTATGTGCTTACATAATCCTTCTAAAGCATAACATCATAATCTCAAATAGACAAGAAAGAAAAGCATTAAAACAACATCACCTCATCCATCAAGTGCAATCATCCAAACAATCACACCACATGAGCCTCCAAAGCCTTCATTTTATTCCAATGGTTGCATAGAAGCAACAAGCAATTACAAAAGTTTCACCAGAGTTTCTCTACATAAAAATTCATCTTGATAGAGCTGAAAGAGCCTCTATTTATACAATGAGAGAGTGTTAAAACCATAAAACCAATCCTCATAACCTAACCAGCCTGGCCACCTAAAAAGAAGAGCCATACCTAAATCAAAGAACCGGGAGTGAGGGGAGGCCTCCACCTAGGCAAGGCACCCCCACTCCAACCTTGAACCACCAAATCCAGCCACAGATGAAGCCACACGTGTGGGAGGCACAACCTGGAGAGAGAGGGGCATGAGCTGTTGAAGGAGCCATCTGAAATGTTGGTAAACCCACCTTTTAGGTCTGGAAGGAGCCTCAGCCAGGTTTGGGAAGCCTATTGATGGTGTAAGCTTCTGTATTCACCTTGATCAAATCACCGGACCAATGAGTGCTCTCCATCTCATTCTTTAGCTGGAGATGACATGTGTGCTAATTGATAATAAATTAATTGCTCTCTTAATGATGACTGAAGCTGAGTTATGATAACTCCAATCATCATAAGTGCTCCATGAGATGTCATTTAACTTTTTATTTTACTGATTTTGGATTAATTTGGAGAGTTTTAATTTTCTCCAAAATAATCATTTTTTAATAAAAATTCATTTTTTTACTCAAAACTGACTTTTTTGATAAAAAAGGCATTATGTGTCCGATTGTTGATCTAAAAGTTGGTTGTGACTAGCTAGTTGATCAAGAATGATTTTTGGCTTAAGGTTAGAGCCTTCAATCACTGATTTCGGAGTCCAGATGACCGACTTACCACAAATGGGTTTTTTCCATTTAATTTATGGAAAAATTAACCCAAAAACTTAGGAAAAGTAATTAAAAATTAAAAAATTAAAAAATAATTTTTTCCCCGTTTGAAAAAGATTTTTCCGAAATTTTTTTATATGTCCAGATGACTTAGGACATGACCATGATCTATCTAAAAAATTTCTAGTAGGTTTATAACACTCAGTTGGGCTCTAATAACCCCCCAAGGCCCGGAATTCAACATTGGGCATTCCAGCTTTGGAGGAAGCAGGAGAAAACCTTGTCAATTATACTCGGGTGAAGGAAAAGCATAATTGTCAGGGGAAAAAAACTCCCTGGAATACCTTATTTGACATTCTACATCTCAAGAGACTGAACCACTCAAAAATACCCTACTATCACATTTTATTACAAACCCCGCGGGGCCATGGTCAAAATTATTAAAATAAAAAAGCGACTAGCCAATATTGGCTAGACATGAAGACGGATCAACCGATACACTGGAATCAGACATTGAACATCTCTGTCAACCGACGGCTCCTCAAGTAACCCAACTATGGTACAAAAATTTGGATAATAGATACCATAAGAGCATGGAATTTATTTTTAGTTTTGCTTAATATCCCAATATAAATGTGTGTGTATGAGTGCTTAGTTTTTGAAGAACTTTAAGTACTCTATTTGCATATATGTTGCACAATACCTCACAAGTTTACAAACACCCCAAATTGATAATTAATGTCCCAAATCATGTCATACGATTCCCCCCCCAAGCCTCCTAGTAATTGCCCCACCTCTATTAAATTACCCTCAATCTCGCGATAGTAAAATTTACATGTGCATTAAATGAACATTGGGGTTTTCACCTTTGCCTTCAATGCATATTGGAATGCTCAATTAAATGTCACACCTACCCCCATGACATCCATTCAATGCAAAATTGATTCCTTTCAATGCATATATGCAGGACTACATATATTATTTTAGGCGCTGAATTATGAGCTATCTATCTGCCTCTGTATCATTTTATCTTCTATGTTTTATTCATGGGAACATAACCATCAAAATACAATTTCTATTCCTTGAACACAAATTTATAGAAGATAGAGTCAACAATGCAATTGCAGCCTCAACACTGTAATTCAAGCCATTGCAATTCAATCTATAATTAGCAGTTGCATAGATTATTCTCTGGGTCTATTCTGTTGTTGTTTGTAGTTTCAGTGGATCATGGTGGATTTAAAAAAAAAATGAAATGTATTTTGAAAATAATATCCTTTTTTCATTTAAATTATGTAGCTATGAATAGAAACCTTTGGTTTCAATACTATGAGAGTTACAGGATCTATCTACCACATATTGTATATCATCATCAGTAGATGGTCCTCCAACATAATAATTTCCTCTCTATAGCTGGGCGTAGGATAAAGACTAACCAAATTGCCCCTACATTTTTTACACTTTTTTGTTGAATCCGGTTAAAATGATGCCTCAAATTGCAGTAAAATTTTCAATAATATAGAAATTTTCAACAATCACCAATCTTTTCTTCTAGGCTAAATGTAGAAATTAAAAACTACCTGTTATCTCCTAAATAAATTAGTTTTCAATACCTTAAACTCAGAAAATTTATTTTTTTGCATAGTGATGAAGATTTCAGGGCATATTATGAAATATGTCTGGGTGATTAACAAAATTGGAATGTCTTGTGTTTTGTTTTTCCAAAATATTTAAAAGTTTAGCTTTCGATGGCTTAGGGAAACTTTTGAACAGTTCATTATCCACTGAGAATCCCAGCTTTCGGAAGCTAACAATTTGAACTCATGACTATGTTAACCACCGAAAGCCTATTGAATCCATTTTTAATAAAATTTTGGAAAAGGAGCTTTCGGTGGTTTAGGAGAACTTTTCAACAGTTCATTAGCCACTGAAAAGCCCAGCTTTTGGCAGCTAAAAAACTAAAGCCAATACTACCTAAACCACCAAAAGATACAAAAAGGGAAACGGTTAGTGCCGCCGTCAATATCAACCTCCATCAGCATGAAGAGAGCCTCTAACAAGCTCTTAGCCACCGAAAAGACTGAAACTGCAGAGGAAATCATGAGTTGGCAGAGAAGTGGTTGTTATGAAATAAAAATGACTGTTGAAAGACCTGAAAACCCTCGTGGCCCTTGATCTATCCCATGAATGAAATATAACCACCATAAGACATCAAGTTCCATTTAAGATGATTACTGCACTAGCCATCTCGAGGTTCCCACCAGAGTTTATGGTTACCCTGCTCAAGTACCAATCACTGTTCAGCCCCTCAAAATCAATGCCCTCTCCTAAGTCTATTCCCCATTTTCCTGCATGCATCCTCACTGATCTAAGCTCTCCTTGAAACCAACATGGTCATCTCCTTCCCCAAAGGTTTGAATTTTGATTTTGCAGGTACAAGAAGAGCAGTCCAGAGATGAAGGAAGGAGGAGGACCTGCCCTAAGGCAGAAATTAGGTGACATTAGCTATCGTGAGTCACATCCAGAATTATGCCAATTCTTCAAAGATGTAGGCTATTACAGGTTCTGTGAGAAAATCCAGGGTTCCCACCAGGAAGTGGCAGAATCCTTTACTCTTTCTTTTGATGGCTCTAAGGCATTGATAGGCAGAGAAGAGTTCCAGGTTGATGAGTCCCTAACAACAGAAGTAGCAGGACTCCTAAGGACTGGGGAGAAATGGTTCAAAACCACCATTACAGAGGATGTGGAATTCAGGTCTTACTTAAATCCCAAATATAAGAATGTAGTATGGAAGAAAAGCATCCCATCAACCTAGCTTGAGGAGAAGTGGCAGCAGTTGTTGAAAGCGATCCTGGTTTATATAACCTATGAAGGCAGGTATAACAGGGTGATGATATACCACTTTAAATTGATGAACCATTTTATAGGTAGAATCCCTTTAAGCCTGCCTTTCTACCTCCACAAGAGCTTGACCAAGATGGCCCACCAGGTCAAGGCCTAGCCCACCAAAATTGCAGGCAGGATATCCCACCATGGGTTGATAAAGCTCATTGTCCAAGAACTCCTGCAAATAAGAAACATTACATGGCCATACTTCTTATTTTGGAATGAGTTTGAAACATGCTTACAACCATAAGACAAAGGAAAGTCCCCTTCAAAGAAGTCCACCACTCCCAGGACTGGCAAGAGGAAGGGGAGGGACATCTCACTAGTGACAGTAGATCATCCCTCTCCAACTACTGAGACCAACAAAGCCAAGAGAAATTTGGATTTCAGTGGGAAGGTAGAGGAAGTTTCAGCTCCAGATAGAAACATACTTAACTTGCCTTACTCAAACTCTGAGGATAAAGAGGAACAGGAAAATAAACTAGCAGAACAGTCTCAAGAAAGGCTAGAGGATTTTCCATCACCCACACCAAAAGAAGACCAGCGTGAACTAGTGGCAGAAGCTTCCTCCAGTAAACCTAGGTCCCAAAGAATCAACCAACTATCAGGGAAAATAAATGAATTGGAGGTCCTAGATAGAGAAATAAAAAGAACCAATGCAATTTTAACCAAAAGAAATACTCAATTACATAATTCTCTCCTAGAAATGAGAGGGATGTATGTCCTGTTGAAATGAAGAAATATGAGATTAATGAAGGATAAATCCAGGCTCTATAGGATGATCAAAATGTCGAGGTTGCAGAAGAAGGACCCAAACCCTAAAACACACCTTGCACTAGAAACCCTAGCAGAGGCAGCAATAAGCCTTCAAGACCCAGAGGTAGCTCATGATGTTGTTGATATTCCAAATCTTATGCAGGTTGAAGAAGTACCAAAAGGTTAGGAATAAAGTTGTAAAAGGTTGATTGAAGACTAATTAAATTTTGCAGAAAACAGAGCTTTCGGTGGCTTAGGCGAATGCAACAGCTGTTCATTAGCCATCGAAAGCAGATCTTTTGGCAGTTTACATGCCCAAAATTATGTTTCCTTAATCACTGAAAGCAAAGAAGGGTGAAAAAATGCATGCTTCCACACATAACCAATTTCGATGGGTACAAACACCTTAGGGGTGAATTATGAAGTTGAAAATTGATTAACGACACTGGTGGAAAGGGTCTATTCCAGTTTTGGGGGTGCCATCAAGGTGAAATGGGTCACAAACCCTACCTGAACACCTTAGGGGTGAATTATGAAGTTGAAAATTGATTAAAGGCATCGGTGGAAAGGGTCTGTTCTAGTTTTGAGGGTTCCATCAAGGTGAAATGGGTCACAAACCTTACCTGTTTTTGACAAACCATGACTTATCTGCCAGATAACAGGTCATAGCTCTACTTCAGTGATCACTACAGTTATCAAAGAGTTCAAGGAGTGAACAAGTGTTAGAGTTAGATAGGTTAGCACTTAAATTAGGTTTTTTACCTAATTTTGCAAAAACAATTATTTTATCTATTTTTAGTAAATCAAATCCAACTTTTGAGGATCTAAAATAAATTTTGTAAAGGCCATAAGGCCTAAGACTTATGTTGAAGCAAAGGTTTGACTTCGGAGACTTCTATACCCTTATTTTTATCAAGCTTCTCATGCTATTAATCATTTAATATAAGCTCTTTTGCCATTATATGTTTAGGTTCCATCTCTTTTCTGTTCTATACTTGTGCTTGGATGTCTGATTCAGGTTTATTCTTTTTGTCTAATACCAGATAGTTGTCATCCTATCTATGTGTTGATGAGTTGAATTGCAAGTATTTTTCCTTGTTATGATTATCCATTCATATGCGATTGTTTTATATATGAATCTTCCAGCATAGTAAGTTCTTCATTTATTCACCTTATTATCAACCCTATGAACATTGGTGGTTAGAAGCCTTATCTTTTGATTGAGTTTTATGCATGTCTTGAGTGTGTGAGGTCCTTTAGGTCATCTGACTTGATCTATTTAGAAAAACCATTAAAAACATTTATGTTACCAGACATCCTCGAGCTGCAACCTCGAGGAGTTTCCTGGAGAGCTAACACTACCCAACTGATAAAATAATGCAATTTCAACAACAAAAATTGCATTTTATTTTTCAATAATTCTTCATATGTGACATTCTGACGAATATGTGGTGTTGTGGTTGTTTGTTAGACCGCCCTGAAACTGAAAAAGGGGGGTGGAATGATGAACATGGGTTCAAATATATGGGATGACCTAGTTGTGAATGTGCAACTTCTAACCATAGTAATTTCAATAGACAAACAAAAAGTAGATTAAATTAGTATTAGTCCCTTGCATTTCCATTTTGCAATTTGTTTCTTTAAAAAAACCAAAATAGACATTTAATTCAATTATTTTTCCAGAGTTTAACTCCATCATTTTTCCTTTCCAAATCTATACCTCTAGTGTCACAAATCTATCCCAAAAACTCTTCAAAAATAACCCTTCCATCCATATTCCTTTGTTCTTTTGTTTCATCCTCCAAAAAATATTTTCTTCGAAACATGCCACATAAATTATTATGCAATATAATTTCCTAATCCAAGGCAAGTCTGCTGCATTGACATTGTTCCTAACTTCCACGTCATCTATGTTAGATTGAAGTTTCACTACCTCAACTTGTATTATATAAATATCAAGAATACTGAGCATAAGAAGGGTCAGCCGCCCCTTCATTTATGAGAGAAATGCAATAATACTCAACCTTCTGAGGCTAAGCTGACAATCCATCTATATCCAGTATGGTGAGCACAAGAAGGAACAATTGACCCTTCATGTATTGTAGGGTTATTAATAATAGTAAACACAAGAAGAATCGGGTGCCCCTTCTTATATCCTCCAAATATCAAGAATATAATTGCAAGAAAGGATCGAGCACCCCTTCTTATATCCTCCCGATATCAAGAATACCAAGGAGAGAATGGATCATGCACCCATTTTACATCCTATAAATATAAAGAATATTATGGAGAGAAAGGATTGGCTTCCCCTTTTATATCTTCCAATATCAAGAATATCATGGAGAGAAAGGATTAGTCACCCTTTCAGTTATTAGAGAATTGTGAAACTATTGAAGCTAGGAATGGTCATAAAAAATTCACCTATATCAAGAATGTTGAATACAAGAATGAGCAACCGACCCCTCTTATATTATAGAACTATTAGGAATATTAAACAGAAGAAGGATTAGGCATCACTTCTTATATTCTCCAAATATCAAGAATACCATTCGGAAGAAAGGTCGGGATATCGCTACTATGATCACTATTCCAATTACCTCTATGATAGAAGAAGGGTGAATTCCTCCAAGTTCTTGTACTATAAAAATATCAAGAATAGTCAGCTACCTTGCAATTTTATATAAATAATCATAATTTTGAACCTGCGATAGCTCCTCCCACCCTTATGGTATTGTAGGTATATAGAAAATATTGAATACAAGAAGGAAGGGATGTCCTTACATGTATTAAGTAAATATCAAGAATAGTAAAAACAAGTGTCATACACTCGTTCTATTACAATATAAATATACATAAGATTAAACGAAGGAAGAATCAGATTACCCTTCCTGTGATAGAAAAATGAAATATATTGAACATAGGAAGTGTCACCTGACCCTTGTTTATTTGTATATATATATTGAAAATAGTGTATACTTGAAGGAACTTATGTCTATTTCTCTATTATGGAAATATAAATAAAAGTGAACCACACAAGTGTCAGAAGCCCCTTCCATTAAGAAATAAATAAAAAGAATATTCAAAGTAGGATGTGTAGGTAGACCCTTCTTATATTTTAGACATATCAGCTGCAACTTCTAGAATTGAGGATGGGTTAACCATCCCTTTTATGACCAATGTATATATAAAAAGAATCATGAACACAAGAAACACAAATATATATGAATACTATTGAACAGAGGAAGGGTAAGTTGACCCTTCATTTACTCTATATATATATATATATATATATATATATATATATATATATATATATATATACAGAGAGATAGAGAGAGAAAAAGAGAGAGAGAGATGTGTACACTATAAGGAGCATCTCCCCATTCAAATATTATGAAAATATCAATATAAGTTAACAAAACAAGTGTCGCCTACCCCTTTTTAAGATAGAAATAAAAATAATATGTAACATACGTTGTGTAGCCATCGACCACACATTCTTGTATTATTTATATTTGAATACTGTAACACATATGAAGGGTCGGATGACCCTTTCTATTGTATCTACATATCGAGAATAATGCACTTAGGAAGGAGTGTCAGTCTCTCCATGTATTATAGACTTATCAAGAGTTTTTTCTGAAGTATCTATCTAGATGACTTTGACATGCGTAACTTTGAGAAAGGAATGGTTTCTCCTTCTTGCATCAATATATTTTTGACAAACCACATTAAATATCCATGTAAATGGTTAGGAGTATCACTTGATTAAAATATGACTTTCTATAATATCCTCGATCAATTACTTTCTAGAACAAATACCAAATATAAATGATAGTTAGATTGAAATAATGATCGCTCCATCTATGATCTATTCCTTCTCAAATGAATTTAAAATGTACATTCAATCTCTCATGTATAATTCTAGCATATTTTTTCTTAACCAATCAATTGATTGTATAAAGGAGTGATCGTTCCTTCTCCATCGATCAATCGCCTCAACATTTTCAAGTAGACATCTAATATAGACACACTAACTGATAACTATAAACATCATATGTAAATTATTATATTAATTATACAATATTTATTGTTCAACAAATCAAATATGTCTATTTTGTTGAGCCTTAGTACCAAGTAATTCATATGCTTGATTTGTTAAAATATCAGAACCTTGGTTTATTCAAGCATGGATGGTATGTTGAGATGGATGAACTAGATAATTTTCACCCGTATTTATATCTATTCTTCCTGGATGAGGAAGGAGTTCTAGATTGAGCTATAATATTGACATCCATAGATCCTATTTCTAATGATTTATTATAATTTCAAGTTGAAGTGATTGAGGGAGATACATGCTTCCTTTTATAGATCAATCTTAAGGTTTGTAAATTTCATCCTGATCTAATGAAGAGTGGTCCTAATTCAACTACGATTTCCCATGTGAATTAAGGATGGGTTTTTCAATCATATGATGATTGTAATCAGATCGTAATAAATATCGTGCCATCTATGAAGAAAGGAATTGTGTCAGTATGGAAGAAAAGAATGTTGGTTGGGAAAACCTCATCTGTGTTGCATTACATGAATATTCAAAAAAAGTTGACAATATTGACTATGACAAAATTCTATTATACCTTCGAATATAATTTCTCAACCATCGTGAAAAATATGTGACCAGATATTCCTCCAAATCACTCAAAGCAAGTCCTTCTAAAGATACGTTGTGTAAAGAAACTAAAAGATTCAAAATCTCAAAAGAAGTTCAACAAGAGCATATCAAATACTTTTTATTCAATGATAACATTTTTCCTATTGATTTAGTGAGATGGGTTATTGCACCTATGGATATGCAATATAAAAATGTTGATGATGAAGTCATGGAAAATATGGTTTCAGCCTTTGTCACAACTTTTACAACAACATTGAGAGATGTTATTATGTTTCCTTTCCATAAAGAGATCAGGGATAGATATCTTCCTATAAATGAGTATGAGATTAATTTTCCATCCATAAATTTCTGTATATTGGATGGACAACATATTATTTCAGCACAGAAAAAAAAATTAAAACTAATAAATATAAAGTATTCCATTCAAGGTATTGTTATCATACAAATCATCTTCTGATAAAGATGTTCCCCCAAATGTTATCACCAAACTATGCAAACAACAAAATTTATCAAGCAAGGAATTTATAGACACTCCCTTCATTTCTCAAGTTGTAAAATAAAGGGAGAAATGGATATCTTGTGGTAGGCCATCCCACTCGGAAAAGGGAAATGATACCAACGATGATTGGAATGTATAAAGTATTTCTTATCTGCAATCAATGCCCACAAATTCTTGCTTGTCTTTGGAATTACCAAATTAAATATTATCTTTACTTTTAGTTTATTGCAGGATTTCCATGGTGAATGTATGGATATATTTTTTGTTCACTTAAAGGACAACCTTAAATACAATAAGACTACTGTTTTGACATTTGATCGATTGTTGAACAAACTAATGTCTGTATTCAAACTTTACAAAAATGATTCCCTGTCATGCTCACCCAAGAGCATCAATCAGGTTGGTTTCGTTCAAAATAAAATAAAGAAGGATCTAATTTTTTTTATACCATTGTGTGATATTCATGAAGAGGAATTGAACAATGTGGAAGACAATATAATCAAGTGATCAGTTTGGTTGAGCACACCAGTTGAAAAAAATGTTTGTGCAAAATATTTATTTCAAAATTTCAAGCAGATCAAGGACATGGAGGTTAGCCAGGCATCTGATTTGTGAATATTTCAAAGTTCATCATGTTCATCATTTTTGTCAGCAGGTACTTTGTAATGATAATGTAATTAAATTATATAAATTTGCTCCAAATAATTTCTAGCAACTATGCAGTATTTTATTCTATGATTACCAAGTTAAAAGGAGAAAGAAAGAAGAAGAGAATAAGGGTTTCGAATTTCCAAAGGATGCTGACAAAACATTGAACTTAAATATCAATGAAGAGGAGATGGGTTTTTCTATTGATTCCATCAAATATAGTTCTCATTTTTCTTGTTTGTGTTTTTATCATGCATGTTTGGTAAAAAAATAAGATCCATTGCATTTTTTGGTGTTGTAATCAATTGTGAACTTGTTATTGTTGATATGTGTAATTGCCTTCATGCATGGACACAAGAATATATGATTGTGTTGTTTTACTAATTAGAAGAAAATGAAATGGATTGTACTTGTATTTTTTTAGATGATATGGTAAAATATTCTATGGTTTCTAAAGAATTCACTCAGTTTTGCAAGAAATATAAAAAAGTGGTAAAGCAAAATCCTACCAAGGGAGTTTATAGAGATTTATCAAAGGACTTATTTATAGGATTCTCTATTATACAATGTTATAGAATTGTATGGTATGAGGAGAATTTGTGTACTTTTCAAATGGATATGGATTGGAAGGATGAGAACCTACCAATGATTGATTACCTTTGTCAAAAGTTTCGATTGATATTTCGAGAAGCCTTTTTTTTTGCAAAAGAAAGGAAACATGATTTTTGGGATCACATGGTTTCTAGATTGGTCTACTCTTGAGGTATAGTTATTTTGCTGTATGCAAGAGGTATAATTTGTCATTCATTGATTAGCTTGTCATATAGAAATAATTATTTCTATTTTTGAGATAGTATAGCAAGAGATATTTATGAACAATTTTTATCATGAATTGGTCCATACAGAGCAAGGTATTTGCATTAATATGTTTAGATTCCTTATCTCATTGTATTTTACTTTTTTTGATTGGTTATGTTGTTGATGTATTTGTAAGTTTGGAATGTATTCATTTTTATACCTTATGTATTGTACCCCGATGTTCCTATTAGTAGTAGCATTAATGTAATCAACTCATGTCATACCTCGATGTTCCTATCGGGAGAATCAGTAATGTAAACAAGTCATGTAAAGTCATATAGTATAACCCTCCTTATTGATCAAGGGTTAAAGTCCCCACATTTGTGGGGAACTAGGGTTATTAGACTCGCCTAGAGAATATGGCCCTGGAGAGTTAATGTCAAGTCAAAAACTAGTATAAATAGAGAGTGAGCCTCTCTATTTATCACATAGTCACTCACACTCAGTTGTAGCACATGAGTGAGAGAGGAGGAGTTGATAAGAGAGAGAAAACAAATGGGGGAGATCATCTTTTTTGTATTTTGGTTTTACTGTTGCCATTGGTGCTCATTCTATCTCTGAGGAAGTTGCGAGGTTTTCTACTTTATGGTTTCCCGGAGGAAATTTTTTTGTGTTTCTTGTCTCTTGTGATTATTGATGTGCATGTTATTCTCTCAAATAAGTTCCTAATATCATATTGCTTAAATGATAAAAAATATAACATGGTATGAGAGCTAACCTGAGAAGAAGACATGGTGCAATTGCAAAAGATAGGGATTCTTATTTTTTGGGTCTCTTTCCACAATCCATAATCAAAAGGTGGCTAGGAATACTCTCCATTGAAGGGCGCATCTTTTTGTTGAAGCTGAATTTGATTCTAGGCATTTTCAGTTTTTGTTGTGGGAAATTAGGGCTTTTCACAGAAGTGGAATTTTTTAGGGAGCCAAGCATAGGATTTCTATTCTCCTCAAAATCAAAATTTAGAGACCAAGGTCGATATTTTTGGTTGGGTAAAACTCCAGGGAATTCAAACCCTAATTTGACCCCGGGCCTGAAAAACCCAAAAATACTAAAACTGGTAGTTTTGGTACATTCTCTATATCTCGGGATTGAAGACGTCTCAGGGGCCCAAGTTTTCATAGGCCAAAGATAAAATACTGATGTACCGTGTGTAAATATTTTAGCCTTAGATTTGCTATATTCTAGGAGATATGGTTCCTCCAAATTAGGGTTCCAGCCTATTCCAGGATTCATCCCTAAATAGGACACCTAGGGAGAATTTTTGTATATTCTTGGGCTACAAAGGTCCAAATGAAATTTTGCAAGAATTTTTAGATAGGGAACAAACTGTACTTTCGTTGGTAAACATTTTAGACACTGAAGGTGAAACAATGACATGTGGAAGTCCATATAAGTTTGTTATGCTGAATAGTTTTGAAAGACATGACCTTGGGAAAACTTTCATAAGTCCCAATTGGTGAAACCAATTCTACTCAAACCTGTGGTGTTGGAAATAATACAGGTGAGGATACCTCAGTATGAAATTACAGACATAGAGGAGCATTAATTTTGGAGATAATACATAAACAATTTCAGGAATTTCTGTAGAGGAATTTGGAAAATTAGGGCTTCCTATTCCGAGAGATTCTCTCCACTATTTTCAGAAAAGGAGTACATTGGACAGATCACGTTGAAGAGGCCCATATTTATATCCAATCAGAATTTTGAAATTCCAAGTTTTGAAAATTAGTGTTTCTCTGACAAACCCTAGGTTAGCCAGATTTGGAACCAAGACAGACACCTCAAATCGGTAAGATCTAATCTTTTACATTTGAGGTTCTCATTTCAAAATGACCTATCACACCATCTTGATGAAAATATTGGTGAAGATGAAAACTTTTGAACATGGAAGTATATGGTTTCACTGGTTCTTGAAGAAAATGTATTGGACACCTACATAAGTTGACAGGTTCCAGTTCCAGAGGGAGATGAGGATAAATCCTTACATAAGAAGAGCTTGGTCAAGGCCAAGAAGATCATTGCTGATTCAATCAAGGATCACCTTATACCACAAGTGTCTTCCCTAAAGACACCTAAAGAGATGTTTGATTCCTTAACCAAGCTATTTCAAGGGAAGAACATGAATCAGAAGATGAATTTGAGAAACCAATCGAAGAATATGAAGATCCAGAATGCAGAGACCATATATTCATACTTTACAAGGGTCTCTCAAATATAAGAACAAATTGAAGCAGTAGAAGAAGAATTGGAGAATGCAGAAGTTTTGATAACTACCTTGAATGGCCTCCCAGGATCATGGGATTATTTCATTTGAGGAATGTGTGCTAGAAGGAAGTGATTACTTTCAACAGAATCTAGCAAGAGTGCACACAAGAAGAATCTTGGCTCATAATAAGAGAAATTGAAGATGGGAACAACTAAATATCAAGCTCTCACAATCTAAGGAAGATACCTTAAGTAATGGGGAATACGGAGGACTCAAATCTTGAAGAACCTCTTATCCATCTTAGCATTTGGATAAGAAATGATGATGTCATGAATGAAGAAGATGATGAAGCAGAAGGCTCAAGAAGGAGTCCACCCACGAAACAATTAAAGATAAGTATTCATTTGTCATTTCATGATATTATTTTGTTATGCATGATAGAATGTTTGCATTAATGACAGTTTACTACTAATATGCATGTGATGGGTAAGTAGTTCATGGTGCTATACAACTCTCCATTGCTACTTATGTAGAATGAAACCTCTTTGCTGACATATTGGATTAGTGCACAATATCAATGTTGTGTTGGTAGAGATGGAAGGCGTCTAGAAAGATTCTATGAAATATGGATGAATATTGTATTGGCTAAAATATTTGCATGATCATATATTTATACATAATAATTTTCCATTGTGAATATTCCTTATGAAATGTTTCTAACCATACAACTAATGGATATGACTTGTAGGAAATATTGCATACAATCGCCTATAAGAAAAGAAGGATGAGACTTGTTCTGAAGAACAAGTGGCAACCGTTCGAGAAATAATCCAATATGAATAATAATATGATGATACTTTCGAACAAAGAAAGAGGTCTCAGACGCAGTGTAGTTATGTGAAACTGTTGAGTGAAATCATTGATGCAGATCCTTTCTAGCTATGAAGAAGTAGGAAAGAAGAAAGGGAAGGAGAGTACCAGTTCAAGAAGAATTATGTCTAGGATGTAGTATCGAGACCTGAAGGGTAGTCCATAGTATCTTCCATATGGATCTACACAATCCAGCATGTAGTAGATGGCAACATTGTGGGATGCAAGGAAATATTCGTAGCACGAGACTTCTCATAGAAAGAAGGAATAGACTACGAAGAGACATTTGCATCCACTAGAAGTTAAGACACATGATAGGTAGAATCATGTGTACAAATTAAAGAAGGCCTTGTATGAGCTTAGAAGTAACCCATGGGATAACACATACATGAGGAGCTTGAAGATCACCTAGAGTGATGAAGATCTTAACCTTTGCTACAAGGTTGAAGATGAAAGCCTATTGAGGATGAAAAGCTCATAGATGGGTGTGATAAGAATGATTTCAAGATAGAGGATCTTGGTATCCAGTGACCCTAGATGGATACATAGAATATTACTAGTAGAGGAAGCTACTTGTCACTTTGGTTCAGACTGTTTCAATGCATAGAGTACGAAACGTGGAGGGAGAATGATGCTCTGCTTCAGAGGGAGTGACTACAAAAGAACCCGAGGTTTGACATGATACAATAGGATGGAAGACTTACTGATGGCTGTAGGATTTACTGAGAGTAAAGCAGATTCCAACCTTTACTTCAAGGTTGAAGGTGGAAGACCGGTGATGCTCCTGTTAAATGTTGATGACTTGTTCCTAACAGAAAATAGGAACTCATTAAAGTTGCAAGAAGGAGACTTGTTGTCAAGTTTGAGATGAAGGACTTGGATACGATGAACTACTTTCTAGGCATGGAGGTGTGGAAAAATGTAGATGGAATCTCCTTGGGAAAAGGGAAGTATGCAGTGGAGATCCTGAAGAGGTTCGAGAGGATGCCACTGGTTGTAAGTGTTGGTCCCTTCCATGGATGGTAGTATTTGTTTCCTACCATGCCACTTGTTGTAAGTGTTGGCCCCTTCCTTAGATGATAGTAGATGTGTCCTATCATGATGATGGTTGTAAGTGTTGGGCCCTTCCACAGATGATAGTAGGTGTGTCCTATCATGGTGATGGGCCTTTTCATAGATGATAGTAGGTGTGTCCTATCATGATGATGAATGTAAGTGTTGGGTATTTCGGACATGGTGGTGGATGTGTTCCTCTCATGGTCAGATGTAAGTGCTGGTCCTTTTTGACATGGTTCTTGGATGTGTTCCTCCCATGGTCAGATGTGAGTGTTGGGCATGCCTTTCTGACATGGTGGTGGATGTGTTCCTCCCAATGATGATCCAATGATGATCCAGACTTGATGATGATATAGTGATGATCCATACATGATGATGATCCAATGATGATCCAGTGACAATCCAGACTTGATGATGATCCAATGATGATGCAGACTCGATGTTGATCTAGAGATGATCCAGTGATGAATACTTGTGATGACGAATTGTGTCGAAAGAATACCTTCCTAGTTAAGAGGGAGTGTTGATGTATTTGTAACTTCAGAATGTATTCATTTGTATACCTTATGTATTGTACCGATTTTCCTATCGGGAGTAGAATTAATGTAATAAAGTCATGTCATACCCCAATGTTCCTATCAGAAGAATAAATAATGTAAACAAGTCATGTAAATTCATAGAGTATAACCTTCCTTATTGATCAAGGGTTAGAGTCCCCAGAATTGTGGGGCACTAGAGTTATTAGACTCTCCTAGAGAATTCAGCCCTGGTGAGTTAATGTAAGGTCAGAAACTACAATAAATAGAGAGTGAGCCTCTCTATTTATCACACAGTCACTCACACTCAGTTTTAGCACATGAGTGAGAGAGGAGGAGCTGATAAGAGAGAGAGAACAACTGGTGGGGATCATCTTTTCTGTCTTTGGGTTAGATTGCTGCCATTGGTGCTCATTCTATCTCTGAGGAAGTTGTGGGGTTTTCTCCTTTATGGTTTCCTGAGGAAAATTCTTTGTGTCTCTTGTCTCTTATGATTATTGTTGTGCGTATTATTCTCTCAGATAATATCCTAAGATCATATTGCTTAAATGATAAAAAATCTAGCATATGTTCAATAACGTCTTCAAATTCCTTTCCTACTAAATACTTAAATAAAGATGACACTCAGATATAATATATTATAATATTTGATGATGACATTGAGTGTGATAGATAATTCATCAAGAACTACCATACTAGTAGAAAATATGGACAAGGTGTACAAAATGGAAAAGGTGTACAAGGTGGACAAGATGCACGAGATGGATAAGAAGGGTATGAAAAAAAAAAAGGTAAAAATTTATTTTTGAAAGATCTTGGTTAAATTATATAATTTATGGATGAGGATAGTGAATTTAAATACTTTCAAAGGGTTATTAAAAATTGCATACATGAAAATAACCAGGCCAATACAATTAGATTGTTTATATACATGTGTCATCCACACTGAGACTAGGAATTGAAGATGTCTATGGACATTAGTATACCAAGCACATTGGAGATAGGATCCCTAGATGATAATGAAACATGACAAGAAGTTTTGGTGGAAAAATGTGGTAGCTACATCACTGTTACTCACCACTCAAATGTTGGTCGATCATTGATAGGTAAGAGACATATTATTTTCTACCTAATTTGGTGAAACAAATTTATTCTGGAATAGATTATGATAAGAAATATTTATGTGTAGCTTCCTGTACAAAATATTATTGATATTAGACATGGAAGGTTTTCTATTTCGCAAGAAAATAACTGGAAAAACCTCCAAAAAAGAAAAAAAGGGGTGTAAAAACAATACCGATGGAGACAAAAAAAGAGGGAGTTAAACTACTGTTGAAGAATTTCAATTTATGCACAAAGAAACATCATATGAATTCCGAACATATGTGATACAATTATTGGATTGTTGTCTTAGAAAATTTGATGTTGGTATTTGGCCATATAAATGTGATGTCAATGAGGAAAAGCCATTGTTTGCAAAAATTTGGAATGCAGGTGCTAAAAAAGAAAAAGAAAAAATTTTGGGTGCTGTTTTTTTATTTTTTTTGGTTTCTAGAGAGATGTACCACATACAAAGAAGGAAATAAAAAAATATGGAGAATTTTTATGAGTATTTCCCATTGAAATATTTGAAAAGTAATACAATAATGATTGTTTTGGAAGGTGATAATCTGAAAGCACATCCATTTGGAAATTGTATTTTTCAGTAAGTCCTTTATTGCATCCTTCATCATGATAAATAATGAATTGGTAAATCAAATCTAGAAGGGTTTTAGTAAAATAAATGAATCAACTAAAATTAGAACCTTCATTGTCTCCTTCCATAGGGGTAGCCATTAAATGTAACCTATAATTTCCTTTTTCAAGAGCGTGAAACATTAGATGTAACATATGGAGATTTTAAATTATTTAATGTGTTTTTTCAGGTTTTTTCAGTGACATTGGTATTTTCATCTAAATTTGACTTATTATTAGTTCAGTGTGATGCTTTTATGTAATAATTTGAATCCAAGATGTTGGGTGATGTTTGTATTTAATCTCTGGAATTGAAAATATTCATTTACAACTACATGTTTGTGATCATTAACTTAACGTACAAAGCATTGTTGTTCTGGTTATATATATATATATAGTCACAGTTTTTGTTTACAGTCCGGGTATCACCACAAAAGAAACGGTTGGTCCTGAGAGTAGAGGGATTTCTCTTTGGAGTCAAGATGTTATCCAACATAGAATAATTTTTCAAACAACCTCATTTTGTCTATAATTGTTATCATTATTATGCGTGGATGTTTAGTCCTGATATTATAAATGATATAAGAGAACATTTTGACATTAGTCTGCATTTTTCCTCGCTTCATAACATGGAAATTAAAAAATTCCTTGCTAGATTTGAATGGTTGAAGAATGAGGGATTTGTCTTTAATTGGGGTCAAGAGCAATGTAAACATAGTACGCTTTACAATTCCTTGGTGTATTCATATTATAATGTTGGTGAGGTACTGCACATATACAAAAAGTTGTTCAAGGATGTACTTATCCAATATGGAGATATATATAAAAAATTGGACATGTTGTTTATAGATAAAGGAAAATATCGTTTAGAAGATAATAACAAGGAAAATCTCCTAAAAATGCCAACTAGTTGGACATTTGATGGTTCACAAGAGAAATAAATAATTATTTGTGTTCTCTCTTGAATCATTTAGAACGTTGTTAAAAAATGGGGTGTTGGTTAAAAACATTCAAATTCAAATGACTGTCATATTATACATAAGAATTCATTTATTGATTTGTATAATTTGACAACTTCGACAATTTTTTTAAGATTTCATATGTTTAGCTAGATATTATTAGTGTTTAATCCAAATTCACAATAGAAACATATGAAGAATCACTGAAATAAACACAATCACAATATAGACACAATATTTATCTTGGGAAATCCTCTAGGGGAAGAAAACCCAACAAAACTTCCTTTGTATAGATGTATAAGATAAAACCCCAAAAAAGGTATTCTCCTCCTTGTTGGTTTGTCTATCTCTCTCTCTACTATGCGATACACAAGTGAGTGAGTCTATTTTCAAATGAGAAGCACAAATCCTCTATTTATACTATTTTTGTCAACTGAATTTTAACCTAATCAAGTCGGCCTCACAAAATTGCCTGGTCTGAATTCACCTAGGAACTCAAAACAATATTTTATTATATTCATTAGGGTACTATTGACCCAACTTATAATGGAGGCTTTACCTCATGAATATGATGACTAATTACAATAATAAAATCCTGATGGAGGAATAATAACATCTTCCTTGGGGTACATCAATAAAATACATTTAGAATATCCCTTGAAGTTACAATATTTCAACACTCCCCCTTAATGAGAAGGGTATTCTACTGACAACATCATCATCAAATATAGGAGTAACGAGAGAGAGTATATTCAATAGTATCAAGGTAATACATCTATACATCATAATAAGTGTTCACAATCAGTAACTGGAATAGTTAATCTTCTATAATATCAAGTCTTTATCTTCTGCAACACTCGATCACTTGATCCTTTGTAGAAACACTTTGATCTTCTTAATCCTTTATAGCAGCACTTCAATCTTCTTGATCCTTTACAGTAACACTTCGAACTTCTCGATCCTTTGCAGTAGCACTTCAATCTTCTTCATCCTTTGCATCAACACTTCGATCTTCTTAATCCTTTGCAGCAAAAATTCAATCTTCTTGATCCTTTGCAACAACAATTCGATCTTCTTGATCCTTTTCTAGAACACTACCTACAGTACACATTATTTATTTGGAAGATGATCAATCCCTATCATTTTAGGGCATATGTCCAAGGATGATGCAATCCTCATCATCCTACTCCACCTTAACGAAAAGGGTCCATAGTATCAACCAGTTGGGTAGCATACAACTAAATGTAGATATCTTCCACATGTGAATTCATGACCTGTCGTCTGTAAGGACTATGTGTAGAGAATCCTCATCTGAATATAGGCCACTCGCAAATGAGTGTTATACTATAACATCTACAAGTGAATGTAGGAACACTCTCCATGCGAGAGTATCATTTGCAACTGTAGATTTCATCTACACATGAATGAAGGACCTGTCATCCATAAGGACTGTTCATAGAGAATTATATGCTTCAAATCTAGTACCACTCCCAAGTCAGTGTTATACTATGACATTTACATATGAATGTAGGAATGTTTTCTACTACAGATATCGTCCATACATGAATGCAAGACTTGGCGTCCATAAGGACTCATTGTAGGGAATTCTCAGCTTCAAATCTAGGATTGTTTCCAAGAACATATCTTCATATGTGTTATACTATGACATCCACATATAAATTTAGGTACACTCTCTATGTGAGAGTAACGTCTGCTACTGTAGATCTCGTCTGCACGTGAATGAAGGAACTGGCATCCATAAGGACTCATCGTAGGGCATCCTCAGCTTCAAATCTAGGACCACTTTCAAGCGAGTGTTATACTATGACATACACATATAAATATAGGTACACTCTCCATGCGAGAGTAATATCAACAGGTCCATCCTTAGCTAGTAAGGACCACTCTCAGGAGAAGAGTGTTATTTTCCCGCAAGACCATCCTCAAGAGAGGATACTATCATCCACAAGTGAATGTAGGACCTTGTGAGCATCTTCAGGCCCACTTGTTCTATTTATTCTTGGAGCTTCATTGTCATCCCATCCTCAATGGAAGTATTCTCATCAATCCCCCTTTCCAGAGTGGATCCCTATCATTAACCTCCTCCCCCTTTGTCTGAGGAGGGTTCATATCTTCCACCTATTATTCATTTTCAAGGAGAGTCCATATCTTCGACCTGTTCCTCCTTTTAAGAAGGGTCCATATCATCATTATTCCTCCTTGCAAGGAAATTCTTTTCGGACTACACCAATATTGTTACGAAAATATTTAAACTTCACTCAAGATAGAGGCTTGGTTAGCACATTAACAACTTTCTCATTGCTACTCACATACTAGAGTTTATAGATCCCTTATGTACCATACACCTTATATAAAAGTATCTGATTTCTATGTGCTTTGATTTATCATGGAACAAAGGATTCTCTGTCATCTTTATACAACTTTGGCTATCACATAGAATCACTGTGGTATCTAACTCCATTTCAAATACACCTGACATCAACTTCTAAATCCATATCGTTTCACAACTATCGGAGAAACCTGTTATGTATTCTTCTTCAGCCATACTGAGAGAAACACTAGACTATTTCTTACTAAACCATGAGATCATGGTGGATCCCAGCCAATAACATCCACCCGAGGGTCTCTTTCTATCTACGACACTTCCTTCCCAATATGAATATATATATCCATACAATTTGTAGTCATGATCTCTACCATAGTATAGTCCAAAGTCTATCGTACCCTTTAGGTACCTTATCGCATGATTTGCAGCTATCAGGTGAACCCATCTAGATTTAACTAGAAACTGACTCAAGGTATTCATAAAAAAACATATATCTAGCCTAGTATTCATTAGATACATCAATGAACCAATAATATGTCAGTACTAAGTCATGTCCACTAACTCTGATGATTCATCAGATAACAGTTTTAGGTTGGTGTCCATGGGTGTGGCCATGGATTTACAATCCAACATATAAAATATTTTCAATATTTCCACTGCATACTTTCCTTGGTTTAGAAATATTCCTTGTAAACTCCGCCACTCTTCCAACCCGAGGAATGTTGATGTATTTGTTACTTCATAATGTATTCACTTGTATATTTTATATGTTGTATTTCTCTGTACCCTGATGTTCCTATCGAGAGAATCCTTAATGTAATCAATTCATGTAAATTCTTAGAGGTTAACCCTACTTGTTGATCAGGGGGAAACATCCCCACAGTTTCATGGCACTAGGTTTATTAGCCTCTCCTAGTGAAGTTGGCCCTGGTAAGTAATTGTCAAGTGGGAAACTAGTATAAATAGAGAGTGAGCCTCTCTATTTTACACACACACTCACTCAACTATAGTGCATGAGTGAGAGAAGAGGAGCTCACACAAGTGAGAGAGAGGACAGCTATCGGAGACCATATTTCTGTCTTTGGGTTTTACTTTTTCCATTGGTGCTCATTCTATCTTTGAGGAAGTTGCGAGGTTTCCTCCTTTATGGTTTCCTCGAGGAAAACTCTTTGTGTCTCTTGTCACTTGTGATTTTTTCTTTGCATGTTATTCTCTCAGATAAGATCCTAAAATCATATTGCTCAAATGATAAAAAACTAACATGGTATCAGAGCTAACTTGAGAAGAAGAAACTATGCAGCTGTAGAAGATAGGGCTTCTTAATTTTTGGGTCTCTCTCGATAGATCATTAGCAAAAGGAGGCTAGGTTGACTCTCCATTGAAGGCCGCATATTTTTATCAAGGAAGAATCTGAATATGAGCATTTTTAGTTTTTGACCTACCACTAAAGCGGGAAATTAGGGCTTTTCATAGAAGTGGAATTTTCAAGTGAGCCCAACATAGTATTTCACTCCTCCTCAAAATCAAAGTTTAGAGACCAAGATCAAAGTTTTTGGTTGGGTATAACTCCGGGAAAGTCAAACCATACTTTTCCCCTAAACTAGAAAACCAACATTGTAGAAGATCAACTCTAGATCCAGTTTCAGCATCTCAAATTGGTAAGATCTAAATATTTTGTATTTCCATTTGAGGTTCTCAGTTAATATGTCTGATCACACCAAGCTTGGTGAAAATATTGAAGGAGCTAAAAACTTACGATCATGGAAGTATAGGATCTCACTGGTGCTTCAAGAAAATGAATTGGACACCTACATAAGTCGAGAGGTTTGAGTTCTAGAGGGAGATGAGGCTAAGGCCTTACACAAGAAGAACTTGGTCAAGGCCAAGAGGATTATTGCTGATTCAATCAAGGATCACCTTATACCAGAGGTGTCTTCCCTAAATACACCTAAAGAGATGTTTGATTCCTTAACCAAGCTATTTCAAGGGAAGAACATAAATCGAAAGATGACTTTGAGGAACCAACTAAAGAATGTAAAGATCCAGAATGCAAAGACCATATAGTCATAGTTTATAAGGGTCTCTCAAATAAAAGAACAACTTGAAGCAATGGATGAAGAAGTGGATAATTTAGAAATTGTGATGACCACCTTAAATGGTCTCCCTAGGTCATGGGACTCCTTCATTCAAGGGATTTGTGCTAGAATAAAGCTAATCACTTTTAGTAGGATGTGGTAGGAATGCTCACAAGAAGAAGCTTGAATAGTAGCTTGAGAAGAAAAAATGGGAAATGAAGATCAATATTTCACAGTACACACCAACAAGATCAGAAGGGACTATCATCATCCCAAAGGTAAGCATTCCCACCAGAAAGATAACCCTAGAAGTTCTAATAGAGATCTATATAAATACATATGCTTTACATGTGATGCGAAAGGACACTTTTCCAGAGATTGTCCTATAAATAAGAGTGAATCTCACAAGAAGAAGGACAAAAGAAGACATCATGCTCACACTGTAGAGGATGTTGAACCTCCCAGAAAGAGAGTCAAACAAGAAAGTGAAGATTCTTCAAGTGATGAAGAGTATGTTTTGATTTCTTCCCTCACAGGAACTGTCATTCATTAAAGCAATGATTGACTCATAGATAGTGAGGCTTCCAAGCATATGATGATATTCAAAGAATCCTTTGTGAAACTATCCAAACATGAGTCACCCCACAATGTGAAACTTGGGGATGACTACCAGTATCCCATAAAAGGTAGTGGTGAATCCTCCTATAAGATAGATTATAGAAATTCTATGAAGATGAAGTATGTCTTATTTGTACCAGGACTAAAGAAGAATATCCTCTCCATATCTGCATTGGATGTAAAAGGCATGAGGGTTGCTTTTGTAGATGGCCAAGTCCTTATGTGGCCAAATGGAAAGACTGTAGATGATGCATTAGTGATTGGAGATCAAGAGGGAGGCTTATACAAGCTAAAGGGCCAACCAGAACAAGCCTTGGTCCATGACTCAGTAGATCCAAGTGAACTATGGCATAGAAGGCTTGCACATGTGCACTATAGGGAACTACCACTTATAAGAAAATAAGTTTAAGGTCTTCCAGAGATATAGGAAAAACATGAAGGTGTTTTCAAAGGATGTGCAAAAGGAAATAACATAAAGAAGACATTTCCAAGTAGTGAGAGAAAGGAAAAATAAATCTTGGAAATCATCCACTCCGATGTATGCGGTCCAATGTCATCCAGTTCATTGAGTGGGTATGTATACTATGTTTGTTTCATTGATTATTTTTATAGGAAGACATGGATATACTTCTTGAAAATAAAGGATGAAGTATTCAATAAGTTCAAGCACTGATTGAGAACCACACAGAGAAGAAAATCAAGACCTTTCGATCAGACAATGGCGGGGAATGCACATCAGATGAATTCAAGGAATTATGTAAATATTCAGGGATTAAGAGGGCGTTTACCACTCCATATAATCCAAAATAGAATGAGATTGTAGAAAGGAAGAATATAACGATCATGGAAGTAGCAAGGGCAATGCTTCATGATCAAGATCTTCCCATGCATCTATGGGAAAAAACTACTAGGACAGTTGTGTATGTACAAAATCGTACTTCTCATAGAGTACTTGAGAATAAGACAGAAGAAGAAGTCTTCTCTAGAAATAAACCAAAATTCAATAATATCAGAATATTTGGTTGTCCAGTGTACATACACATTCCGAAAGAAAAGAGAACGAAGTTAGATCCTTTAGGAAAGAACGGTATATTTATGGGATATAGTGAAATATCGAAGGCCTATAGAATATATTTCCCAGGATTCAAGAATATCAACATCAATAGGGACATAACATTTCATGAAGACTCAGCTTACGACAAATCTAGAAAGAGACATCTTGAAGAACTTGAAGAAACAGAAGCACCCAGGCTCCAAGATACAACTATGAATGAAGCAAATCCAGAAGAAGATCGAGAAATAAAATAACCCCAGGAACCTGTAGATCCACCCCAAGAGAAGAATCCTTACAAAAGGAAACCTGCATGTGTATGAGAGGCTATCCAAGCTGCATAAATATATGGGGCTCTAGAAGAAATGCACAGAGGAAGAAAGAGAACTAGGTCCTACTCCAGTTATGTAGGCCTATTTTGTGACATCATTGATAAAGAACCTTCCAAGTATGAATAAGCGACAGAAAATAAATAATGGAAGGATTCTATGATCAAGGAGTACCATTCGATCATGACCCTTGCACCCGTAGCCATATACACTTCCATCAGATCAGTACTTCCTCTGGATGCAGTAATGAAATAGGAGATACACCAAATGGATGTCAGGACTGCTTTCTTGAATGGTGTAGTTGAAGAGGAAGTGTATGTGGAGAAGCCACTCGGTTTTGAGACACATGATAGGGAGAATCATGTGTGAAAATTGAAGAATGCCCTGTACATTTCGAAACATGAACCCAGGACATGGTACGGTATAATTGATAGCTTCCTGAATGGATTAGGATTTACCAAGAGTAAAGAGGATTCCAACCTTTACTATAACGTTGAGGAAGGGAACCCTGTGATACTCCTATTGTATGTAGATGACCTGTTTGTAACAGGTGAGGATGGGTTTATTGCTAACACAAAGAGGAAGTTTGCTGCCGAGTTTGAGATGAAAGACTTGGGTATGATGCATTACTTTATAGGCATGGAGGTGTGGTAGAATCAAGATGGAATCTCCCTACGAAAAGGGAACTATGAAGTAGAGATCCTGAAGAAGTTTGAGATCATGGACTGCAAGGCCATGACCACACCTATGGCATCAAAACTGAAGTCATTGAGTGATGCTTCATCAGATTCGGTTGATGCTACGATGTATCATCAAATTATTGGGTCTTTGATGTACCTAATGAATACGAGACTAGATATTTTCTTTGCTGTGAACACACTGAGCCAGTTCCTGACAGATTTGAGACATGTTCACCTGATTGTTGCAAAGCATCTTCTGAGGTACATGAAGAGTATAGTTGATTATGGGATTAAGTATGAGGTGGATCAAAAGATTAACCTAGAAGGTTATGTGGATTCCAATTAGACAGTTAGTGCCATTGATAGGAAGAGCTCTTCAGGGTGTTCCTTCAATATGGGATCTGGTGTGATCTCTTGGTTTAGAAGAAAGTAGTCCTACATGGAACTGAGTATAGCTGAAGCAGAGTATGTCACAACTTGTTCGACTAGTTGTGAGGCAGTGTGGTTGAGGAAGCTACTATTTGATTTATTTGATCTTTAATTGGATGCTACTTGTATATATTGCGACAACCAAAGTTGTGTAAAGTTGTCGAAGAACCCAGTGTTCCATGACAAGTCAAAGCATATTGAGATCAAATATCACTATATCAGGGATATGGTGTATAGAGGAGTAGTGAAGCTCTAGTATGTTGTGATGGATGAGAATATAGCTGATGTGTTGACCAAGCCATTAGCTAGAGTGAAGTTTGAATACTTCAGGGAGAAGCTTGGTGTTCTCCAGATTGAAGTTCCTTCCCAAGGGAAGTGATGAGTCCAAGAGCCTTTTTGACATGGTTGAGGGATGTGTTCCTCTCATGGTCATATGTAAGTGCAGGATCCCTTCTAACACGGTGGTAGGCTAGGCCTCCCATGGTTAGATGTAAGTGCAGAGCCTTTCTAACATTGTGGAAGGCTGGGGATCCCATGGTCAGATGTAAGTGCAGAGCCTTTCTGACATGGTGGTAGGATAGGAATCCCATGGTCAGATATAAGTGTTGATCCTCTCCACATGGTGGTAGGATGAGCCTCCCATGGTCAGATGTGAGTGTTGGGCCTTTCTGACATGGTGGCAGGCTGGGCCTCCCACGGTCAGAAATAAGTGTTGGGTGGGCCTTTCCAACATGGTGGTAGGCTAGGCCTCCCATGGTTGGATATAAGAACTCAAGAAGATAAAGACATACATGGAGGCTAGGAATACAACCAGCATGCAAAAGGGTTGGCTTTGTAGAACTTCCTATGATGAGTATAATTGAGAGATAACACCATTTGCTCGAGATAGCGGGAGCAGTGACAATGATGATAATCCAGTGATGATCTAGCTATGATTATTATCCATCTTTTATGAATGATCTAGTGATGAATACTTGTGATGACGAATTGTGTCAAGAGAATACCTTCCTAGTTAACAGGGAGTGTTGATGTATTTGTAACTTTAGAATGTATTCCCTTGTATATTTTATATGTTGTATTTATTTGTACCCCGATGTTCCTATTGGGAGAATAATTTATGTAATCAAGTCATTTAATTTGATATAGGTTAACCCTCCTTGTTTATCAGGGGGCGAATTCCCCACATTTTCAAGGAACTAGGGTTAGTAGACTCTCCTAGTGAATTCGATCGTGGTAAGTAATTGTCAAGTCAAAAACTAGTATAAATAGAGAGTGAGCCTCTCTATTTGACACACACTCACTCAACTGTAGTGCATGAGTGAGAGAAGAGGATCTCACAAAAGTGAGAGAGAGAACAGATGTTGGAGATCATATTTCTATCTTTGGTTTTTTCTTTTTCCATTGGTGCTCATTCTATCTATGAGGAAGTTGTGGGGTTTTCTCCTTTATGGTTTCCCCAAGGAAAACTCCTTTTGTATATTGTCTCTTGTGATTTTTTTTTTGCATGTTATTCTCTCAGATAAGATCCTAATATCATATTGCTCAAATGATAAAAATATAACAAGTAAATAATGCATCAATCTAATATATTTCATATCGAATTATTCAGCTAGCTTCTTCTTGCAATATGTGATATGTTTCTCATTTCTTGTCAGATATAGATCATCCACATACAATAATAGTATCACAGGTTCATTATCCATAACCTTCATGTAAAGGTTAGGTTCAAATTTACTCTTGGTTAAACCCAAGATTTTCAAGAATCTATCAATTCTTCCATTCCAATATCTAGGAGCTTGCTTCAGTCCATACAGATCATTTTTTTCAACTTACATACATCAGTCACTCTATGTTCTACATCAATTACTTGTGGTTTTTTGATGTACAACTCTTCCTCAATCAACCCATTCAGGAAGGTTGTCTTTACATCCATCTGGTGTAGATACCACTTCATCATGGAAGAAAGTGCCATCATGATTATGATGGAAGTGTACCTTGATATTGGAGCAAAATTCTCTTCATATTCAATCCCCTCTATATGAGAGAATCCTCTAGCCACAAATCTTTCCTTTTACTTTTCAATACTTCCATTACCTGCATGTTTTATCTTGTAGATCCATTTCGAAGATACCACACTCTTGTTTTCTAGTTTAGGTACTATGTCCCAAACATCATTCTTCATTATTGACTAGTATTCTTCCGCCATTGATTCCACCTACTCTTTATTCTGTGTATCTTTCTCATATCTGGCGGGTTCTTAATCCACAAGGTCACACACCAAAGCTACATAACTAGAGAATGACTTTGATATTTTGTTGCTCTTGTGGAGCCTTCTAGAGATCCATATTTTTTTGCTTCTTGTATGATATTTCTTACCCAAGTAGGTTTTCTCTTTCGATAGATAAACATAGTAGGGGGTTCCTAAGGTTATAGCATGTCATCATCTTTTGATGCTACTATTTCAAGAGAGCATTCAGCTTCTACCTTTATGGAAGGTAAATCCTCTTCATGTACTTATTTAAGCTAAAACCTTTTGTATTTTTTAACAGAATTTTCTTCATCAAATGTCACATCCCTACTAATATGTATATGATGGAATTCTAAAATGTTTATCATGAAGGCTTTGGAGACTTAACAGTATCCAAAAAATATTCCCTTCTTTCCGGAAGGATCCAACTTGGTTCTCTTCTCTTCTGGAATATGTAGATATACTGCACAACTAAATATCTTGAGATGGATCACTTTAGGTTTATTTCCTATATACATTTCTTCAGAAGTATTGAATCCAAGAGAATTGTGAGATAATCTATTCTGCACATACACAATTGTTCTTGCTGCTTCATCCCACAGGTGGATTGGTGGGTCTTGGTCATGAATCATTGTTTTCAGTACTTCCATAATGGATCTATTCTTTCTTTCTACAACACCATTCTGCTGGGGATTGTAGGGAGTGGTTAGTTCTCTCTTGATTCCAAATTATTTGCATAATGATTAAAATTCTTTTGAAGTACATTCTCCACCATTATCTGATATCAGTCTGTCAATTCTTCTTTTTGAATGGTTCTCTATGAAGGATTTGAATTCCTTGAATTTCCCAAACACTCCACTCTTGTTCTTAAATAATTATATCCATGTATTTATTGAATAGTCATCAATAAATGTGAGATAATATTCATATCCACTTAAATATGTTGAGGGAATAGGACCACACAAATTAGAATGAATTAATTCCAATGTACTTTTAGTCTTTCTTTCACTTTTTGGAAATGAATTCTTGATGTTCCTTCATGATCAATATTCACATATGGTAAACTTGTTACCACTTTGCTCACATAGTGTAATTATTTGTATTTGATTTGATAAATCCTTTTATTCCATAGTTCACATGAGCTAGTGGTCTCATGAACAAGGGCTGCCTCTGTATGTCCCTTGTGTTTGTACAATCCTCCTTCTTCTTCACAAATGACCACAAATTTTTCAATTTCCTTTCCTTTGGACCACATGAGTAGTTATCCATCTATAAAATCAATTCTATATCCTTTGTTTTCTAGTGATAAGATGGAAAGTAGGTTCTTTTTCAAACCTGGTACATATAACACATCCTTCATCTTCATGGATGTTCCAGAGTCAAGATTGTAGCTTGATTGACCAATGATTTTGATGGGATATTGATAGTCATCTCACAATGATACTTTCTTATCACATTTTTTTTCTTCAAGTCTTAACATATTTTGCTTCTTCCCTATCATGTGCTTTGAGGCACCACTATCAATAAGCCATTTATCTTCTCCAGCAGTTATAAACCAAGAGACTGCAGAGAATAGTACATTTTCTTCTACATCTTCTTCCTTTGATTGTCTCTTTCGAGGCCTTTCTTCTTCATCATCATCCTCATCTTCATCTAGATGACCATGATGTATTTTGTTGGTGTTCTTCTTCAATGGACATGTTTGAACTATTAAACCATTGATCTATAATATATGAGTGCAATTGAAAGGTACAATTGTGTATTGGAATGGAATGAATAGTTTACACTAAACAAGACAAAATTCAAAGAAAACTTATAAGAATTGATCAGTAAATTACAACATTAATCTTCATTAAACCCATTAGTATACAGCGGTGTTACAATAAGGAGAATTTGAATCATGTGGATAATATTCAAATCTACCAACTCAATCTTGACTGACTGGCTAACTAGAAGTTTCTAAATCACTATTGGAGCTCACTATTCTAACTCCACATGTCTAATTCAGTCTATCAATCAGTTAAACCAGTTAAAATGATGAGGTAGGTGAGAAATGGCACATACTACCTTGTAGCCATGCAATATTGGCACTACCTGAACTGAAGGACATCTAACTCAATGTAACTGGAGCTTAAACTAACATAACTACCTACCTACCACAACCAACTAATGGAGGCTGCTGGTGGCACTCAAAGTGGCTCCTAAAATGTAGGGAATGGTACAATGGCGGCACCAATGGGACATGCACCAATGGAACCAGTGGCACTAATATCATGGTGGCACCAAACTCAAGCAAATGACTCCTAAATTAGGAAAATTATCTAATATACTATATCCAGACAAGGGAGGATTATAAATCCTAACACCCCCCCTTAATCCTCACTTGGACAAGTATGGGCCCTATAAACAAGGCCAAAATTCACCCATTACAATATAAAATAATTAAAGAGTTGCTTAATAAACCGAGGGAAATGGGGAAAACCTCATGGGTAAACCCCACCCTCAAAATAAGTAGGAAAATGAAATACAAGATATTCTTAGGAGAAAAATATTCCTCTTTGGGAAATAAATTGCAAAAACTTTGCTACAATTTGTAGCACTAAGCAACAGCATGGTTCTTCTATGCAACAACATCCTAAAGCTTTTCATGTGAACCTCTCAATGTTCTTCTAATTTGATGGATTTTTTATGGGTTTCTTCTTTATAGAGGAGGACATCAATGATAAAAAAATTTCTTTTGTGGGACAAATGGTTTATTATTCATTATCATCAAGTAACACTTTTCTGGAAACTTGTTGCACCACACTGTAGAAAGTGAATATGTGTGAGAGAGTGCAACATGCTCATTTTGATACTGGGGCCTTGTTCTCCTTCTCTCTTATGTATTCCTAGCACCATCCCCAACTGCAACAATGACCTTTTGGGCCCATTTAGGATTAGTCCACTGATTTGGGATGGGATATGGATCTAGATCTAGAATCTCATGAGGTTCATCATCAATAACAAGATCATGTCGATCTTGATCCTCTTCATCTAAATCTGAAACATGTGACAAAATATCATCATCAAAAGGTAGTGGAAGAGTGGCTCTACCTTCTTGTGCTTCAGATGGTGGTAGATCAAACAACTAATCTTCTTCAAACTGAATACTGCGCTCAATGAATCATTTCCTATTTGCAAGTTCCATCAACTTATATGCTTTTGCATCTTCAACATATCCTAGTAGTATGGATTCGCTACTATGGGATTGGAAGGCCGAGTCTCTTATCCATGGGTATTCTGGCCCAAGCTTTGGAACCAAAAACTCTCAAGTGAGAGACATTGGGATTATGCCCATGCAGTTCTTCGAATGGAGTGGCCCCAACCATTGATTTATGAGGCACTCTATTCTGTACGTACGAAGCATAGTTTATAGCTTCTTCCCAAAGAGAAGGAGAAATATTATTGGCTTAGAGAAGATAGGTTTCCATCTCGTTCAATGATATATTTTTCCTCTTAGCCACACTATTATGTTGTGGTGTGTATGGAACTGAGTGTTCCATTCGAATACCCTTTGATTCACAATAATGTTGAAAATATCTTTTAATGTCTTCACCTCCATTATCTGATCTTATGGACTTGATATTTTTCCTGAAACTATTCTCAATCAAGGCTTTAAAAAATTCAAAAATTCCAAATACTTATGATTTATGTTTCATGAAATATACCCAACAGAATCTATAACAATCATCAATAAAAGTAAGGAAATACTTGGAACCATTAATTGATTTTGTAGGAATTGATCCTGACACGTCACTGTGTATCAAATTAAGTTTAGAGGCCTCCCTAGTTTCCTTCCCAACTTCATACCTCTTCTCTAGATTCTTACCTACTAATCAATCATGACATACTCCATCTTATGTTTGGATGAGAGGCAGGATTTCAACCATTTTGTCATTGTGGAGTTGCTAGAGATATTTGAAATTGAGATGCCCAAATCTCTCATTCCATATCTTGTTGGTGTTGTTAGCATGAGTCAATAGTGTTAGGATTTATAATCCTCCCTTGTCCAAACTAGTATATTAGATTATAGTTTCCTAAATTAGGAGTTATTTAGTTATTATTGGGTCAACTAGTATCATTGCGTTCACTTGGCCTAATGGGGCCACATGTACTAGCCACTATAATGCGGGGAACACAGATAAAGGATAACTGCAATTGATTTCACATTCATGCATCAGTTTATGCACCTCCTATACTAATCCCTACAATTTAGGAGCCACTAGGAGTGCCGACACCAACCTCCTTTAGTTGTTGGAGTTTGGTGACTAGACAATATTAGTTATGCTTCCGTTACATTAAGTTAGATGTCCTCCAGTTCAGTTAGTTCAAGTATTGCATGGATGCATGTGGGAAGGAACCTATTCTCACCTACCACGTTAGTTAGACTAGTTTAACTGATTATAACTGATTGATAGGCTGAATTAGACAAATAGATCTTAGCTACTTAGTTATAATAGTGATGTAGACACTTCTAGTTAGCCATGCAGTTAGATTGAGTAGGTGATTCGAATCCTATCCACATGATTCGAATTCTCCTTTATTTAACATCATTGTATACTGCTGGAATTAATGAAGTTTATACTGTAATTATACTAAGCAATACTTGTCTGTTTCCTGTGATAATTGTTTTGTTTAGTGGATATTATTCATTCCTTTTACACTGCATAATAATTAAAATCTAATGGGATGCATTTTATGAATATCAATGGCACATTAATTCTAATATGGTATTAGAGCCTCCTCAGGCAAGATTCAAGTCTGTCTACTCTCTATTGTACACAAGAACCATCTGGGTTTCCATAGAAGTCCCGCAAATACTACCTTGATTCCTCTAAATTAATTCAGAGTGGTAGTGCAAGTGCGACAGACCTTGAAAAAGTGTACATGTTGAGAGGGAAGGCTTGATTCTAACATAGTGCAATTTTTTAATTTTTTTTTGCAGTGTTTTCTTACAGGTGTTTTGTAGCTTGATTGAAGAAATTGAATGATCGGAAGGACGATTGATGGAGAATAAATATTTATTACCCTGAATCCTAACACCATTCAACTATGTTGATTAGAGGGAGGATATGCAGGACTCCTTGTGTAATCTTGGCCTATACAGGATGACAATTACATGAGAGACTGAACCTCATCATCATGCTAAGAAGAACAAGTTCTTGACATAGTTGAATGAAGCCTTATAATTCCTTTGTGCTCACATCTCTAGAGACCTCCTCTTTCAACTTGAGGTATTAGGGACTCCCAAAGAATCTTGGGAGAACCTCAAATTCTTATTTGATAATCAATATGAGCTTCAAGGACACATTCTAGAGAACGAGCTAATATCATTGCATCCCAATAGTTTCAAGAACATACAACTTTTTTCTACCAAATTCAAGTCTCTTGCACTACAATGTAAGGAGTGTGAAATATAGAGAAAGGATGAGCAGATTGTGCTCTCCATACTCAGCAAACTTGGTTCTAAGTATTCTATATTTGTCTCTACCTTCCATTCCAAAATATCTTCCATTCCCAATTGGAATATGCCTTCATTTGATGGATTTTTCGAGTCCTTAATACAAGAGCAAGAAAAGTTGGTCCAAATGGGAGTCCTCCAAACTTCCAAAAACCAAGCTCTATTGATGACAGACTCTACTAATGCGCAATATAAAGGGAGGCATAAGGGGAAGGATCATAAAGCATCTAATTCAAAGCCTAAATGGAGTCAAAATTATTTCGAAGGAGCTTCAAGATCCAAGAAGAAGAAAAAGTTTGAAAAGACAAAGTATCCCTATTGTATGAGGGGTTTTAAGCCTAAGAACTCTTGTATGCAGAAGCAAATTGACTATATTTTCACCCTCCTTGAATAAAACAACATTTCTCTTCCACGTGGAGCAAAGAAGTTTGATGCTGGACCACAAACACAATATCATGAGAGGTGACATTCCTGGAAGGCTGGCCTTACTCAGTTGACAACCTACTTGATTGATTCTGGAGCATACAACCACATGGTTTCCTCCAAATAATATTTCTCTACCCTCACATTATCAAAATGGACTAATATTCACATGGGAGATGGCTACCAAATTCCAGCAGCAGGAAGAGGCTTAGTTAAAATTTAGCATGGTGAGTTCAAAAATGTTCTCTATGTTCCCTCCCTTGTAGCTAATTTGTCATATGTTTATCAGATGACCCATATAGGCTCTCCCAAGAGAAATACATTCAAATCAAACTTAGTTGCGATCACAGAAAAATATACTAGAAGGCTCTGTTAACAATAAAATTAACACCCTTGAAAGTGTTGGTCTAAAAACTTATTTCTACTTCACCCACAACATGAGGATCATAGTTTTTGAACAATTGAGAGTTCCAATCTCTCAATTGACCTTTGCTTCCACAAAGGAACAAATGTTTGAAGACAAGGTTTCTCTAAAGAGCCAAGTCCGTGACCACTTAAGGGCCAAAACTTAGTTCCTATATCTCTCACAGTGAAAAAAAGCCTAACATGGGCATTAATTGTCCTAGAAATACTAAAAATCAGGTTTAAATGCCTAAAAACTAAGGAAAGTGGGTTTTTTGAAGGAAATAATAAAAAAAAAATTCAAAAATCATAATCCCACATTCATGAGTAAGAGATTGGATGCTCAAAGCCCAATCCTATAAAGGGAAGGCATGTGAAGTGAATTAAGGAGGACAAGTAAGAAAAAAAAATGCATGTTGTAGGATTTGGAGGCTAGATAGAATTTGTTTCATATCAAGAGTTTTGGTGATAATTATCTTTGATGTAGAAGGATAGTTTAGAGTAAAGGAGAAAGGGATTCACCTATTATTGGGTTGTAATCATTTTTCTCCCATTTTTAATATGATGCAATTCAAGTTTCCCCAAATGTTGTGATTGAATCTAAATATTTTCATATATTTTTGTCAATGTTTGGTAGATAGATTTCAAATTTTTTTTGGAGTTTTACAAAGGTTATAGGTAAGCAACTATCAAGCTAGCCGCGATTGGAGGCCTAAAGGCCATGGATGCTAAAGCAGAGGGATATTCCACAAACGATACGCTTCAAGAGGTAATATCCTTTCTTCCTCCCCTCTTTCCTCTTTGAAAAGACTTAGAAATTTCAGGAAGCTTTCAATTATTGCATGTATTCTGTAGATCAGGATTCACCTCCCTATAGTGAATGTTATATTAGGTTGTAGACATGTCCCTGCGGAGAAATCTAATAACAAAATGGAGACCATACTGGGGAGCTAAGGTGTTATTCTCTTGAAACTAGTTTTCTTGAGAGTTTCCCACTGTTTGGGTGATTTTTACCTTTTAAATATCTTAATTCATTATTTATATTGGTATCTAAAGGTTTTGGTTCAACTATGGAGTTTAAAACTAGCCTGATTCAACCCTTGATTTTCCATTTTCAAGAAATTTGGCCCGGATCTAGTGTCCTTTTTCCTTTGAGCTTGGTAACGCCCTTTCCTAGTGTATATAGAGTGTTACCACCTTAGTAACACCCTTTTTATCTTACCTATGTGCGATGCCATCTCTCTATGCTTCAATACAATAGTGTGGTACCCATAGTGAGGTAAAGTCATGGTTCTTGATTTTTTTATGGTTGGATATGAAATTTTGGGTCATTTTGGTTTATTTTTGATGTTATAGATATATTTGGAATATTATAATATAGGTTTTAGACAATAATTACCTCTCTTTCATCAATATTTGGGATTTTTTGAATAATTTTGAAGTTTTATGTGCATGTAGTTGGAATATGAAAAAGTCACGGTTCTTGATTTTTGATGACCAGATCTGCATTTTTTTGGGTCATTTTGGTTGATTTTTGTTGCTTTAGATGTATTAGGAATCTTCAAATAGAGTTTCTATACAGTATTTTCCTCCCTTTATCAAGTTTTAGATAATTTTGAAGGATTTTTAAGTTTGGTGTGCGTTTTGGCTTAAGTTTGAAATTTTGGAGATCACTGACTTGTGGATTTTAATTGAGTTATTTTAAGAATTTACAAAACCTTAATTGACATACTCAACACTTGTTACATCCTATTATGACCTTTTAGGATCATTTTTTAAGTATTTGGGGACATTTTCCCCTAATTTTTGAAGGCTTCGAAAACTCTATAAAAAACTATGAAAAAATCACTTTGAGAAGGTTCCTTTTTAGTATTATTCAAAGTTTTCCTTGAAAAGAATGCTTAGATATGAAATTTTATGACATATTTACCATTTAATTCATTTATTTCACTCTTGAATGTCTCAAATTTTGATTAAATTGGTCATTTTTATCTCATAGTGACATAAGGAAATTGTAGAAAAAACTAAAGAACATGACATTTTTTCAATTTATGAATTCTTTTGGCCATGGATTTTATGACCTACCACACAACTTTTAATCACCAATATACACTCTTCATACCACCATTTAATATCAAATTCACATAAATTCTCAAAATACGAACACAATGAGAGGATTTTTTTGTCATTTTCAAGATTCTTAAATTAAGTTGTGTTCGATCCCTGCGTATCCTCTTCACTCTCACCTTCGAGCGATATTGTGAAAGAGAAATAGGGATCTCAAGTGTAATAGATAGTTTTATTTTTTAGCGAAATTCCTAGCCACAAGTATCCTCTTCACTTGCACTTTGGGGAGGTCCTGTGAACGCGAAAGTGGATCTCAAGTGTAATAGGAATCCTTTAAAGTTTTGAAGCATATTGTTGAGCCACAAGTATCCTCTTCACTTGCGATTCTAGGTGTTCCTGTGAACGAGAAAGTGGATTTCAAGTGTAAATTCTTGTCGTGAAAATCAAAATTGAATCACATTCCTACATGTACACATTAGTTTAAGAGACTTATCGTAAACAAGAAAAACATTAAATATTCAAACATTTTTAATTTCTAATTAGTGATAGTTGAATCCAACCTCTTGAACCCTTGCTAGAAAATTGAAAGTGATTTCAAATTTGTGAAAGTGATTTTATTTTGCAATATGCAAATCTGAAGGATCTCAATGAACCTCTTACTCTCTCATAGTATAGAAGTTCATCGAATGAAAAGGTAGGTTTAAAAGAATCCATGCATTGGTTTGGTTCAATAGAATTAGTCACAACACCATCAGTTTCACCACCACTCCTTGAAAATAATCGAATTATTTTTAAAATCAATGCTTAATCCAAAAAAACCAATATTTTATCTTTGGTATCACCAACAAGACTCCAAAGCCACCAAACTTTGAAACTATAATTGATTAAAAATATTCAAATCCATTAGTAGCAAAGAGTGCTTTCCAGGAAAGTGCTTCCAACACAAGTGTTAAGCATGAGGTCAATCCGAATTAGTAAGGGTGGTACCCCCTGGAGCTCTTGCTTCTTTGGTGGGATATGAGCACATTACAATATCTTAGTTAAGTGATAAGTCCTTGGACGACATCACTTTTTTGAGACAGATAGTCTATGTGATTTATCCTAGACTGACGACTGTCCTATCCGGTCACCGATTGTGAAGTGGTAACCATATTTTATTTTCCTATGGAATCACATACATTTTTGTGAGTGGGGGACACTTGCAATACATGATACATACATAAGGTTGATTCATCTCCTTGGGAGGGTGAATAGCCAAGAGCTAACACTTTCACCCTTGGTAATTGAAGAATAGTGTAACTGTTTCTTGTAACTTCACTATTTAGTAATTCTTGAGGCTTAATGTCCCTCAAGGGCTACTAGTTTTGGAATTCCCTCTAAAAATCCAAATTTCCACTAAACCTCAGTTTTTTGGAAAGACGTTTTCTTGTTTCTTCCTTCGGGAAATTTTTAGTGGTGTGGACACTTTTGTTTTTGTTTGGAGTCTAAATTTTCTCTAGAATTGATTAATTACAATTTCATATATATTTTTCAATTCTAAAAACTCAAATGTCAAAGTGGCTTCTCTCCTAACCCGCCAATCACGACGGCAACGAGGCAGTCACCAGAACTTGAAGGCCCCAATAAAACATGGAGACAGATACAAAAACGTAACTCAAAAGAATTTGAAACTAAAGAATTTTTAAACTCAATTAATAATAATAATAGAGAATATCAACATCAACCTAATCCTGAATCATCTATATAAATATTTGATCATCTTGGTCCATTTGAAATTGAAATAATAGAAAACCATATAGGTGATCGTACTAACCCACCATTGCATCTTTCAGAGCCAATAATACTTGTGGTAAACAAATCATTGGATAACCTTAACCCTCTTTTCACATATCCAAATAACATACAAAATCCAACACTTAACCCTTTGGCTTCTTCAGAAGCTCTAGGAACCACAAGGGTTCAACCCCATATGGTGGCTGGAGGAGGTAGTACCTTCAATTTGACCCCAATGACAATACCAATAGTTAATGTGCATGTTAATAATATAAGTTCAACCAACACTTCAATGCCAATTGGTATAGTTCCAGGTTCCAATCCTAGAAGTACATCCACTTCATATAGAGGTATCCCTATCAGAGGGTGTACCTTTCCAAATATGGGTTTCCCATATGGCGAGGCTTATTAAGGTCAAAACTTACAAGGATTTAATTTGATTCCTTTTGGTCAACCTAATACTTTTCTAGGTTCCACTTATAGAGGAAAATATACACATTGGAATGGTAAGATTCCTAGTGGAGGAAATGGACCTTTGAACATGAATACCAATTGGATCCATCATCCAAAAATGAGTGCAAATGTCCCATGAAGGTATCCTCATACTAATCCTAGCACAATGTCTGGGGACAAACCTAGACCTCTAACGGCCACTATGCCAGGGGGAATTCTACATATGAACCATGTCTTAAACTCAAGTAATATGGGTCTCAAAAGTAACCAATATTTCAGGAACCTACCCCCACAGGGGGGGGAATTCCACATTGGAATACTTATCAATTACAAGGACAATATCCTTGGAATGGTCAAATCCTAAAAAACTACCAACCTAGTTGGATTCCACATCGACAAGGATTTAATTCACCTTTCAATTCCATCTCACAATGGAATGAACAAACTATTGGGAATAACCAATACTTTTGGGGTCCTCGTATTCAAGGATGCAATCCACTATGGAACACAAATCATACCCTAGGTCAGTGGAACTATCATGTTCGACCCACATATCAAACACCTATGATGGCACCTATCAGATCACCATTTCTAGCCACATTGAATCTACCAGATTTATCCTGGCCGGAAAATGATCTCGTTCTACACATGAATGGATGGCCAAACATACCAACAAAACTTCTTTCAGACATTCCCAAGTTAGATGGACGACCAGGGGCCAATCCATCAAATCACGTGATGACATTTCATTTACGGTGTTCATCCAATTCCCTAGTTGATGATAGTATCAGGTTGAGGTTGTTTCAGCAGATCCTCACGGGAACCTCTGCCAAACGGTACATTGAATTGAAATGTAATATATTCACATATTTTTCTTCTTTAGCCATGGTATTTTTGACAGATTTCCAATTACCTATCCTCTATGAGATGGGTATGGAAAATTTTTCTTTGCTTAGTAAATCCACTTCTACTCACATCTCTGATCATATACATGAGTGGAGGAGACATTGAAGGCTTATTAAAGCATAAATTCCTGATTAATTCTTAGAAGATTGGTTTATAAAATCACTATTTCCTACTCTTTCCAAAGATTTAGCTATATAAGGAGCCATGACCAAAGAGAAACTCATTCATATTTCCCAACAAATGGATTTGATATATTCACAATCATGCACACTTTATGATTTAATACCTCTTGCTGTAAGACCTGCGTCTGATCCAGCAAGGCCATCGAAAGGAACTCATGTCGATGGCATGATTCGTTATATCAAGAAAATTTATCAACTTACCCAGCAAATGGGACAAGTGTCGGTTCAAAATTCTCAACCCACAACTGGCCAGGAAAACTAGCAACATGCAAATCCTACCCAAACTTCAGAAATCCTCATGGTCCAAGCCATGAACCAAACAGGTGTTAGGATATTTAGACACTTAGGAGTTAGTTAAGATCAACTTGTGTAATACATCTGTTAGGTAAAAGTGTGTTTCTTTAGTATGCATTAGTATGCATTTGTAAATATTCTAATCCGACGGTCACAATATGTTCTAGACATAGAGTGATCTGACGGTTCAACTTCTCTTAGATCATACCTACCATTGATCTCTGGCTTAACACCCGATTGGTCCATGATCTATATTTAAAGAGAATGGAGGGTCCTTGGCTAGTTAATCGATTATGAGAAGCTCATATGTAACTTTCTTTCTTTTGCATAATAAATTTCTCCAAGTAGCTATTTGGCTGGAGCTGTGGATTGTTTCCCTCTCGAGGGTTTTAACCACGTGACAAACATCAGTGTGTTGATATGTGATCTATTTATGTGAAGTGTTTGCTCAAGGTGTTTGGTCTTTTGGGATTACCCTATGAACCCTAACATGGTATCATACCGTTTATGAAGAGTCGCTTTTGGTTTTGATCAAGATCTGGATTTAGTGTTGCCGAAAATTTGAAAGGTTTTCTGGTTCTGGATTTTATGTGGATTTGTGGCCTATGGGAGCTATTCTATTGTGTCCAAAGTGCCATTTCCATTAGGAAATAGTTTTCAATTCATTGAAAACTATTTCCGTTTGTTCCAGAAACACCCACTTCGGCAAATCTGAAGGTATAATGTTACAGTGGCGGATTTGTTTTTTTTTTTTTTAAATCTCTCATATTTTACCAGTTTTATTATTAGATATTTACTGTTTTAGTCTCGTATTGTTTCCTTCCCTGGCTGCGTATGCTCTTTGCCGTGCACCTTACGTGATCGCGGTGAATCAGAAATAGTAAGGGAAAGTTATTTTCTTGTTTTCTCGGCTACACATGATCTTTTCCATGCACCTTGTGCAATCACGGTAAATAAAAAACAACGAGAAAAATTGAAAACTTAGACTTTCTGGGTAAGCTAACTAAGATCTAACCCTATTGTGTGGAAACAAAAATTTGTTTTTGTTTTTCATTTTTTTTGTGATTTTGTAGAAAAAAAGGAAAGCACGAAGAACGAGAGAGAAGAGTAAAAAAGAAAAAAATCCCCCTTCCTCTTTCCATTCTTTTATGTACCCTTTAAACTTAGCTCACTTGGTCCAAAGTTGATTTATTCCTTAATAGGTCTTGAGTTCAAGTCTTATTAAGCTACTTTTTAGTGGATGCAATTTCTATTTTCAAGTTACTTTATTGTAAAAGTGCATCTCACTTAAATAAAATAAAATAAAAAGTGAGTCACTTAATTCTTTTAATTTATTGCCAAACTATTTAAAGTAACATTATTGTAAAAGTGAACATCACTTATTCTACAAAAGTGATTCACTTAAAAGCAACTTTATTGTAAAGTGATTGTCAAAGGTTGATCTTAGGAAAATGGCTTTTTCTTAGTTGCTCAAGTTAATATCTGCCACATCACTATTGGGGACATCTTCAACATTTTCTTTGATCAAGCATAATTTCATCATCCATAATCAATTTTCAGTGCCCTTTGTTTAAAACTGCATATTTTTTCGAGCTCCTTGCATCCAGATAGATAATTTTTGTTCTTTCTGTCATGATTTTACAGTATGGCTTCCCCTTGTGATATTATACTTACAAGTTCTAACTATTTATCATGGAAATCTCATATGGAGGATGTTCTGCAAAGTAGAGGAATTTTTAGGATAACCTTAGGGAAAGAAACAAAACCCACTGATGATGATAAGAAAATTAAATGGGAAAATAGATGTGATGAAGCTCATGGATTGATTGGGATGTCAATCTCTACTGATTTGCGATTCCACATATCTGGAATTGATGAACCTGATCAAGCTTGAGAAAAGTTGGAATCTGTGTTTGGTAAACACAATGAAATTTGGTGTCATCAACTTGAGAATGAGTTGATTTCCTTGAATCCAAATGATTTTTCATGCATTCAAGACTATTTATCTAAGTATAAAACTCTTAGACTCTTATGTGCATAATGCAAGATTAAGAAAGAAGACAAACAATGTATTTATCATATTCTTTCCAAACTTGGACCTACATATTCTTTTTTTGTATCTACATTCTACTCCATGAAATAATCCTTAACTACAACTAGCTATCAAGAGTCTCTTGAATCCTTTTGTGATTCCTTAATTAGAGAGCAATATAAGCTCGTTCATCTAGGAATAATTAACAATGCAGATACATCTGGGAAAGCCTTATTGTCCCAATAGAAAGAAAAGTCCAATCCTCCCAAGAAACAAAATTTTCACAATAATAAGCCAAAAACAAGGGTCCCAAACCCTCTCAGTCATCTCCTTCTTTAAAAAATGACAAAGGATCCAAGCCAAATGGAAAGAAGACTGAGCGTCATTGAAATTTTGTGGGAAAGATAATCATGATGAATCTAAGTGTTTCAAGAATATGGCAGCCTTGGAAGCAGCAATGAAGAAGCACCACATCAGCCTAGATTTGTCTTTAGAATTGTCACATGGCCCAATTTGCAAAAATAATTTTATAATATTTGAGGAACATTGTGTTAAATTTTATGCCAAGTTGTAATTGATGACCCAGTGGGGTCATGAATATTTAATGTAAATTCAGAATATTTTATTTATAAATAAATAAATGTGGAGACAATAGCATAGGGAAGCTGTTAAAAGAGTGTTTACTGGTCAATTGGTGGAGGAGACAAGGTGGAGAGCAAACTAACATGTGTCAGCATCTTCAAACCACTTCCAACTGTTGCAGGTGGCAACTTCCCTATATTTTTTGTCATGATTCCCCAAGAAAGTGGAATCAGAGTAGGTGGCTCATTTAATGAAAACTAACCCAGAAGACCTAGGCATCTCTATAAAATTTCCCATTGAAGAGAGCTAAGGTTGCTCATTCTAGAGAGGTGATCATTCAGTGTGAATGAATTTTACTCAAGAGAAATTCAATGGATGGGAGTCTGGAATGTGTTTGAGGGGATAACTACTGAGATTGATCTAGTTGCAGCTTTTAAGCTGAAGATCATACTGCTGAGAGAATATTTTTATTACTGAGGTAATTGAAATAGTCAGGTGACAGAGGTTTTACAATTGCATTCTTCACCCATTTCTCATCCAAGAAGATTAGGAACATGCTTGGGGGTCCTGAGGAAGCGTTGTTTGAGCACTCTCTAGGAGTTTCGTAGGGAGGAACAACCTCCTTAAGCTCTTGTCGTCTTATCCTCAATAAGTTCTATTTTATTTTATTGTCTTCAGTTAAATAATTCTTAGTTGATCTATTACAGGCATGTTAGTGTTTAGGGTTTATGAATAAAAAGTAAACTGTGTAATGCTAAGTTCAGTGAAATTATAGATTATAGTAGAAATGAAAATGATTATGTAAGTAAGTGAAATAGATGAAAATAAATTCCCAAGCTGTGTTTTTCCACACCTTAACTCAAGTCATACTCTAGTACAGTTGGCTTTCATAGAAATATGAAACGATTCTTTTATTTGAAATATAAATAGTAGAAAGGATTATTTTATTTGAATGGGAATAGTAGATAGAATTTACTTCAAAGTTTATGAATTACACTAAATATTAGTGTTATGTATTGACTACTTTAATTTATTGTAGCTATCTAAACAAAAATAAAAATAGGTATAAAATAAATAGTAAATAGTATTATTATTTCCCTGTATTAGTTATTGATAAAAATATAGTTAGTATAGATAACAGAAGTACATTAAGGAAACTGATATTTAAAACATGTAAAAAGGAATTAGTAAAATTGTTTATAATCTTTAACATTACAGATTAAAGTGTATTTTATATAGAATCAAAGGATTATTTTATAATCTTTTTTTTATTTACTGGAACTCAATATTACCCTAGTTTCGAGTTTGCTGCATTAATAACCTAAGTATTTTCTTAACTAAAAACTACAAGCAAAACTATTTAGAATCTTTTCATTTCTTACAAAGTCAGCATCATACTTATAACTATAGGTCTTATAATTTTTCTTATTTCTATTTGAAAAACAGAGTAAAAAATACTATAAGTAGGAAACAATAATTTCATAACACTATAGGGTTTATAGTATTTCCTTTAACTCTTAAAAGCCAAGTTCTAGAAATTAACATTATCTTCTAAACAGAGCTTAAAATAATTTATAAATTACAGAGTAGTAATAAATAAAATACACAGGTAAATAACCAATAAATTACACTAGTAATTATAAACCATGTACAATATAAATTCCTTAATCAAAGGTAGGCTTATAGCCTGTAAGAATTGAAGGGTCAAACCCAAAAATGCTAATAAAACCTTTTAAATAAAAATATTTATATTAAACTATAACCAGTTACATTACTGACAGGGTAAGTAAAACCCAGTTCTCATACTTCACTTTCTTGAAGTTCAATCATAAAAGAAAAACTGAAATAAACAAGATAGGTGTTCTTTAAAAACCTCTAAGCATAAAGGAGGTTCGTCATAATCTTAAAACAAACAACATTACAACATTAATCCCTAAGGCTGAAAATGTCTCACCAAAACAACTTATACATCACAGCTTCAAAAGCTTGTGCTACCTAGCAAAGTATCGCAAGGGTTCATATTTAAAACATGGATAATAAACAAACTAACTAAACATCTTAACCAACGGTGAATCCGAACCCATACCTCCAAAAATAGGAACCTTCAACCAACAACCCATTTCGCAAGCAAGGAGAACCCACGATGAGACTGGGGCTTACCGGTTGGAATCCCATGAAGATAACTGAAGGACATGTTAGTTTTTCAACATTCAAGCTCGCATTATGTTAGGATGTTTACTGAGAGAACAACAAGTACAAAAATCAAACACAAGAGACAATGAACACAGTGTTTTTCATTGGGGAAACCATAAATGGAGAAAACCATGCAACTTCCTCAGAGATAGAATCAACACAAGATGTAAAACCCCAAAACAGTAAGATGCACTCCCGAAAATAGTAATCTTCTTCTTGTCTAGCCCTAGTGTCTTCTCCTTCCTCAACTATGTGCTACACTTGAGTGTGTGAGTGATGTGTACTAAATAGAGACTCCAGCTCTCTATTTATACTAATCCCGACATGACTAAAACCCTACTAGGGACGACCTCTACTTAGAGAGTCTAATAACCCTAGTGCCTCGGAACTGCGGGGACTTTAACCCTTAGACAATCGAAGGGTTACCCACTATGAATTGACATGACTTGTTTACATTATTGATTCTCCTGATTGAAACATCGGGGCATGACAACATGACTCAATTACATAATAGATACATCCCGGAATAAACATCAGGTTACAATACATAAGATACATAGATGAATACATTTCGAAGTTACAAATACATCAACACTCCCTCTTAACTAGGAAGGTATTCTTTCGACACAATTTTTATCACTGGTCTTCTTCTCTGTATCAACTGGATCATATCGTCATCTACATCTCGAGTCTTCTAAGTCTTCAAGTCATATTCATTCTTCAAATCTGAATCATCTCTCAATCTGGATCATCATCATTGGACTGGATGTGGATCATCACTGCTGGATCTGGATCATCACTTGATCTGGATCTTTTAGAGTCATCATAACTAGATCTGGATCATAGCTCGCTTTGGATCTCATCTGGTCATCAGCATGTGTGCTATCTCGTCATAGGAAGTTCTACAGAGCCAGCCTTCTTTCATGCTGGTTGTAGGCCTAACCATCATGTAGGTCTTCGCCTAGCACTTACATCTGACCTACTCATCAAAAAGGCATGCCCAACACTCACATATGATCATGTAGAAACCTACAATCACATCAGAAAGTCCCAGCACTCACATTCACCAGCATGAAAGGACATCACTATCACATGTGAAAAGGCTTCAACACTTATATCTGACTTGGAAGGAAACAAGTCCTCCACCCTCGCCAAAAAGGATTGCACTCACATCTAACCTGGAAGGAACTGAATCCTCCGCCCTCGCCAGAAAGGCCCCCAGTCCCAGACTGAGCTACCTGGTAACGGACCAGGTGCCTCCATTCTCTCAGAGAATGGCAGTTTCCCTTATATCTGACCTAGTAGGAAACAAGTCTTACACCCTCTCTAGAATGGCCTGCACTCACATCTGACCTGGAAGGAACCAAATCCTCCACCCTCATCAGAAAGGCCCCCAGTCCCAGACTGAGCTACCTGGTAACAGACCAAGTGCCTCCACTCTCCCAAAGAGTGGTAGTTTCCCTTACATCTGTCCTACTTGATAGAATGGCAGCACTCATATCTATCATGGAAGGAACTGAATCCTCTCACCATGACAGAATGGCTCAGCCCTTACATCTGACCTGCTCATCAGAATGGATTTGGATCTTAGCATTCATATCTGACATGGAAGGGACTGAATCCTCTCACCATGACAGAATGGCTCAGCCCTTACATCTGACCTGCTCGTCAGAATGGATTTGGATCTTAGCACTCATATCTAACAAGGAAGGAACTGAATCCTCTCACCATGATAGAATGGCTCAGCCCTTACATTTGGCCTACTTGTTAGAATGGCTTTGGGACTCATCACTTTCCCTTGGAGGAAACCTCGATCTGGAGAGCACCAAGATTCTGCCTGAAGTACTTGAACTTCACTTTGGCCAATGGCTTTATCAACACATCAGCTATCTGTTCCTCCGTCACAACATACTGGAGCTTTACTGCTCCCCTCTGCACCATATCCCTAATATAGTGACATTTGATATCGATATGCTTCGACTTGTCATAGAACACTGGATTCTCTGACAACTTCACGCAACTTTGGTTGTCACAATGTATACAAGTAGCATCCATCTAGAGATCAAATAAATCAGACAGTAGCTTCCGCAGCCATACTGCCTCACAACTGGCTGAACAAGCTGTGGCATACTCTGCTTCAGCTGTACTCAGTGCCACAAAGGATTGCTTCCTGCTAAACCAAGAGATCACACCTGATCCCATACTGAAGCAACAACCTGAAGTGCTCTTCCTATCAATGGCACTGCCTACCCAATCTGAATCAACATAACCCTCCAGGTTAATCTTCTGATTCGCATCGTACTTGAGCCCATAATCAACTATACCCCTCAGGTACTCAGAATATGATTTGCAGTAATCAAGTGAACATTTCTCGGATCTATCAAGAACTGGCTCAAGGTGTTCATAGCAAAGCAAATTTCTGGTCTCGTGTTCGTTAGGTACATCAAAGACCCAATCATCTGATGATACATCGTAGCATCAACCGATTCTGATGAAGCATCATTCAATAGCTTTAGGTTCGATGCCATAGGTGTGGCCATAGTCTTGCAGTCCATCATCCCAAACCTCTTTAGGATCTCTACTGCATACTTCCCTTGTCCAAGGAAGATTCCATCCACACTCTGCCACACCTCCATACCTAGAAAATAATGCATCATACCCAAGTCCTTCATCTTGAACTCGACAGCAAGATTTCTCTTTGTATCAGTAATCAACCCATCCATACCTATCACAAATAGATCATCTACATATAGTAGAAGCATCATTGGGTTGCCATCTTCAACCTTGCAGTGAAGGTTGGAATCTACTTTACTCTTGGTAAAGACCAAACTAGATAGAAAGCTATCAATTCTATTGTACCATGTCCTGGATGCCTGTTTCAAACCGTACAAGGATTTCTTCAATCTCCACACATGAGACTCCCTGTCATGTGTCTCAAAACTGAGTGGCCATTCTACATACACTTCCTCTTCCACTACACCATTCAAGAAAGTAGTCTTGACATCCATCTGGTGTATCTTCCATTTCATCACTGTAGCCAGAGCAAGTACTGATCTGATGGAAGTGTAAATCGCTACAGGTGCAAAGGTTTCTTCATAATCTATTCCCTCTTTCTGAGAGAAACCCCGAGCTACAAATCCTGCCTTGTATTTTTCAATGCTACCATCTGCAACATGTTTGATCTTGTAGATCCATTTGGAAGGTACAACTGACTTCTCATCTGGTCTTGGGACAACATCCCAAACATCATTCTTCATGATCGATTGGTACTCTTCGATCATAGAATCCTTCCATTATTTCTGTTTTTCCGCTTCTTCATAACTGGAAGGTTCTTTATCCATGAAATCACATAGTAAATCTACATACCCGGAACAGGATATGGTCCTCTTTCTTTCTCTATGATTCTCTTCTAGAGCCCCATATCTTTCCACACCTTGGATAATTTCTCGTACCCAAGAAGGTTTCCTCTTATGAGGATTCTTCTCCAGAGGTGGATCTATAGGTCTTTGTGGTTCTTCAAATTCTCGATCTTCTTCTTGAGTTTCTTCATTCATGGTTGTATCATAAATTCTGGGTGCTTTTGCTTCTTCAGGTTCTTCAGCAGGTCTCTTTCTGGATTTATTGTAAACTGTGTCTTCATCAAATGTTACATCCCTGCTGATGTCGATCTTCTTGTATCCTGGGAATTATATTCTGTAAGCCTTCGAGCTTTCAGAGTATCCCACAAATATACCCTTCTTTCCTGAAGGATCTAATTTAGTCCTCTTCTCTTTTGGAATGTGGATGTACATAGGACAGCTGAATATTCTGAGATGGCTGACTTCTGGTTTCTTACTGGAGAAGACTTCTTCAGGAGTCTTGTTCTCGAATACTCTATGTGGAGTACGGTTCTGTACATACACTGCTGTTCTGGCAGATTTCTCCCAAAGATGCATAGGAAGGTCTTGATCATGAAGCATTACTTTTGCAGCTTCCATGATAGTTCTATTCTTCCTCTTTGCAATCCCATTCTGTTTTGGATTATAAGGAGTGGACAACTCCCTCTTAATCCCCGATTCTTTGCATAGCTCTTTGAATTCATTTGAAGTGAATTCTTCACCATTATCTGATCGAAAGGTCTTGATCTTCTTTTCAGTATGGTTTTCTATCAAGGCTTTGAATTCCTTGAACTTACTAAATACTTCATGTTTGTTCTTCATGAAGTAAACCCATGTCTTCCTAGAAAAGTCATCAATAAAAGAAACATAGTATGCATACCCGCTTAGTGAGTTTGATGACATAGGATTGCATACATCGGAGTGGATGATTTCCAAGATTCCTTTTGCTTTTCTTTCACTACTTGGAAATTTCTTCTTTGTATTCTTTCCTTTCGCACATCCTTTGCAGACCCCATCATGTTTTTCTTGGATTTCTGGAAGACCTTCGACAAATTTGCTTGCAATAGGTAGTGCTCTGTAATGCACATGTGCAATATTTCTATGCCAAAGTTCACTTGGCCCTATTGTGTCATGGACCAAGGCTTGTTTTGGATGGCCCTTCAATTTGTACAATTCTCCTTCTTGTTCTCCAATCACTACCACATCATCGATAGTATTTCCTTTTGGCCACATGATGACTTGACCATCTATGAATGCAACCCGCATTCCTTTTGCATCTAATGCTGATATGGAGAGAAGGTTCTTCTTGAGTCCTGGCACAAACAATACTTCTTTCATTGTTAGAGACTTTCTAGAGTCTAGTTTATAGGAATATTCCCCACTACCTTTTATTGGATATTGGTAGTCATCTCCTAGCTTTACCTTGTGAGGTGATTCATGTTCTAACAGTATCACAAAGGATTCCTTGAATCCAGTCATATGTTTGGAAGCCCCACTATCTATAAGCCAATTATCACTTCCATGAGTAATGTTACCTATGAGAGCAGAGATCAAAACATATTCATCCTCGCTTGAAGAATCTTCACTTTCATATCTGGATCTCTTCCTGGATGGTTCATCATCCTCTATAGCATGAGCATGATGTCTTCTTTTGTTGCTCCTCTTCATTAGTTTCTGCTTCTTAGGACAATTCCTTGCATAGTGTCCTGCTTCATCACATTTATAACATATGATCCTCGATAAATCTTTTCTAGTGTTATCTTTATGAGAGTGCTTACCTCTGGAGCTATGAGATCTTCTTTTGTTTGACTTGGAGTGAGACTTGGAGTGTACTGTGAGAGCTTGATCTTTACTTCCCATCTTCTCTTCTCGAGATGCTATCTGAGCTTCTTCTTGAGAGCACTCTTCCCATAGTCTACTGAACTTGACCAACATCTTTCTAACACAGATTCCTTGGATGAAAGAATCCCATGACCTAGGAAGGCCATTCAAGGTAGTCATCATAATCTCTGCATTTTCCACTTCTTCATCAACTGCTTCTAGTTGTTCTTTGATATAAGAAACTCTTGTGAAGTAAGACTAGATTGTTTCTGCATTCTGAATCTTCACATTCTTTAGTTGGTTTCTCAGAGTCATTTTCTGGTTTATGTTCTTCCCTTCAAACAATTTGGTTAGGGCATCAAACATAGCTTTAGGTGTCTTGAGAGAGGACACCTGTGGGATAAGGTGATCCTTGATAGAATTAGCAATGATCCTCTTTGCCATAACCATCTTCTTCTTATGTAATGCTTTTGCCTCATCTCCCTCTGGAATTGGAACCTCCTCATGGATTAGTCTAACTCATTTTCTTCCAAGACCAGGGAGATCCTATACTTCCAAGCTCGGAAGTTATCAGCTCCCTCAAGCTTTTCATCAAGATTGGTATGATGAGACATCTTAATAGAGAACCTCAAATGGAAATACAAAATATTTTAGATCTTACCAGAGTCAAGATGTTGGATCTGTTGGGTCTGAAAATTGAGCTGAAATCCTACAGAGCTGGTTCAGGAGCAAATTAGGGTTTTGCTTTTCTAGAGTTCTGTCCACACAAATGCCTTGAAATTTGTCCCTAACTTCAATTTTGGGGAGGATATCAATACATGCCTAGTCTCACTGAAAATTTCCTCTTCTATGAAAATCCCTAATTTTCGACAGAAGTGACAGGTCCAAAACTGAAAAAACTCAGAATTGGATTCTGCTTCGACATAAATATTCTCCCTAAGGAGGAGAGTTATTACACCTTAATTTTGCTGAAAATCTGTGGAGGAATATCCACAAACTAGGAATCCCTAGTTCCCACAGCTGCACAATGTCTTCTTCTCAGGTTAGCTCTAATACCATGTTAGTTTTTCAACATTCAAGCTACCATTATGTTAGGATCTTTACTGAGAGAACAACAAGTACAACAATCAAACACAAGAGACAATGAACACAGTGTTTTTCATCGGGGAAACCATGAATGGATAAAACCCCACAACTTCCTCAAAGATAGAATCAACACAAGATGTAAAACCCCAAAATAGTAAGATGCACTTTTGACTGCAGTAATCTTCTCCTTGTCTAGCCCCAATGTCTTCTCCTTCCTCAACTATGTGCTACACTTGAGTGTGTGAGTGATGTGTACTAAATAGAGACTCCAACTCTCTATTTATACTAATCCCGACATGACTAAAACCCTACTAGGGCCAACCTCTACTTAGAGAGTCTAATAACCCTAGTGCCATGGAACTGTGGGGACTTTAACCATTAGACAATCGGAGGGTTACCCACTATGACTTGACATGACTTGTTTACATATTGATTCTCTCGATTGGAACATCAGGGCATGACAACATGACTTAATTACATAATAGATACATCCTGGAATAAACATCGGGTTACAATACATAAGATACATAGATGAATACATTCCGAAGTTACAAATACATCAATAGGACGAACTCACTTTTCCATTCAAGTCTGGAGCTGTCAGCATAGCTTGCAAGTTTATAAACCAAATAATCTTTAAAACTATGAATAATAATTACTAAACCCTAACTTAATAAATCATTAGAAAAAGGAATGTGAGCAGAGTAGCAATGTATACCTGTGTTGTGAGCTAGAAGAAAAAACAGAGCCAAGAAGATACGGCCATCCAACTCGAATGTACAAACCGAGAAGCAAGTATATACCCTTAAGCCAACTCTGTGGCAGAGGCAGAAAAATATAGTCTCAAACTCCATGAGGCCAAGGCGAAGGAAGAATAGACATAAGGGTAGAACCTTCTGCAGACTTCGATCCAAGCGAAGAAGTGAAAAACCACTCACACTGTGTTTCCTTCAATTCACAAAAGAAACTGAAGACACAAGCCATGAAACCATAAATTGCTTTGCATAGTAATGCAGACTACGGAGCCAACAAGAAATGAAGGAGTAGGCCTTTCATGGCCGCAAGGAGTTTCACAGCGCATCCTATAGGGAACAAACCCTCAAAGAAAAATGCAAGATAGTAGGGTTTTTATGCATTATAAGTCCACCAATGCATGGAGGAGGATGGTCCACGTGCCTTCCAAAAATTTAATCAAGTGTGGGTCGATTCCTAATGTCAACACTGCACATCCGATGATGAACAATATCATTGTCAATAATGAAAATATTGCAATCGACTTTATTGTAAATGTTCTTATCATTTCCCATAATGAAATTTTGGGTTATTACATGTGGTATCGGAGCAAAAGGTTCAAACAATAGGCCTTGATGAAGCTCAACTTGCTTATATGGAATAGTAAATTTAAACCATTTTGTTGATGTTGTTTTCTTTGAATGTTATAAACAGAGAAATTTGTTTATGAGTTTAACGACAGGTATGGAAAAATTGGAGGAATATGTGAAAGAGGAATCTCCCTATACTGAACAAGATAATCTACAAAGAGAACCTATACAAGAAGACATAACCACTAATTCTTCAGAACTTTTACAAACAGTAAAAGAATTAAAATCTGAAATGAAATCTGTTAGGAAAGAAAATGTGAAAATTCTAAGAGCTCAGGAAGAGATGAATTAGATCTTAATAGAAATATTTCATACTGAGGGAAAGGGTAAAAGGGATGATTCAGAAGATATAAGTTATCAACATAAGTATAAAAATACTAAACAGATTAAAAATGAAAGTAGATCATCTTCTGAAGTATTTGGTGATCATTGTAATTCTCATTATACTAGTGACAGTAGTGAGGATAACCACCATACTAGGAAAAGAAAATATAAAACTTATGAAGAAATATCTGGGGATTTTAAGAAGATCAAGCCGCCAACATTTAATGGAGAAACTAAAAAAAGGGGAGGAAGAAAAATCCTGGTTATCTGGGATGAAGAAGTACTTCCATATTTATAACTATTCTAACAAGTTAAAGGCTAGTATGTCGATTTATAATCTTATAGGGAAAGTTGATATATGGTGGCAAGACTTAAAGACAGTGAAAGTTATAAGAGAAAAGAACATAAATTGGATTACATTCAAGAAATACTTTAAAAATAAATTTTTATCTGAACAGTACTATGAAGAAAGGGATAAATAATTCTATGAGCTAAAACTAGGTACAATGACTATGAAAGATTTGAACAGTAACTTTTTAAGTCTGCTTAGGTATGTGCCATACCTTGTGGATGAAAAAACAAAGGTACAGTAGTTTCTTAGCTATTTACCTTATCACATAAAGGATAGGATTGAGTATGACAATCCGAAAACCCTGGAAGAAGCCATGAGGAAAGCGAATTTCTGTTATGAATAGAATCGTAAAAAGGAGAGTATGGCTAACTGGAAGGCCAAAAGGAATAATAATTATGATCAAAAGAAGAAAGACTTTGTGCCTAATATAAATTATTAAAATAATAATGCCAAAATTTTTTCCAATAAGAATTTCCAAGGGAATAAGAATAATTTACAGAACAATCAGAACAATAAAAAAAATAAAGAGTCTACTAATAATCACAATAATTATACAAAGAAATTTGAACGAAAAGAACCCGTAAAGTGTTGGGAATGCAATGGTCCACATTATGCCTCAGTCTATCCCAATTGGAAAAAGACTATCAGCAATATCCACACAATACAGGAAGAGATGACTGTTGGTGATATAGCGAGGACTATGCCTAGGATCAATGCAGCTTTGGAGAATCGACAAGAAAACTATCAAACTTCCATGGTGGAAGTAGAAGGTAAGATAAATCAAACACCCATATCTATTTTAAATGATCCAGGAGCTAGTTTAAGCTATATTTCTCCTAAATTGATAGAAAAGTGTAAACTTCCAGTTGAAAAGTTTGCAAGTTCTTGGTTAGTTCAGTTAGCTACCGGTGCAAAGAGAAAGGTAATTAGTTTTGTAAAAAATTGTGCAGTAACTATGGATCAATTTGAAACTTTTGTTAAGCTCAATGTACTACCTTTAGGTTCATACGACATATTAATTGGTATGGATTGGTTAGAGCAGCATAGAGTGGTCTTTAATTGCTATGATAAAACCTTTACTTGTATAAATAATGATGAAAAATTAATAAGCGTAAAGGGAATTCCTAGGAAAATTTCTACTCTGCAGCTTAAGAGAGATGTTAGGAAAGGTTGTAAGGCTTATGCAATAATGGTAACCAATGAAGAAAATATAAACAACATAGATAAATTAAAATTAGAGGATATACGAGTTCTAAAGGAATATACAGATGTATTTCCAGAATAAATTCCGGGACTGCCTCCAAAGGGGGAATTAGATTTTACCATTGAGTTGGTACCTGGTGTAGTGCCTAGCTCAAAGGCCCCTTATCGGATGAATATACTTGAATTAAATGAACTTAAGTCACAGTTAAAATAACTTATTGACAAGAATTATATTCGACCCAGTGTGTCTCCCTGGGGGGCACCTGTCATCTTTGTTAAGAAAAAGGATGAAACTCTACGACTATGCATAGATTATCGTCAATTAAATAAGACGACTATCAAGAACAGATACCTATTACCTTGCATAGATGAGTTGTTTGATCAACTATGTGGAGCCACGGTATTTTCAAAAATTGACTTACAGTATGGATATCAACAAGTCAGAATTAAAGATGAAGACATCTTTAAAACAACTTTTAGGACTCGATATGGACATTACGAGTTTGTCGTCATGCCATTCAAGCTTACTAATGCTCCAACTGTTTTTATGTGTCTAATGAATAATGTAATGCATAAATATCTAGATAAATTTGTGGTCGTGTTTATCGATGACATATTAATTTATTCGAAATCTGAAGAAGAACATAAAGAACATCTAAAAATTCTCTTGCAAGAGTTGCGAGAACATCAACTCTTTGCAAATTTTAGTAAATGTGACTTCTTTAAAGATAAAATCCAGTACTTAGGTCATGTGGTGACTAAAGAAGGAATTTTGGTGGATCCCAAAAAGATAAAGGCAATCGAAGATTGGCTAGCTCCTAAAGACGTAACTAATGTCTGATCATTCATGGGGATTACCGGTTATTACCGGAGATTCATCGAAGGGTTTTCAAGAATCGCAAATCCGATAACCTCTTTGCAGAAAAAGGGAAATTTTTTTTGATTGGAATCAGAAGTGTGAGGATAGTTTTAAAAAGTTAAAAACCTTGGTAACTAGCACACCAATTTTAAGAATAGCTGATCCAAATAAAGATTTTATAGTATGTACTGACGCCTGCAATGACGGTTTAGGCAGAGTATTGACTCAAGAAGGACATGTTATTGCTTATGATTCTAGGAAATTGAAAATTCATGAAAAGAATTATGCAACCTATGACTTGAAATTAGCTCCCGTGATACATGATTTAAAGATGTGGCATCATCATCTAATTGGAAGAAAATTTATCTTAATGACAGATAATAAGGGATTAAAATATCTGTTAGATCAACCTAATCTGAATGCTAGACAAGCTAGGTGGTTAGCTTTTCTAAGTGGATATGATTTTGAAATTCAACACATTAAAGGGAAAGAAAATAAAGTTGTTGATGCATTAAGTAGAAATGCAAAGATGAATTTTATAGTAGCTATCAGCACTTATACAATAGATTTGGAAGAACAACTTAAAGCAGGGATATAACAAGATAAAAATTACCTAAAGTTACAAGCAAAAGAAAAAGATAATCCAATAGAAATTGTAAGTACAGTGTATAGCTTGAATGAAAAAGGTTTTTTAACTGTATAAATACAGAATATATGTACCTAATGTACCTAAGATTAAGTTATTAATTTTAGACGAAATCCATAAAACTGCTTACTCAGGCCATCCAGGTTATCGGAAAACTATAACCATGTTAAGAAAAGAGTATTTTTGGCCAAACATGAAGACTGAACTGGCAGAATATATTGCTAGATGCTTTGAATGTCAGCAAGTAAAAACTTGACATCAGCATCCAGCTAGATTACTTCAGCCTTTGCCCATTCCTATCTGGAAATGGGAGATAATTAGTCTTGATTTTCTTACTGGACTACCAAAAAATCAAAACTTAAATGAATCCATAATGGTAGTCATTGACAAATTGAGTGAAGCAACCCATTTTATACATGTAAAAACTACTTATAAAGATGCAAATATGGCTAATATCTTTTTAAAGAAACTTTTTCGATTGCATGGAATACCGAAGGTCATAATTTCAGATCGAGACCCTAAATTTACAGGTAACTTTTGGAGATCTCTGTTTAAAGGATTAAATACCATGTTAAATTTCAGTACCTCCTTCCATACTCAAACTGATGGACAGACTGAAAGAGTAAATCAGGTACTAGAAGATCTACTAAGAATGTATGTAAAGGAACAACTAGGTAAATGGGAAGATTATCTACACTTGGTAGAATTTGCTTATAATAATAATTATCAAGCTTTAGCTAGATATAGTCCTTTTGAAATTCTGTATGGAAGGAAATGTAACACTCCCATCTCTTGGAGTAATCCGGTGGACAGGTTAGTATTAGGACTTGAATTATTGAAAGAAATGGAAGTAATTGTAAATCAGGTACAAGGTAATCTAAAAATTGCGCAAGATCGACAGAAAAGTCAAGCAGACCTTAAAAGAACTCCAAAATAGTTCCAGGTAGGTGAACATGTTTTCATTAAGGTGAGACCTAAAAAGAGTTCTTTGAGGTTGGGTAGTTGTGCCAAACTAGTACCTTGTTATTGTGGTCCTTCTGAAATACTGTCCGAGATCGGACAGGTAGCCTTCCAGTTAGCTTTACCACCGAATTTAAGAGTTCACAATCTTTTTCACATTTATGTATTAAAGAAATATGTGCATAATGCTACTCATGTTATTAACTAGAATGATGTACAGGTGGAACCCGAAGGATATTTTCTGGTGGAACCGGACTGTATCCTCAAGCGGAGGGAGAACACACTTATGAACCACACCATTGGTCAAGTGAAGGTGCAATGGAAGCACCTTAGTCCAGAGGAAGCCACCTGGGAATTGGAAAGTCATATGCGAGATACATATCCAATTCTATTTCAGGGGAAATCTGAGGACGAGGAATAAATAACATCAAGGGCGATGTTATAATTTAAGGGGGTGTGTATGTCAGATGCCCCAATTTTCAAAAGCAATTTTATAATATTTGAGGAACATTGTGCTAAATTTTATGCTAAGTTGTAATTGATGACCTAGTGGGGTCAAGAATATTTAATGTAAATTCATAATATTTTATTTATAAATAAATAAATGAGGAGACAACAGCTTAGGGAAGCTGTTTAAAGAGTTTTTACTAGTCAATTGGTGGAGGAGATTGGGTGGAGAGCAAACTGGCATGTGGAAGCATCCTCAAATCACTTCCAACTGTTGCAGGTGGAAACTTCCCTATATTTGTGGTCATGATTCCCCAAGAAAGTGGAATCAGAGCAGGTGGCTCCTTTAATGAAAATTGACCCAGAAGACCTAGGCATCTTTATAAAATTTCCCATTGAAGAGAGCTGAGGCTGCTCATTCTAGGGAGGTGATCATTCAATGTGAATGAATTTTACTCAAGAGAAATTCAATGGAGGGGAGTCTGGAATGTGTTTGAGGGGATAACTGCTGAGATTGATCTAGTTGTATCTTTTAAGCTGAATATCATACTGCTAAGAGAAGATTTTTATTACTGAGGTAATTGAACCAGTCAGGTGACAGAGGTTTTATAGTTGCATTCTCCACCCAATTCTCAGCCAAGAAGACCAGGAACAGGCTCGGGGGTCCTTAGGAAGCGTTGTTTGAGTGCTCTCCAGGAGTTTGGTAGCGAGGAACAGCCTCCTTAAGTTGTTTTCATCTTATCCTCAATAGGTTCTATTTTATTTTACTTTCTTCAGTTAAATAATTCTTAGTTTATCTATTACATGCATGTTAATGTTTAGGGTTTATGAATGAAAAGTAAACTGTGTAATGTTAAGTTCAGTGAAATTATAGATTATAGTAGAAATGGAAATGATTATGTAAGTAAGTGAAATAGATAGAAAATAAATTCCCAACCTTTGTTTTTCCACACCTGAACTCAGGTCATACTCTAGCACAGTTGGCTTTCTTAGATAAATGAAATGATTCTTTTATTTGAAATATAAACAGTAGATGGGATTCTTTTATTTGAATGGGAACAATAGAAAAATTTACTTCAAAGTTTATAAATTACACTAAATATCAGTGTTATGTATTGACTACTTCAATTTATTGTAGGTATCTAAACAGAAGAAAAAAAATAGGTATAAAAGAAACAGTAAATAGTATTATTATTTCCCTGTATTAGTTACTGATAAAAATATAGTTAGTATAGATAACAGAAGTACATTAAGTAAACTAATATTTAAAACATGTAAAAAGGAATTAGTAAATTTTTTTATAAACTTTAACATTACAGATTAATGTGTATTTTATACAGAATCAAAGGATTCTTTTATAATCTTTTTTTATTTACTGGAACTCAATATTACCCTAGTTTCAAGTTTGCTTCATTAATAACCTAAGTATTTTCTTAACTAAAAACTACAAGCAAAACTGTTTAGGATCTTTTCATTGCTTACAGAGTTAGCATCATACTTATAACTGTAGGTCTTATAATTTTTCTTATTTCTATTTGAAAAATAGAGTAAAAAATACTATAAGTAGAAAACAAGAATTTCATAACACTGTAGGGTTTATAGTATTTCCTTTAACTCTTAAAATCTGAGTTCTAGAAATTAACATTATCTTCCAAACAGAGCTTAAAATAATTTATAAATTACAAAGTAGTAATAAATAAAATACACAGGTAAATAATGAACAAATTACACTAGTAATTATAAACCATGTACAATATAAATTCCTTAATCAAAGGTAGGATTATAGCCTGTAAGAATCAAAGGGTCGAAACCAAAACTGCTAATAAAACCTTTTACATAAAAATCTTTATATTGAACCATAACCAGTTACATTATTGATAGGGTAAGTAAAAACCAGTTCTCATACTTCACTTTCTTGAAGTTCAATCATAAAAGAAAAACTAAAATAAATGAGACAGGTGTTCTTTAAAAACCTCTGAGCATAAAGGAGGTTCGTTATAATCTTAAAACAAACAACATTACATCATTAAGCCCTAAGGCTGAAACTGTCTCACCAAAACAACTTATACATCACAACTTCAAAAGCTTGTGCTACCCAATGAAGTATCGCAAGGGTTTATAATTAAAACACGGATAATAAACAAACAAACTAAACATCTTAAGCAATGGTGAATCCGAAGCCATACTTCCAACCACAGGAACCTTCAACCAACAACCCATTTCGCAAGTAGGGAGAACCCACGACGAGACTGGGGCTTACCGGTTGGAAGCCCATGAAGATAACTGAAGGACGAGCTCACTTTTCCATTCAAGTCTGGAGCTATCAACGTATCCTGCAAGTTTATAAACCAAATAATATTTAAAACTATGAATAATAATTACTAAACCCTAACTTAATAAATCATTAGCAAAAGGAATGCGAGTAGACTAGAAATGTATACATGTGCTGTGAGCTAGAAAAAAAATTAGAGCCAAGAAGATATGGCCATCCAACTTGAATGTACAAACCAAGAAGCAAGGATATACCCTTAAGCCAACTCTGCAACAGAGGAAGCAAGAGACAGTCTCAAACTCCATTAGGCCAAGGCGAAGGAAGAACAAACACAAGGTTAGAACCTTCTGCAGACTTCGAGCCAAGCGAAGAAGTGAAAAACCACTCACACTATGTTTCCTTCAATTCACAAAAGAAACTAAAGACACAATCCATGAAATCATAAACTACTTTGCATAGTAATGCAGACTATGGATCCAACAAGCAAGGAAGGAGTAGGCCTTTCATGGTCGCAAGGAGTTTCACAGCGCATCCTACAGAAAACAAACCCTAGAATAAAAATGCAAGAGAGTAGGCTTTCGACGCATTATAAGTCCACCAATGCATGGAGGAGGATGGTTCACGTTCCTTCCAAAAATTTAATCAAGCGTGGGTCGATTCTAATGTCAACACTACACATTTGATGATGAACTATATCATTGTCAATAATGAAAATATTGCAATCGACTTTATTGTAAAAGTTCTTATCATTGCCCATAATGAAATTTTGGGTTATTACAAGAATATACCTCTCATGGACATGCACTTTGTGCTTCTGGTTACTCTTATACTGCATCTTCTTCTTCTACTTCAAATTAATGGCTCATTGATTCTGGAGCATCTTATCATATGGTTAAGGATCAAGCCATATTTTCTACTATGCATGAATGTAACACCAAGTAAATATTTGTTGGTGATGATAGATCTCTAAGTGTTGTAGGATTTCGAATAATTCTAGTAGAAAATGGTCATTTCAGTGATGTACTATGTGTTCCAAAAATTTCCTGCAATTTGTTATCAGTCTATCAAATTACTCATTCGGGTGAAGGTAAAACTGTGACTCTTACACCTCACCAAGTTGTAATCAAGGATTTTAAAAATCCTCAGAATGTCCTTGCTATGGGAACTATTGATGATATTACTAGGTTTTACAAATTTAACAACTTTGGGTCATCACCTTTTCCTTCAGTTTTTGTTGCTCATAGTGATAACTTGAGCAAACTTTGGCATGAGCTATTTGGTCACTTAAATTATCGCTCATTGCAACAACTATGTAAAGACAATATGGTGACTGGTCTTCCGATGGTATCTTGCAAGGATGGTGTTTGTTCCTGTTGTGTACTCAAAAAACATTATCGAGATAGTTTTGAAAAACGTGCCTCTTGGAACGCCTCGGTTCCCTTGGAGCTTGTGCATAGTGACTTTTGTGGCCCTCTTCCATTTGCTTATTTTTCTAGTTTCAAATATTTCTTAACTTTCATTGATGACTACTCCAAACACACTTGGGTTTACTTCCTAAAACTTAAGAGCGAAGTATTTAACATTTTCTTGTCCTACAAGGCCCTTGTTGAAAAACAATATGGTCATCAAGTTATTATGGTAAGATATGACAATGGAGGAGAATATGTTAACAACAAGTTCACTACTTTCTACACTGAACAAGGAATCCAACAATAGCACACTGTTCCGTATATACCACAACCAAATGGTGTAGCTAAACGAAAGAACTACACTTTAAGATAAATGGCTAATTGTATGATCCAATCTAAGGGACTAAGTCTTCAATACTGGGCTGAGGCCATAAATTGTGCAAATTACATAGTTAATCGCACACCCACTAAAGTATTACAAGGTATAACACTATAATAAGCATGGAGTAAAATTAAACCAGATGTAAGTCACTTTCGTGTGTTTGGTTGTGAAGCATGGGCTCATATTTCGGATGAAAAATGGAAAGCATTGCAACCTAAAAGTGAAAAGTGCATATTTGTTGGATATTCAGAAGATGTAAAAGGTTATATACTTCTTCAACAACATTCTCATGATATAATCATTAGAAGAGATGTTAAATTTGATGAAAATCTCTTGGCCTGCGAGCCTAACTTAGCGTGTGTGCCATCTTTGGCTTGCAAGACTGATTCAGCGATTGTGCCTTCTTTTTCTTCTTCCAACTTCCTTCATAGGTTTCTAACTCCAGTTTTTGATGATGACAGTGAGGACGAAAATCCACCTTTGCCCACTCATGTTCCTCCAATTGCACCAGCACCAATGGTTCCCCGATGGGTCCGTTCAACATGTGAAGCAGTTGGTGATCTTGCTAGTGATCCTAGAGATCAACGTCAAACACTTTCTTAGTTTTAGCAAGCCTCTTCTCTTTTGGCTCAAGTTTCCGAGAATCATGATCTAGAAACTTTTGCAGAAGCTTCAGGAAATCCAAATTGGGATGTAGCTATGGATGAAGAATATCATTCCTTAATGGTGAACGATACTTTGGATCTTGTTCCTCTTCCAAAAGGAAGAAAAAATGTCAAATGTAAATGGGTCTACAGAACTAAGTATGCATTAGATGGAAGTGTTGAAAGACTTAAGGCAAGGTTAGTTGCCAAAGGTTTTTCCCAAGTTGAAGGGATTGACTAAAATGAAACCTTTTCTCCTGTCGCAAAAATGAATTCCATTCGCCTTGTTCTTTCCCTTGCCGCCTTACATAACTAGGAAGTCCATCAAATGGATGTCAAGTATGACTTTTTACATGGTGATTTACAGGAGGAAATTTACATGGAACAACCTCCTGGATATGTTCAAGATAACTCTAGCCTTGTCTATCTCCTTAAGAAATCCTTATATGTCCTTAAGCACGTTCCTAGAGCTTGGTATGCCAAAATGGATAGCTTTCTCCTTGACACTGGTTTTTCTAGATGCCATTATGACCCGAATGTCTATATCAAGAAAGTAGGAAACCATCTCATCATACTTGTTCTTTATGTTGATGATCTTATCCTTACTGGTAGTGACCCTAAACTTATAACCCATGTGAAATCCAGTGTTAAGCAAAATTTTGAAATGTCAGACTTAGCACATTTGCATTATTTTCTTGGTCTCCAAGTCTTACAAACCAAAGAAGGAATCTTTCTTTCCCAGTCTAAGTATGCTTGTGACCTTCTTCGTCACTTCCACATGGAAGATTGTAAACCCGCTCCTTCTCCCTTCCTGTCTGGAGTCAAAATTTCTTCCACTTGTATGTCCCCTGAAGTAGATGCCACCTTGTATCATTATCTTGTTGGTAGTCTTTTATACTTGACTCATTCCTGTTCTGACCTTTCCTTTGCCATTGGTCATGTTGCCCGTTATACGCAAACTCCTCATGAAAGTCACTGGAAAGCAGCAAAATAAATACTTCGATATATTCAAGGTACAATTCAGTTTGGGATTCATTACATTACAGGGGGGGAACCTTTGTCGGTTGGTTTCACTGATTCAGATTGTGCTGGTGATCTTAATGATCAAAAGTCTACTGCAGGCTATGTTTTCAGTCTGGGATCTGGACCTGTCACTTGGAATTGTAAGAAACAACAAGCTCTTGCTCTTTCTTTAGCAGAAGCAGAATATCGAGCTGTAGTTAATGCCAGTCAGGAAGCTTTATGGCTTCGACAGATCCTTTCAGAGTTTGGATTCGAGCAGCAACAACCTACTCCACTTTGGTACGACAATCAAAGTGCCATCAAGCTTTCCAAAGATCCATTTCTACATCAGCACAACAAACACATTGAGCTACACATGCACTTCATCAGAAATCTTGTTCATGATCGTGTTATTGAAGTGCTCTATTGCCCTATAGATGATTAAGTTACATACATCTTCACCAAGTCTCCTTCCTTCTCCTAATAGTGTCACTTTTGTAAATCCTTCAATCCTACCCCAAGTTGTTCTTAAGGGGGGATGTTAGGATATTTAGACACTTAGGAGTTAGTTAAGATAAACTTGTGTAATATATCCGTTAGGTAAAAGTATGTTTCTTTAGTATGCATTTCTAAATATTCTAATCTATCGTTCACGATATGTTCTAGACATAGAGTGATCCGATGGTTCAAATTCTTTTAGATCATACATACCATTGATACGTGGCTTAACACCCAATTGGTTCATGATCCTTAGCTAGTTGATCGATTATGAGAAGCTCATATGTAAATTTATTTCTTTTGCATAATAAATTGCTCCAAGTAGCTATTTGGCTAGGGCCATGGACTGTTTCCCTCTCAAGGGTTTTAAGCACGTGAAAAACATTGGTGTGTTGATCTGTGATCTATTTGTGTGAAGAAGTTGCTCAAGGTGTTCGGCCTTTTGGGAGTACCCTATGAACCTGAAAAATAGGAAAGAAGAAGAAGCAAAAGAAAAATCCAAATTCTAATGCTGGTATAGGATATCTACCTAGAATTAATACTCAACCAGAAGGAAATTAGGAGAAAATGAAAAACAAGCATTCTTTCAAAATTTGTCATAGAGATCATCCTACTCACCTATGCCCTCATATGGATGACATTCATCAAATGTTGTCTCAACACACTGGACCAAAACAACCTGTTTTGTTCACAAAAACTTTTCCACAACATCAAAAAATGGTTTTTGCAGCTTTGGTACCCCTGCAAGGGGGAAAACAAGACAACCTTCCTCGAGGGGGTAACCAGAAAAACCCTCTATAAGGGGGAAATCCACCCATTTCCAACATATTTGGACTAGATCATGAGGTGAATATTCAAACAATGGATCATTCATATGACACACCACCTAGTGTTTCAGACTCGTTGGGATCAAAACCAAATGGCTCTCTCACTATCGAGAAACCAACCATTGACATAGTGCCTCAACCCCCAAAAGGGGTGTTAAGTAAATCAAAACATACTCCTAATGTAAGAGAAGATCAAAACTATATTATAGTGGAAGACTTAGCTCAAGCACCTTGTGCCATGTCGGCCTTGGAGGTATTACAAAGTTATCTAACTCAAATAAAATCACTATTTTCTTCCATTGGTGCAGTATACTCGAATGATACTGGTTTGATCACCTTTGATTTAGAAAAACTAACAAGTAGGCTTCCATCACATGTCACTTTTTAGATCAAAGTATTGTCACATGGGATGAATATTTTTTGAACTGTTATTGATGAAGGATCCTCTACTTATGTCATTTCTTAAGTATTTTGGAAAGGATTAGGATCACCCACTTTGAAACCATCCAAAAAATTCCTTAAATAAATTGATGGAAACTTTTTACCACCTCATGGCTTCATTACGGCTTGCCCAATTGAATTGGGAGGAAAAATAGTTCAATTTGATGTTGAGGTAGTGGATGCACCCATAGATTACAATATGTTATTATGATGTAGTTGGATACAGGAAATGACAACAATAGTGTCTTCGATATTCTGAGTAAAGTTGTTCCTCCATCAAGAGAAGATAATTATGATCAATAGTTAGATTATTGCAAACCTGACATGATTATCCACTCAATTGTACTTTTTGTGGAGAATTCAAAAAGTAGCGATTCAAGATGTGAGAGCTGGGATGTTCAAAGACTCTTCCCTCATGGTAACCTTCACAATCCCTCCACCAATATCTACCCCTAAAAATGCTCCTATTTTCACCATCACATTAGAAGTTCAGTTTCCATTAACCGTTTTTACCAAATCCAATACAACGATGGGTTCCACTTCATCAAATGGAACTAAGGTAGTGGACATCCAAGTTCAAACTAGTAAAGGAAAGGAAATACATTCAGAAACACTTGATGAAACTAGGAGTAGTACACTAGTGTCTGCTATAGAAATTTCAAATCAAGCAATTCAAAATGCTTCAGCAGACTCAGATCAAAATCCTTCTCCATTGGAGGAATATTATCTATATACATCACCCGTATGGGCTATCAATACTCCCAACAGTCATGCCATATTAGATCAAAACTTTTCATCTGATGAATTTATTATGGAAGTCATGAATATCTCAGAATGACCATGGGAAGACATGCATCATAGATCATCATTTCTTTCTAAACCAGATTCCTTAGAAGTAAAACATGAGAATTTTTACCTTGATGATTATATGGAAAGGTGCCAATTCCCTATCCAAACACACAATGAGATTTCGGAAGGAAATTTGGAAAACATTTCAAAACCATTTCTATCAACATATCCATTAAAACAGGTATCCTCAAGAATATCAATATAGGTGCCAATTTCTCTCCGGAAGAAATCACTTAATATACTGCTCTATTTAAAGAGTTTTGTGATGTTTTCACTTGGTCATATGAAGAAATGCCAAGCATCAATCCTAGCATCATCGAACATGAGATAAAAACCTATCCAAATGTAAAACCAGTACGACAAAAGGTAATTCCATTAAATCCTAAGAAATACATGGCCATCAAAGCAGAAGTAGAAAAGTTGTTTAAAGTTGGCTTCATTTACCATGTATTGTTGACTGAGTGGGTATCCACTCCTATTCCAATCAATAAAAAACAAGGGACAATTTGAGTATGTACTGAATTTAGGGATTTAAATTTGGATTTCCTCAAAGATAATTATCCCACACCCTTCATTGATCATATTATGCATGAGTGTGCCAATAATGAAATATTTTCATTCATGGATGGATTCTTCGATTACAACCAAATTCATATTAAGAAAGAAGACCGATACAAAATGACTTTCATTTTCCCATGGGGCACTTTTGCATATCGAAAAATGTCTTTTGGCCTTAAAAACACCGAGGCTACTTTTCAAAGAGCCATGTCATATGATTTTCATGATATTAAGAAAATCCTCAAGGTTTATGTCGATGACTTGACAACCAAGTTTAGGAGAAGAACTGAACATTGCACACATTTACGTGTTGTTTTCCTTCGATGTTGACAATATACCATTATATTGAACCCACATAAATGCATATTTTGTGTTGATTCTGGGAGATTACTTGGTTTCATTGTATCCAAGGATGGGATATGGGTATATCCACTTAAGGTTGAGGCAATATTGCAGTTTCCTTCCTCGAAAACAATTAGACAACTTCAAAGACTACAAGGAAAAACAACATTCTTGAGAAGATTTATGGCTAATTATTCTGAAATTTCTTAAGGTTCATACGTCTCTTAAAACAAGATGCACTATTCATATGGGAGGAACAATCTCAATGCTTGTTTAATGCAGTGAAACAAGCTTTCGTGTGAACCCTAGTGCTTAGTCCCCCGGACTATACTAGAGATTTTTTTTCTATATTTGGCAGCAACTGAATCCACTTTAGGGATGGTTTTTCTCTAAGAGGATGATTCGTCTTGAGAACATGTCATATATTATCTTAGCAAGGGAATGGATGGCTTCAAATTTAGATATTCCTAGGTGGAGAAGCTATCCCTGACAGTAGTTCATATTGTCCAAAGACTTAGACATTATATAATTCCAAGAAAAATGACTATAGTGGCTGAAATGAACCCCATGATATAGATTTTGTCCCGTCAAATCATCAGGGGCAGTATTCAAAATCGATAGTAATTTTGCAAGAATTTGATCTCGAGTTCATAAACACTAAATCTAAGAATTATTTAAAATTTACAGAACTAGTGTTTGAGTTACCCGACAATAAAGAAGAAATAATAGAAGAAGAGTATTGGGAAGACAAGAATTTATTTCTCATTGCCACTACTGATCCTTGGTATGGAACATTAATTACATATATCCAAACCCAACGGATTGATGCTCAAATTTCTATCATTGAACAACATTGCATACGATACCAGGAACGAATATACCTCATTATTGGGGATGCCTTGTACCATAGAGGAATAGAATTAGTTCCAAGACGTTGATTAGTCCATGAAGAAGTTGAGAAGGTATTGAATGATTTCCATGTAGGAGCATGTCGTGATCATCTTTCTGGGTGGGAAATTTCCCAGAAAATATTGCATGTAGGACACTTTTGGCGCATGATCCTCAAAGATTGCATCAATGTCATTAAAAAGTGTCATCCTTTCCATATTTACATAAGATAAATGCGTGCACATCCCGCTCCATTACACCCTGCAGTAACCATGGGTCCATTTTCAAAATGGGCCAGTGATTATATGAAAATCAACCCACCTTCATCTAATGGACACCACTACATCATAGTAGCAGTGGACTACTTTACAAAGTGGGATGAGGAAATTCCTACATTCAACAACAGCCCAAAAAATACAACATATTTCTTATTCAATCATGTGATAACTAGTTTCGTTGTACCTAAAGAGATCATCAGAGACAATGGGAGCCACTTTAGGAATTCCTTTATGGACAAACTTATGACCAAGTTAGGATTGCTACAAGATTTTTCCTTACTATATTATCCCTAATGCAACGGTCAAGTAGAATCCATCAACAAGGTTTTGAAGACCATGTTGTAGAGAATGTTTAATAAGGAAAAAAATAACTATAAAATGATGTTATTCTCTTTTCTCTGCGCTTAATGTACCTTAGCTAAAACAATGTATGGCTTCACTCCTTTCCAGCTGGTTTATGAAGAATAAATTGTGTTTCTAATTGAATGTGACATATCATCATTAAAATTGGTTATCGAACTCTTACCTAATACTTCTACAGAAGAAGAAAGACTCCCCCACCTTCATTCTCTTGATGAAACTACAAGAGAGGCCTCATTAAATGTATAAGCACACAAGAAAAGAGTCAAATCCCAATATGAAAAATCATCTCGTCCTCAATTACTTTTAGAAGGTGATCTAGTTTTGGTTTATGACAAAGACAATGATTAAATAGGAAAAGGGAAATTTGTACCTAAATGGTTTGTCCCACTTGTCATCAAAACAATCTTGAAAAAAGGTTCATATGAGTTAGTTAATTATGATGGGGATACCAACTTGTCGAATATAAAAAATGATCTCTATCTGAAGAAATACTTTGCATAGGAATTGAGGCATCATGACATTTTTTTGTATTATGTTGTATGATATGTAAAGAAAAATTGCACAATAGTTATTTTGTGCACACACTTATCTTTCTTGGTATCTCAACTTCACAGATGTCATTGGAAACTTTCACTTATTTGGGATATGCATAGGGTGCTAACGGTGACTCTTGGAACATTGCTTTTGTTGCCTGGGTGATATTCACACCTGACAATTAAGTCCTTATTTTAGGAGGCTCTTTCCTTGGACCTATGACCAATAATGTTGCGAGTATTGTGCAACCATTAAGCTTCTAGTCGAGGCCAACACCCATGGAATCCACCAAATAAGTGTTGAACTGGACTCACAACTTGTTGTATCTTAGTTAAATGGTCAGTATCAAGTTCACGATCCTATACTATTTATAAATTTTCTACGAGTTAATTTTCTACAACGCTGGTTTGAATTCATTGAATATATTAATGTATCTATAAGTTCAATAATCTAATTGATTCCTTGGCTAACTACGTCCTTGATTGGCATATTTTTCATACATCATTCAGATAAAGCAAGCATGTATTTTGAATTCTTGGCACCATAATTGAACAAATATTTCAAAGCATAAGTAAAATTCAAAGTAATGTTCCTTTATATAAAGTAAAACTAATTACATCATGAACCAAAAAGTGTGTTTAAGTTCAAAAAAAAATTATTGCAATAATTTTGCACACACCAAAAAGAGTAGTATAAATGCTTTCTCCCTTTGTATATTTTTCTTCAACACAAAATGTCCAAGAAAATTCTTTAAAATTTGAATATATGAAAAATTCAAAAAAAACACTTTTGAACTATTTCAACTTCCTAATCCAACATGAAGACTGATCTACAATCGACATATTACCAAGTAAACGATTCATCGCTTCTGAGATGCATCAACGAAAGAGGTGATTCTTGCAAGAATGGTAAAAAATGATTCATCTACTTATCTTTGTTATTTCAGATACTAAATATATACGCTACAAGAAAATACCCTTTTGGGGGCAGTTTTGCTAACCCCCCCCAAAGTTTGTTTATGTCTTTGGGGGCGGTTCTTAAAAACTCCACTAAAAGTCCTGAAAATTGGTCTTTTGGGGGTGGTTTTCAAACCCGCCCCAAATTCCAATTCTTAGAACTTTTGGAGGCGTTTTTTGAACCCCCCCCCAAAAAAATTCCAATTCTCAATACTTTTGGGGGCGGTTTTGAACCCCCCCCCCCCCCCCCCCCCCTAAAAAATATATATATATAATTATTAAGATTTTTTTTTTGGCAGGGGGGTGGTTAGAAATACCCCCCCTAAAGGTGGCTTGCATCGATTTTGCTTCCCCCCAGCCCCCAACCCCCCCAAAAGAAAAAGAAAAAAATTTTAAGGTATTTTGGGGTGGTCCTTAAAAATCCCCCTCAAAAGTCCTAAGAATTTGACTTTTGGGGGTTGTTTTTCAAACCCCCGCCCAAAAAAATTCCAATATGAATTGGAATTTTTT
>LPNX011017786.1:895577-965308 GCA_001517045.1 Pseudotsuga menziesii | reverse complement strand
GGGTTGGAAAGACCCCCCCTAAAGGTTTACCTGATAGTTTTTGTAGGTAGCAGTATAATTCAACTATTATATGTAGTATAATATATAGTAAGATCACTAAAAGAACAACCAAGTATAGAAATACTAGACATAATATTTTGACCTTGGAACCCACAAGGGAAAAAACACAACAACCTTGTGATAGAGATTTTGGTTCAAAGTAAAACATACATCTAAATACATAGTAATAAAATATAGCATAAGATAAACCCCAAGAAAAAAGGAGAAACTCCTCCGAAGATAGGGAATCCCAAAAAATACTTCTTCTAGCTAGTAGCAAACTTTTTACGGATGAGGATTGGTAGTGAACTGTGTCCATCGTTGTTGTGGATTCAGGATGAGGAATGGTGTACCCCATTTGGAGTTGTAAACATTTTACATTTCATTAATAATTTTTTATACTGTTAGGTGTAATCTATATGGTGAATTCTACTATTTAATACATATGAATTATGTATTTGTTGCATTCAAATATGTTTGGTATATTATTGTCCTGTTATAATTGGATTTTGTTTAGGTTTCAAAATATTTATAGTGATTGATTAGGGGTTTTGATAACTTCATGTTCTGACAACTATATGAATCAGTAACATCTTCTATCTATATACTTTGGCTTTTAATGTCAATATCCTGGAGTTTTTTAAGGCACTCCATTAAGGTTTTCTACATGATGTAATTGATAGTTCCAATGATCACTTTTGATCATATTTAACATTAATATAATTTATTTTCCACATTGTATCAAGAATAACACAATGACCAAAATTAAATATTTAAAGGAATAAGATTGCATCCAAAAACAAATTCAGATGCCATAAATAACAATAATAGTAAGTTGATTTCTCAACTCAATTGAGGCCAGGACCTTTTATGTTGTACAAAATAGCCGATCTACAAATCATTTTGAATTTGAAAATAAAAAATAAGTATATATACAAACTAATCAATTTGCACTAGAAGTCACCATGTTATTACATTGTAGATACAAAGAAGATTCTTAGAGGTATCAGAATCAGAAACTATCACAAGGATTCATCATTTTGTTTTTATTCCACAAGATGTTGATTTTTTGCTTAACATTTCCATTTCCCAAAATTTTATGGCAAGCTAGATCTAATATACTCAACACATATAGGGTGCTCTTGCATAGAAATTTCCAAGTAATTTGCATCTATCTAGTTAAAAGAGGAAACACTGGTCTCTCTCACCACTTCTAAAAATGCAACCATATCCTTTCATTCATTGAATAATAATCACTTATTTAAATTTGCTTTGTCCTACCACAATATACAAGGACTTGACAACAATTCAACAAAGGGTATGAAACAGTAAAGAATGGGTCATGACTTAAGATTTAGTCGTCATTACATCAGTTACGAGTTGAAGTTTCCAAGTGTTAGACATGATTTCCTCTTCCTGTTCTTCCCATGTTTATCAAACATCAACCCCTTTTCCTTAAGTCCTCTAGTTGAATCTGAATTCTATCTCTTTTTACAACAGAGATTTCTCATGTTTGTCTCATATGCAGACTTAACATACAAAGGGTTATTCCTCACTGAATTATCTCAAATCCTTAGCTCGGTATTTACCACTCCCGTGAAAAATTAAATGCCAATCTATCATTAGTTTCAGGCCTCATACAGATAATGAAACTCTGTTAATCTCAACTCTACACAAACACTGATATTATTCCATTTCCTAAGTGGTTTAAGTTGAAGAAAAAAAGATGTAAGGAAATATTTATCCATTATATATATACATTTTTCTTAGCCATTTTATAAAGATATTGATTGTATGTATTGGTATTATAAAAATAATATTCACTTCATAATATGTATCATTCTTTGGATAAGTTTATGTATTTTATGAAAAATCTTGTTTTCATATGATATAGGGACATTTACGTCATAACCCACTATACCTGAATTTGTGAAAACAAACAATATACGTGAAATCAATTTAAAAAAAAACATTTGCATGCATTCCTAATATTGCATTCCTCGGTTTGCATTCCTCAGCATGCATTCCTCAACATTCATTCCTTAGCGTGCATTCCTAAGCTTGAATTCCTCACCGTGCATACCAAACCAACCACGACCGTAATTGAAATTGGTTCATTGCGTACTTTGGTAACAAATGAAACAGAAGCATCTTGCACCATGGCAACAAACACAGGTTCCTTCTCTACCATGACATCAGGAGAAATGTGGGGTTCTCAAGTTGAACGGTTCACTGTGAAAAAATTCTAAGAGAATGCTGATGAATGGAGTGATACAAGAATATGTATAACTAGTATGTTAAATATCCTTTTAAGAGAAGGAGTGGATAGGTTTTTTTTGGACATTTTAATTTCTAGAATGAGGATATAGATGATGCCATCTATAGTTATGATGGGGATATGGAATTGCAATTTTTTGTGAAGAGGGTTCATCTAGACCCCGATTTGGTTGCGAGAGCAACCAAAATTCCATGAAGAGAGGGGGCAATGTTAAACTCTTGGAAAAACCCCAAGCTAGAAAAGATTCAGATGACCAGTAAAATTTGTGGGAAATGGGTTTTTGTTCCCAGGAATGGTCTAAAAATGGAATATGTTCCTCAAGGAATATACAAAACCCTGATTTAGATTATCCTTATGACCATTATGAATCACCACAAGTGGCATGATATTTCGGGTGATTGCATGAAGTTGGTCATACAATGGGTTGAAGACAAGACCATAGATTCCCCTCATCTATTGGCTAAGAAATTGCACTCTACATTGCAAGATAGTAAAATGAAGAAGGTCAAGTTCAGTTACCCGAGCACACTGCAAAAAAATATTGATTTATGTTGACCCAATGTTGTAGGGTCAAAATATATTATAACATACTTTAGGAATCCTAAAGAACAACAAAAAAATGAGGAATTACCTCAACATTCTTTAAAGAACAATGTAGAAGGAGTTTCTACTGTCACTACATTAACCATAATTGGACAACCTTTTGAGGACAACATGGAATCTGTGTGAAACGACATGCCTTCACTTTTCCCTAAATAAGATGTTGTTGTCACAACTTTGGCTGGAATGCATGGAAATGTAAATACAAATCAATGGGAGGAATTTTTTAACAATGATATGGACCAATCACCGACTAGTGATGAAGATCTGATTCATGGAAAATATTATTTTGATGGTATATTTGTTTTTTCTTTATTTGATAAAATGGTGCATTTCAAAGAATAATTTACATTGTGGCAAGAGTCCTTCATAACTAGCGATGAATTTTGCAGAAGTAAGGATGTCCAAATTATTGATTTCATACATTGTGTTACAGGTTTAGAGAAAAAAATTATGGAAACTAAAAAAAAGTTGGCCAGAAGAATAAACTTATTAAGGATAATTTTTCTAAATTTAGCTTAGTTCTACAAGGATCGATTTCTAACCTTGACAGACTGAAAGATAGGTATCATGATGAAAAGAAAAAAGATGAGGAAACTATAGGGAGACTTGAAACAAGATTGGAAAATTTGAATAAAACAATTAAAAAAAACAAGTTGCTAAAAACTAAGAGAATTGAAAGGATTTCAGAAACTATCAAGACTAAAAGAGTTGGAAGAGGAAAAGATTCAACAATCAAGTATAAACAGGTCTACACACCAACATGTTAGTTTTTCATTATATAGGCTAGCATTATGATATTAGGATCTTTTCATTGAGAGAATAAGAAGCACAGCAATAAAACATAAGCACATCACAAGAGACAAGAGACACAAAGAGTTTTCCTTGGGGAAACCATAAAGGAGAAAATCCCTCAACTTCCTCAAAGATAGAATCAACACAAAGTGATAAAACTAGAAAACAACAAGATGCACTCCCGACAGCAGTAGTCTTCTTCTTGTCTGGTCCCATTGTATTTCCTTCCTCACTTAGGCGCCACACTTGAGTGAGTGAGTGATGTGTTGCAAGTGATAAATAGAGAGGCTCTCACTCTCTATTTATATTCTTCCGTTCACTTAAAGTGCACTCCAACATGTCGGCCTCACTTAACAATTACTTACTAGAGCCGACATCTCTAGGAGTGTCTAATAACCCTAGTTCCCCACCACCTGTGGGGACTTTGCCTCCTCCGACCAATAGGAGGTTAACAAAATGGTGGGGACTATTGCCCTGACTTACAATGACTCACCTAGAGTCGACTTCACTAGAATAGTCTAATAACCCAAGGGCCCCACAACTGTGGGGACTTTAACCCTTGATCAATAGGAGGGTTACCCACAATGACTTGACATGACTTTCTCATTATAGAAACTTCCCTATCGGAACATCGGGGGATGACATGAATCAAATACATCCCGGAATAAACATCGGGTTACAATACATAATAAATACGGATGAATACATTCCGAAGTTACAATTACATCAACACTCCCTCTTAACTAGGAAGGTATTCTCTCGACACAATTTATTAGCACAAGTCTTCTTCTCTATATCATCTGGGTCATCGTCAAGTCTTCGTCATCTTCAAAGTCATCTTCATCTTCAAGTCATCTTTATCTGTAAGTCATCTTCATCTGGATCTAGATCATCACTCGATCTAGATCATCATCACTGAATCTAGATCATCACTAGATCTGGATCATCATCACTGGATCTAGATCATCACTGGATCTGGATCATCATCACTGGATCTGGATCATCACTCGTTCTAGATCATCACTAGACATCATCACTGGATCTAGATCATCACTGGATCTGGATCATCATGGAACATCATCACTGGATCTGGATCATCTCTCGATCTGGATCAACATCACTGGACTGGATCTGGATCATCACTCGATTTGGATCAAGATCTGGATCATCTCTCAATCTGGATCATCACTACTGGATCTGGATCATCACTCGATCTGGATCTCTCGGAGTCATCATAACTGGATCTAGATCATAGCTCGATTTGGATCATCTCTGGTCATCATCATGTGTGTACTATCTCATCATAGGAATTTCTACAGAGCTATCCCTTTTTCATGCTGGTTGTAGGCCTAGCCACCAGGTACGTCTTCGTCCAGCACTTATATCTGACCTACTCATCAGAAAGGCATGCCCAGCACTTACATCTGACCTACTCATCAGAAAGGCATGCCCAGCACTCACATCTGATCATGTAGTAAAATACAATCACATCAGAAAGGCCCAGCACTCACATTCACCAGCATGGTAGGCACATCAACTACCATCTGTGAAATGGATCTGCACTTACATCTGACCTACTCATCAGAAGGGCATAGTACTCACATCCATCCAGGCTGGAATCACATCCGCCACAATGATGAAAGAAACCTGTTCTTTTCACCCAGGCTGGAACCACATCCGCCACAATGATGGAAGACTTTCAACCATGCTGGAACCACATCCACCACAATGATGGAAGAATTTCAACCAGGATGGAACCACACCCACCACAATGATGAAAGAACTCTGTTCTTTTCACCCAGGCCAAAACCACATCCACCACAATGATGAAATATTTTTGCACTCACATCTGACCTGGTAGGAACTGAATCCTACACCCTCGTCAGAATGGCCCCCAGTCCCTGACTGAGCTACCTGGTAACGGACTAGGTGCCTCCACTCTCCCGAAGAGTGGCAGTTTCCCTTACATCTGTCCTACTCGACCGAATGGCCAACACTCACATATGACATGGAAGGAACTAAATCCTTTAGCCATGAACATAATGGTTCAACCCTTACATCTGACCTGCTCGTCAAAATGGCTCTCTCAGTCCCTGACTAGGTGCCTCCATTCCCAGAATGGAAGTCAGCACTCATATCTGACATGGAAGGAACCAAATCCTCTCGCCATGACATAATGGCTATGGGTCTCATCACTTTCTCTTGGATGGAACCTCGATCTGGAGAACACCAAGTCTCTCTCTAAAGTACTCGAACTTCATCCTAGCCAATGGCTTCGTCAATACATCAGCTATCTGTTCCTCCGTCGCAACATACTGGAGCTTCACTGCTCCTCTCTACACCATATCCCTGATATAGTGATACTTGATCTTGATATGCTTCGACTTGTCATGGAACACTGGATTCTATGAAAACTTCATGCAACTCTGGTTGTCACAATGTATACAAGTAGCATCCAACTGGAGATCAAATATATCAGACAGTAGCTTCCGCAGCCATACTGCCTCACAACTAGCTGAACAAGCTACGACATACTCTTCTTTAGTTGTACTCAGTGCCACACAGGATTGCTTCCTACTAAACCAAGAGATCACACTTGATCCCATACTGAAGAAACATCCAGAAGTACTCTTCCTGTCGATGGCACTGCTTGCCCAATCTGAATCAACATAACCCTCCAGGTTAATCTTTTGATTCACATCGTACTTGAGCCCATAATCAATTGTACCCTTCAGGTACCTCAGCATATGCTTTGCAGCAATCAAGTGAACACTTCTCGGATCTGTCAGGTACTGGCTCAAGATGTTCACAACAAAGCAAATGTCTGGTCTCGTGTTCATCAGGTACATCAATGACCCAATCATCTGACAATACATTGTAGCATCAACTGACTCTTATGAAGCATCACTCAATAGCTTCAGGTTCGATGCCATAGGTGTGGTCATGCATTCCATCATCCTGAACCTATTCAGGATCTCTACTGCATACTTCCCTTGTCCACACCTCCATGCCTAGAAAATAGTGCATCGACATATAATAGGAGCATCACTGGTCTTCTGCCTTCAACCTTGAAGCAAAGGTTGGAATCCACTTTACTCTTAGTAAAGCTTAGAGTCATCAGTAATCTATCCATCCTGTCATATCATGTCGAACCTCAGGATCTTCTATAGTCACTCCCTCTGAAGCGAAGCATCATACTCCCTCTGTCTTCTATACTCTATGCACTGAAACATTCTGTACTGAAGTGACAAGTAGTATCCATCTAGAATCATTGGATACCAAGATCCTCTATTTTGAACTTTTTCAAAAGTTCTTATCACATCCATCTGTGAGCTTGTCATCCTTTATCAACCTTGTAGCAAAGGTTACGGTATTTGTCAAGCTCATCATGTATGTGTTATCCCATGGGTGTCTTCTGAACTAGTACAAGGCCTTCTTTCATTTGCACACATGATTATGCATGTCATGTGAATTCACTTCCAGTGGATGCAAATATCTCTTCTTAGTTTATGTCTTCTTTTCGTGAGAAGCCTCATGCTACGAACCTTGCTTTGTATCCCATGATGTTTCCATCTGCTACATGATGGAACTACGAACTTCTCTTCAAGTCTCGATACTGCATCCTATACATCATTCTTCTTGAACTGGTCTTCTTGGTTACTTCTTCATAGCTGGAAGATTCTGCATCAATGATGTCACTGCACTCATCATATTATTCTTTGTCTTTGAATTGTCGTCACTTGTTCTTCGGAACAAGTATTCATTCTTCTTTGCTTGCAGGTGATTATGTATACGATAATTCCTACAAGTCAAATGCATTTGTATGGTTAGAACATTTCATAAAGAATATTCATACTTGGAAAATACTTATGCATAAATATATGATCATGCAACTACTTTAGCCAATACAACATTCATCCATATCTCACTGAAACTTTCTAGATGCCTTCCATCTCTACCAGCACAACATTGAGATTGTGCACTAATCCAATATGTCAACAAAGACATTTCATTCTAGATAAGTAGAAATGGAGAGTTGTATAGCACCATGAGCTACTTACCCATCACATACATATTAGTAGTATACTGTCATTAATGCAAACATCCTATCATGCATAATGCATCAACTGAATACAAACAAATGCATATGAAATGACACTTGAATACTTATCTTTACTTGTATCATGGGTAGATTCCTTCTTGAGCCTTCAGCTTCATCGTCTTCTTCATTCATGATAGCATCATTTCTTATCCAAATGCTAGGGTGGATAAGAAGTTCTTCAAGAGTTGAGATCTTCATATTCCTCATCGCTTGAGGGATCTTCTTTGGATGGTGAGTGCTTGATCTTCAATTGCTCCCATCTTCTCTTCTCTTCTTATGAGTCGATCTTCTTCTTCTTCTCGGAGTCTACTGAAAATAATCACTTCCTTCTGGCACACATTCCTCACATGAATGAATCCCATGATCCTAGGAGGCCATTCAAGGTGGCCATCACCGCTTCTGTATTATTCACTTCTTCTTTTACCGCTTCAAGTTGTTCTTGATTTGAGAGACTCTTATGACTGCATGGTCCCTACATTTTGGATCTTCACATTCTTCAACTGGTTTCTTAAGGTCATGTTCTGATTTCTATTCTTCCCTTCAAATAGCTTGGTCAAGGAATCAAACATCTTCGGTGTCTTTGGGGAGACACTTGTAATACAAATTGATTCATGACTGAATCAACAATGATCTTTTTGGCCTTGACCAAGTTCTTTTTGAGTAAGGCTTCTAGCCTCATCTCCCTCTGAAACTGGAACCTCTATACTCATGTAGGTGTCCAATCCATGTTCTTCAGAGAGATCAAATACTTCTATACTTGGAAGTTGTTAACTTCACCAAGCTTATCATCAAGATGATGTGATAGATCACTTTGAAATGAGAACCTCAAATGAAAATAGCAAAGGATTAGATCTTACCGATTTGAGGTGTCTGTCTTGGTTCCGGAGCTAGCTGATCTAGGGTTTGTCACAGAAACCCTAATTTTCAAAACTTGGAATCTTTTGGATCTGATTGGATAGACATATAGATCTCTTCAAATGGAGTTGTCCAATGTACTCTTTTTCTGAAAACAGTGGAGGGAAGCTCCCAGAATAAGAATCCCTAGTTTTCCAATTTCTTCTGCATAAATGCGTATTACTGTTTCTGTGATATATCCTAAATTACTACTCCTATGTGTCTGAAATTTAGTACTGATGTAACCTCGCATGTCCCTATTCCAAAAACGCAGGTTTCATTAGAATTGGTTTCACCATTTGGGATTTATGATCCTTTTCCCAAGGTGCCCTGTTACAGGACTGTTCAGAACAGTGAAATTGTACGGACTTCCATGTCACTGGTTCATCTTCTAAGTTTGATATTCGGACCACCGAAAGTACCATTCCTACCCTTTCTAGAAAATCTTTAGGAATTCCATTTGGACCTCTATAGCCCAAGATATTTCAATTCTCTTCAGGTGTCCTGTTTAGGGATGAATTTTTGAAGAGGCTAGAACCCTAACTTGGAGGGATCATATCTCCCAGAATATAGTGAATCTGAGGCTAAGTTTTGGAAAAAGTGTTAATCAGGATTTTATCTTCGGCCCCTACAATTTTCAGCTTCTAAGACGTTGCCAACCTCAGAATATAGTGACTGTACCAAAACTTATCAGTTTTAGTATTTAGGGTTTTTCCTAGCTCGAGGTCAAACTAGGGTTTGACTTTCCCAAAGTTGTACCCAACCAAATTTATTGATCCAGGTCTCTAAACTTCGGTTTTATGAGGGGAAAAATCCTATGCTGGTCTCACTCAAAAATTCCTCTTCTGTAGAAATCCCTAATTTCCACATCGAAAACTGAAAATGCTCGGAATCGAATTCGGCTTCGACAGAAAGATGCGCCCTTCAATGGAGAATCATTCTAGCATACTTTTGCTGATAGATTGTGGAGAGAGACCCAAAAAATTAAGAATCCCTAGCGTCTGCAGCTGCACAATGTGTTCTTCTTAGGTTAGCTCTGATACCATGTTAGTTTTTCATCATATAAGCTAGCATTGTGATCTTAGGATCTTTTCACTGAGAGAATAACAAGCACAGCAATAAAACATAAGCACATCACAAGAGACAAGAGACACAAAGAGTTTTCCTCGGGGAAACCATAAAGGAGAAAACCTTACAACTTCCTCAAAGATAGAATCATCACAAAATGGTAAAACCAGAAAACAGCAAGATGCACTCCCGATAGTAGTAGTCTTCTTCTTGTCTAGTCCCAATGTATTTCCTTCCTCACTTAGGCGCCACACTTGAGTGAGTGAGTGATGTGTTGCAAGTGATAAATAGAGAGGCTCTCACTCTCTATTTATATTCTTTCGTTCACTTAAAGTGCACTCCAACATGTCGTCCTCACTTAAAAATTACTTACTAGAGCCAACATCTCTAGGAGTGTCTAATAACCCTAGTGCCCCACCACTTGTGGGGACTTTGCCTCCTCCGACCAATAGGAGGGTAACACAATGGTGGGGACTATTGAACCTACTTACAATGACTCACCTAGGGTCGACTTCACTAGGATAGTATAATAACCCAAGGGCCCCACAATTGTGGGGACTTTAACCCTTGATCAATAGGAGGGTTACCCACAATGACTTGACATGACTTTCTCATTATAGAAACTTCCTGATCGAAACATTGGGGCATGACATGACTCAAATACATCCTAGAATAAACATCGAGTTACAATACATAAGAAATATGGATGAATACATTCCAAAGTTACAATTACATCAACACAACATAATCAACATTCAAGGGTAAAAAGGTCAACACAGCAAAATAATCCGAAGCCAAGGGTAAAAAGGTCAGCACACCAAACGTTTTTGACAGTACAAAACTTGGTGATCTAACTATGGATAGATTACTCTAGTTTCATAAGTCATTGCAACAACAAGAGAAGACCTTAAATGAATTTGGTTCAACAATCCATGTTGTAGAGTTTACATTTGGCTCATCCGATGCAACATTGAAGAAGAAGATAGAGGAGAAGGATGTCGAAATTAGAGACCTTCACCAAAAACTATTGGAGAAGAAAAATGTACTACATTTTGGATGTGATAGTGAGATACAATATTTGAAATCCCAAATTAAATATTTGCAGGAGAAACCTAAGGCAGAAGCAATTTTGTATACTCCATATGATGCAAATTTGAGGGCACAAGAGCTCGAGAAGGAGGTACAAGAGGTCAAGAGAAAATTAATTGCAGTTCAATCTGAGTTGAAGTGGATGAAGGATGATATTAAAATAAAGGAAGATGAGAACTCAAAAAATCATAATAATAATATAGATATGTTGAATAAATTCCTAGAAGAAAAATATATATTGCATACAAAAGTGATAAATCTTGCAAACAAAGTGAAAGAGCAACAAAAACAATTACACCATATGGCTGATGAAGCTTTTGTAGAACTAGAGGGTTCTGGGAAAGTCAAGAGAAGCTATAGCAAATTTTCTTATTCTGAAAAGGAGGATTTGAAAAAACCTCCCAAGCATCCTAAAGTTCTAGTATAATATGGTGTACATTTGATATCTACATACATACTAATATTGTTGTAATATAAATTGTAAGTATTTCTCAGCAATGCATATATTTTGATATAGTTAATGTGTTTCTAATGTGTAATGCAAGTGTAATGTTTAATGCATATGTCCATTTTCCCTATATCTATGAGAGTTTAATGTGCAACCCATACTGAGAAGTGTGTATGAAACTACAAATGAAGAAATTTATTCTTCGTAACTTCTTGGTGATGGGTTTCAGTTTTCGTTAGTTGGTTTTATGCACATAGTTGCAAGTGAATAGAAATTGCATTGTAGTGTGAATGCAGAACAAACAATTTACACCAGGCATGCAGAAGTTGCCAAGTTAAAAATTTAATTATTTGGAAACCAATTGCAACGAACTTACATTGAATTGACAGATCAACATCTCCATTGCAATACAAAAAAGTTTCCCTTCAAAATGGGATTAAAATTATCCCTTCAAATTTAATCATTCATTGAAACTCCTCCAAAGATAGGGAACCCCAAAAAATAAATCTTCTAGATGGTAGCGAACTTCTTAGGAATGAGGACTAGTAGCAAACCATGCCCATCATTGTTATGGATTAGGGATGAGGACTCAGGACTGGTGTACCCCATTTAGAGTTGTAAACATTTTTTATTTCCTTAATAAATTTTTATACTGTTAGGTGTAATCTATATGGTGAATTCTACTATTTAATACATATGAATTATGTATTTGTTGCATTCAATTATGTCTTGTATATTATTGTTCTATTATAATTGATTTTTCTTTTCAAATAAAAATTTCATTATATATGACATTTGTAAGTTTGAAACGATAATATACATTTCCTAGCATGTGGTTTATTGTGAAGATGCTTCTATATTATCTTCAAATTGTCCAAAAAACCTTTTATTATAGCCTTCTAGAATCATCAAAACATGCCCCATGAGGATCTACACTTACAAGAAACAGAGTATAACTTTCCAGTAACAAAAACCTTACAACAGTAAGATTTTCTAAAAAGGAGGAGCTGTAACATGAATTTTCTAAAACAAAGTAGTTGTACCAAGAATTTTTTTAAAATTTCTATAATAGCTTCAATAGTTTGAGGAATATCTTTAAGTTACATATTTCATTAAAAAACCCAAATACATTCAAGCTTTCTCTAGAAGGTGTATTTCATCATTATTCACTTCCTGTTATTGTGAATACTCAATAACACCTTGAGACTCATGTTGTTCAACAACAATTATTTCCTCGGGTTCATTGACATAGTTTGTGGTCAGCTAAATGGAGTGTTAAAAATGTATCTCTATTTTTTTAACATGAAATTATGTCACTTTGATCCTTTAACAAATACTCCCACCAAACATAATCAACAACATCAAATTACTCAACTATATAATCAACATAATTTCTTTACTTGTCTCTTTGGACAAACTAAGACCATGGTTGAGAAGAAAAAACAACAACCTACAATATCCCCATGTGCTAGGAGGATTTTCTTCAACACAATTTGTGGTGGGCATCCTCTTAAGGCTACTTGGACCAATTTTTCTACACTTATCCAATTTCGTGATTTTCACTAAATTGCCATATTTCTCTAGAATGATGCCATAATGTAACAATGATTTCAACTTCATGCAACGTCATCGTATATTCCATGCATTTCCATGTGGGAATCATTCTTATTTTTGGAATGAACCTTAATGGGGGAAATCACTTAGCCCCTTTACAACACTTAGCCATTTTTCTTTCATCCGTAGTATGCAAAATAACATTAATTTTCTTCTATTTTGGCAGGTTGATATTTTCATTATTTGGTCACCATAAGAAAAACAAAGAGCATGGATAGATATCCATTTCAACAATGAACAGGACCATATCATTTGATGAATTTTATATTCAAAGGAACACCCCCTTGCAGGCATTTCCAAATGGTCTCTCAAACTCTTTTTCAACACTTAACTAGTTCTCTTCAAACCCCAGGTCACCAATGTGATTTCATTTTTCCTTCAAATTGGGCAAGTGAGATACCCAATGGGTAGAGGACAACAAGATGAATCCATAAAGACCACTTTCATCTTCTGGAGCTTCTTTCTCTCTCCTCAGTGGGCATTATTCTGAAGCAGTGCAAATATGGCTGAGAGGCACTTTTGGCAGATTGATATCTTCTTCCTGAAAGACTTTTTGGTCAAGCTAATGATATGGGTGGATGCACCATAAAACACTCTAGAGACCCACACTCATAGAATATTTTTATCATCATCCTATGAGATGTGGTGGGAAGTTTCCTAAGGCCAATTAGGAATATTTTACCAATAATTCCATACTTAAGCAATTTTTGATCTTCTCCTAGGCTTGGTATAATTTCCCTAAGCCACAGTTGTGTCAGGTCCATAAATTCTTCTTTAGGGTATCTTTCAACAAATTGAGACCATGGTTGAGTAGAAAAAAAAATAGCCTACAATATCCCCATGTTCTATGGGCATTTTCTTCAATAAGAAATTTGTGGTGGGCATCCTCTTAAGGCTACTAGGACCAATTTTCCCATACTTAGGCAATTTCCTGATTTTCACTAATTTGTTGCATTTCTCCAGAATGATGTCATAATTCAACAATAATTTCATCTTCATGCCACATCATCATCTATGCCATTCCATTCCATGTTGGAATCATCCTTAGTGCAGGAATCAACCTTAATGTAGGAATCACTTAGCCCCTTTACAACACTTAGCCATTTTTCCTTTGTCTTTAGTATGCAAAATAACATTTTTCTTCTATTTTGGAAGGTTGATATTTTCCATATTTGATCACCATAATAAAAACCAATAGCATAGCTAGATAGCCATTTCAACAACAAACAAGACCATATCATCTGATGAATTTTATCATCAAATGAATACCCCCTTGCGGGCATTTTGAAATGGTCTCTCAAAATCTTTGTCTAACACTTAACCAGTTGTCTTCAAACCCCAAGTCACCAAGGTGATTTAAATTTTCCTTCAAATTTGGAAGTGAGATACCCAATGGGTAGAGGCCAACAAGGTGAATCCATGAAGGCCACTTTCATCTTCTGGAGCTTCTTTCTCTCTCATCGACGGAAATTTTTCTGGAGCAATAAAAATATGGTTGAGAGGCACTTTTGGCAGATTGATATCTTCTTCCTAAAAGGATTTTTGGTCAGGCCAATGATATGTTTGGATGCATCATACAACACTCTAGAGAACCTGTTGGACCTCATTTTGTCACCATTTTTGGCCAATAATTTACATATTGAACACATGTTTTGTCACCTTTTGGGATATTTTCTATCATACAGTTCGCCATTGAGTAGCAGGTATGATCATATTTTGAATTTATGCAAGTTATGTTTTTTTTTATTATTTCACGATTTTCTTGGTTAAATTCTATGATATGTAATGATATCCTAATGTATGAAATTGTCATCGCAGAATCATGGTCTTTAGCGAACCAACGGGTAGGTATTGCATCCATTCTAGATATGCGCAGAGAATATCAAGCTCACAGTTCGAACCGCCGATCCAACCACACATTGCTGTCAATTGAATCCTAAGCGTTAAAAGCATGTAACAGCCATAAACTGTTGTGACCATGCGCCAACATGTTATCATGAGCCTCCTTCTAGAATATCACTCGTATGATCCCATTCTTGACACCTTGACGCCAACTTCGATTAAGATTGAGTTTGTATGCCACATCACGCACCAAAAAAGATCCAAATTTGCGAAGATATAGGAAAAATTCATATGTTGGTTATCAGTTTAGTTACATGTCACAATGACTACTTTATCTTAAGAGAAGTCGACCATTGAAAGGGTTGAAATGCTCGCCGGTTGTCAAACAATATATATATATATTCAGACGTTGTTATGCGAGAGGAGTTGATAATAGTTTCTTTTAGTTGATATATGTAATTAGTCAGTTCAAAAAATCTGTAACACCTCTTTCTTTACTTTAATGGAAGTTCTATGGATGGTGTGTATGATCTTGTCTTAAGCAATGTGAGCTAGTTAGCACTTTGATTGTTGGGAGGGCCTTTTCTTTCCGTGTATTTTCATTCTTCCTTTCCTACAAGTAGTATAATTTTATCTATAATTTGTTTCTGCAAATTAGTTATTGAAATTGTTTATGTTATTTATTTCCTGTAGCTTAGACTTGGTTATCAGTAATACGATTTGTTCTCTCCATCGTATAGTTATTAAAGGAATCTATAGGATAGAATTTAAATCTTCTTTATAAGTTTTATGCTTGCTCATAAATCATGTCTACCTTCTTGTAGTATTATTTTATCTTTTGCAAGTAGGAGTTATTTGTTTATAAATCATAATGTTTACTATCGCTTGAAATCAGAAATTTCTTAGTCTACATATTTTTGTAGAGATTAAATTAGACTTGATCCCATTTAGTTTCTATACTTCTTTTGAGAGTCACTTTGACACCTCTCCTGCTCCTGTCCCGATAATAGTAAATGATTATCCTCAAAATAACTAAGATCATTTAGTTTAACTTATTATGTACATTGGTTAGTGCATCTATAGTTTTTAGAAAGCATATCTAGTTGTTGTAAATCTTTCTTTATGTAGTCAATCTTTAAAATTGTTTAGTAGTAAAATAATTCTCTTTAGATAGAATAGCTGATTGTCATAACATTGTTTATCTCCTTATGTTTATAGAGGAGAGTAGTATAATGTGATACCGCTCTGGTCTAGTACTTTGTTTAGTTATCCTGATAGTTGAATTCTTAGGAGTTTGACTCAGTTTTTCATTTCTAAAGATATTTTTGATCTTTTGTTTGTTGAAAGTATTACCACGATACCCTAGGAATCCCTCTACCTTCACATATATTTTGTAAAAACTCTAAGCCTACCAACCCTGGTCGATAATTAAATATTAGGTGAATTATTCAAGACAATTTTTTACCCAACATTTTTGGCGCCGTTGCTGGGGAGTTTTTCTATAATGTTGAATAGATATAGGTTGGTGGTGGGAGAGGTAAGAACCTGCACATTTGTTATAACATGTGCCCCCAAATCCAGTAGTAGCGGTAGCATAGGTTTCCTTTTAGTTTTTATAAACAAACATAGAGATTTTTAGGGTAGATTTGTTAAGATAGTAAAATTTTGTTGAATTTTATTTAAAAAATTTCTTTATAGGGGACATAAAAAACCAACCATTAACTTAGTGGAAAGTCATCGAAAAAAAAAACACCTATAGGAAATAGTTTTGTTGGAAACATAAAGAGACTCTTTCGGGAGATCTTACTGGGGGAGCCATAGAAAGAGAATAAATCCTGGTAGGAGGTCCTGCATGCCTCATGTGTGATGAAGTTCAAAGGGAGTAACCATTGGAAACCCTTAAATATTCCACTAAATCACAAAATTAGATGATAAAACTTTTATTAAGTGGAGGAGCTGAACTTCACTAATTTTGTCAATCTTTCCTAGGTGAAAATTCACTTTGGAAACTCAATAAACATAGTAGCCCCGCAAATTGAAACATCCATAGTAGCATCTCCTATTCCTATAATACCCAATAAAAGAATCGGTTATCAGAGGAAGATTTATCTTGGAAAATAACATTAGGAAGCTCCATTCTCATCTCGAAAGAAACCTTCTAGGTATATTCACTTTAGAAACAAAACTTACATGAAGAAGAATGAGCAGCGAAGAGCAATTTCTGTCCAAAATGTGAAAGTAAACATCCTCGACAAGAATGTCCATTAAACAAAACCTATGGATGTCATATTTGTATGGGGCATCATATTTTACCCCAAGGGATCAAGATGGATCCTACCAAAATAGAGGTAATCATTGGACTCCCCTCTCCAAAAAATCTTCCTCCTCCTGATCCTTAAAAATATTGTGGGTTATCATCATTTGTATATACGTAAATATGCGTATATTTCTTTGAATAAATAAGAGTCATTTCTAATCATTTCTTTGCAGGGGACTCTTTTTCTATGTTTTTGAGAATAAAACAAATCATCTAACAAATGGTTTCAAAGTTTGGTTACAAATGGTTCTTTCTATTTCATTGAGAAGCTTATGAGATATTATCTGAAAAAGAAAGTGCTCTAACAAAAACTTTGAAATTTTAGAATTCTTGTACATCATTTTCAAACCACTTATTTTATGATTTTGTTATACTTCAGACATGTACATTTCCGATTATTTGAACAGTTGCTCAAAAGGCTTACTTTAATTATCATGTTCTTCATAATTTTCACACCTATGGACTACTAGCTCATCTACACTTGTTATCAAAACTTGACTCTTAAATATTTTTTAGGACACTCCAAGGTAAGTGGAATTTCTACATGTGGGGAACATTATCATTTATAAAGAAGATAGACTGAGAGGCCCAGGAACATCTTTAATTTATTTTCTTTTGACATGATCTATAGTTAAGGCCTTCTTATGAAAAAAAAATTATAATATATATATCATGTGTTTACCAGGTCTTAGCATGCTCTAGTACCAATCGACTTCCATATACTCAGAATCTTTATACAAGGAAAATCCGCCGAGGTACTGAACAAGCCTGCTGGTAGCGGGTCAATTCTAAGTAACAACTTAAAAACAAGGAGGTTTGATAAATTCAAGTAAACCCATCATTGTACTGAATAGGCTCGCTAGAAATGGGGCTATGCTTGCATGGTAGCAAGTTAAACCCTTCGAGGTATTGAACAGACCTACTGGCAGTGGGGCAATATCGAGTAAACGAGATCTGGTTATTGCACCACTAGGCACATGGTTCAAAAGAAAAATATGTTTAGGCATATTGTTTATGATTTCATTAAAGAATAACAGTAAGTTGGATCCGACAATCTAAATTTAATCAATATCTAGGATATGATTATCCTAGAAATGGGACCCATAGCTGCAAGTTGCCACAAATTCGAATGTGAGCTCAAAAATTCTTGAGATGACAAGATATCCTTACAATGAGGCATGGATGACTAGTTTTCCCTATGGTACTTTCACTTATATCTTCATCACATGATAAATGATAAATTTACATATCTACATATTTGAGCACTATTATTTTTGGATAAATGTATCTATCTGAATCCTTTCCATTTATTAGTTAGTTTTTCTCTCTTTTACAAAATTACAATAGCATGAAATTCTATTAATTTATTTTGAAATTACTTAGTTTTCTTGTATGGCTTGGGGACATACCATATCTTTGGTTTGGGGGAGGATTAGAGTGTCTGTCTTTATTTTCTATGTTACTTATAAGAGACTCATTGCCAAATGACAAAGTGTTTGCATGATAATGCAAATAGTGAAATTGGTCTTTAAATATTGGATGAATAAGGAAGCATGCTTAAAATCTTGGATGAATAAGGAAGAACTCTAAAGAATTATTTTATATGACTTCTTTTTGTCATGGAAGCCTAGGAAAAGCCACGATTAGTAGTAGTCTGATCCAATAAACTCATTTTTATGGAAATGTGTATGAAGGATCATATGAAGGGTCAAATGTCGGTATGAATAAAAAGACAAATGATGATATGAATAAAAATTATGATATTTTCGTATCTATGTTTAAGTGTTAGCTTAATTTTATTTGGGTAAAAACATGAGTCATATCATTAGAGTCACATCCACAGGGATATTATGACTAATCTCGATTCATGATAGTACGGGTTAGATCTAATATGATTTCATTTTATCTCCATATGGATATGATACGACCTTGGGGTACTTTTTAGTCATCATGAATCTACCATCACCCTTATCTTTTTTTCGCTCGCACGCATAAGCTATCAGATAAATTGACCCTCTTGTTAAATCAAGGTTATTGTTATGAAAGTGGTTATGCATGTGTATTAAGTTAAATGTTCAACTTGTCCAAAGTTTACTTTGGACATGGTTGAACTAACTAAAAACTTTATAAACTCATTGAATTACGCAAATTCGACGGCACACGTTTCAAATATTTCCATAATGGCACGATCAGTGAAACATGTTGAGCTGATTACGTGATCATTTGATATGTTGAATGAGGCATGTTTTTAACACAGTGCGAACCTATTTCCATTCCATCATTTTCACTGACTGTTATCACTGCAGAGTGTTTTAGCCACCTTTCTCTCATACTTCCTGCAAACCCTGTATCCTTCCTTGTGTTTAAACCATGTCGAAATGATTTGAGCCAGAGAGTAACCAATATTTAGTCCAAATGATAGAGTTCAGAGAATGCAGGGAAGTATTTTTCCGCATTGGTTGGAACTTGTTTCTCCATCTACTGCAAGGATATGATGAGGATATCTCATTGATTTTTGTGATGGGGTTCGATTGGAGAATGGCTAGGGTAGTACATGTTTCCTTCCAATTCACAGAGGAATCAATTGCACACGCAACCAAGCTTCCCCGAGAAGGAAAGCAATGGCACAAGCATTGGTTTGTTCCACAGGCATCGTATAAATTTTACCTCAAGCCCAAATTCTAGCATGTGACAGGCGTAAAAGGTTATCATCATAGTTGGATAAATCCTGAATACATCAATCCACTGACAATCATTATTCATTTGGTTACCTGTGAAGGTAAGTTTAGTTTCTTCAAATCCTATCATCTCCATTTATTGGATCATTTTGTTGATAATAGATGTCTCAATTTTCCTTTATTTTTCCTTCGAATCCTAGAAAAAATGTTGAACCTGGTTTGAAAAAATACCCTTCACCCCAAAAGTAGCTTATACCACCATAGCTTGATCAAACTTTTAATCCTAGACTAGCTCAAGGAGCGAAATCAAACTTGGGAAACTTTTGTATTTAAGGTGCTCAACCCCCATCTTAACATCCACAAATGACCCTATAATTTTCATTGTGAGACAAGTCAAACCCCACCTATAGAAGAAGAAAAACCCAACATTGTCCACCTTGACAAAAATAACTCAGAACCTAGCCCATATGTACAAAATACCCCTGCTAGCCCTTTGTCCACCGAATTCATAACTTTCTCATGACCTCACACCATGAAACAAAAGGTGAAAAATGTTCAGCGTATGCTCCATCCCAGTACCCAGACTGTATTTTTTGTCTGATATGTAGACTAGTCATTCAAATGATGTGGCCAAATTAGAGAAAAATGACCCAAATTCATCCCTGTTAGCATTAGCCAGTCTTTTTGCCAAGTTACTAAAGGATGCTAATCAAAAGAACATTCCTGCTCCTGCCCAGGATATTAGTCCTGAAGAACATGGTCCTACTATTGATCTAGATCCACCATCAAGGGAAATTAGTCCTCCACCAGATTCCAAATAGTTCACAGAGCCATCTACACCAACAATAGACCAACTAACTTATGATTTGGCTCAATCAACAAAGCTAAATGAAGCATATGTTAAGTTGATTGTAGATCTTCATGAAGAGAACAAAGAATTGTGGTTACAGATTAAAAACATGGAGGAACTCCACAACAATATCAGTTTGTCATAGAGGAATCAATAGGAAAGGCGTGCCCATTTTAAAGTGTAAGCTAGGAAACCGAAGTTCAAACCATCTGCTTCATCAAAGTCAGAGGCAACAGCTAATGCAACTTTGCCTCCTTCCCAATGCTATCTTTTATTTTGATGAGTGGGACCTAGAATTCCTTCGGTTTGGGGGAATGTTGGCCCTCATTTTTTCACCATTTTTGGCCTATAATTTACATATTGAACACATGTTTTGTCACCTTTTGGGATATTTTCTATCATACAGTTCACCATTCAGCAGCAAGTATGATCATATTTTGAATTTATGCAAGTTATGTTTTATTTTTATTATTTCATGATTTTCTTGGTTAAATTTGATGATATGTAATGATATCCTAATGTATGAAATTGTCATTGCAGAATCATGTTCTTCAACAAACCAATGAGCAGGTATTGCATCCATTCTAGATATGTGCAGAGCATATCTAGCACATTGTCCATCTCATCGTTCGAACCACTGAGCCAACTGTGCATTGCTGTTAATTGATTCCTGAGAGTTAAAATCATGTAACGACCATAAACGGTTGTGACCATGCACCAGCACATTAGCATGAGCCTCCTTCTGCAATATCGCTCGTATGATCCCATTCTTGACACCTTGATGCCAGTTCTGATTAAGATCGAGTTTGTATGCCACATCACATACCAGAAAAGAACCAGATTTGTGAAGACAGAGAAAAATGTCATATGCTGGTTATCAGTTTAGTTACCTGTCATAATGACTACTTTATCTTAAGAGCAATCGACCACTGAAAGGGTCAAATTGCTCTCCCATTGTCAAACAATATATTCATTCAGACGCTGTTATGCGAGAGGAATTGCTAATAGTTTCTTTTAGTTGATATATGCAATCAATCCATTCAAAAACTCTGTAACAACTCTTTCTTTACTTTAATGGAAGTTTTGTGGATGCTGTGTATGATCTTAACTTAAGAAGTGTGAGCCAATTAGCACTCTGATTGTTGGGAGGGCTCCTCATCAACCAGAGCCTTTTCTTTCCATGTATTTTCATTCTTCCTTTCCTGCAAGTAGTATAATTTTATTTATAATTTTTTTTCTTCTGCAAATTAGATATTGAAATTGTTTATGTTATTTATTTCCTGTAGCTTAGACTTTGAGATTATGTTGTTAATGTAATTTCCTTCATAGGTTAAGAAACCGGTTGCGCATAGCCTAGTTTTCAAATTCCCTTTTCAAGTCTTTTCAATCTATTGCTTGGTTTATGTTAGTAGAATAGATTGCTTTGAGTCAATTACAATAAATTTAATTATGTCCTTTTCCATTCTATTTTGAATTCAGTTAAAGTTATATTACAGTTTGTTTAATGAATAGGTAATGATGCTATTAATTATGAATTGAATTTAGATTATTTTATAACTTGAATTTAATTGCTACGTAGGTCTCATTTCTGTCCTTTACACTTTGTTATCATATGCATGAGTCAGCTGTCCTAAAAAATCATTTAGATTCATTGTTTTCTTCATGTTTTAGTATTTTCTTCAGACAGACTGTCATTCAGACAACCTATTCTGCCTCTAATATAGACCTTCGTTTTAGTCTGCTATCCAGTCTTTCATTCAACCCTGCACATTTTTAATCTGTTTTGAGCTTGTCTCTTTAGTTTTTCGATTCTGTTTTGATAGTAGTAGTTAGACAATGGTTGTATTTCCTCTTAAAAACCTTAGATGGGATTGTTTAGAATACTTGTTAAGTATTATTCTTATTTCTTCTTCCTCCTCATTTGATGTTTGAAATTATGTTTACTATGTTTCCTTGTAATTATTTCTTCGGTTTGATTTGATTTGTTCCTTTGCATGTGAGGTTTAAGCTTAAATGCATTAATAGATTAAGTATCTTATACATTGTTCATAGTAATACAATGTGTTCTCTCCATCATATAGTTATTAAAGGAATCTATAGGATAGAATTTAAATCATCTTTATAAGTTTTCTACTTGTTCATAGATCATGTCTACCTTCTTGTAGTATTATTTTATCTTTTGCAAGTAGGAGTTATTTGTTTATAAATCATCATGTTTACTATCACTTGTAATTGGAAATTTCATAGTCTGCATATTTTTGTAGAGATTAAATTAGACTTGATCCCATTTAGTTTCGATACTTCTTTTGAGAGTCACTTTGACACCTCTCCTGCTCCTATCCCAATAAAAATAAATGTTTATCCTCAAAATAACCAAGGAGAGTGGAACTAAGATGGTTTAGTTTAACTTATTATGTGCATTGGTTAGTGCATGCATAGTTTTTATAAAGCATATATATTTGTTGTAAATCTTTCTTTGTGTAGTCAATATTTAAAGTTGTTTAGAAATCAAATAATTCTATTTAGATAGAATATTTCATTATCATAACACTGTTTATCTCCTTATGTTTATAGAGTAGAGTAGTATAATGTGATACCACTCTGGTCTAGTACTTTGTTCAATTATTCTGATAGTTGAATTCTTAGGAGTTTGACTCTTTTTCATTTTAAAAGATATTTCGATCTTTTTTCGTTGAAAGTATTACCACGATACCCTAGGAATCCCTCCACCTTCGCATATATTTTGTAACAACTCTAAGCCTACCAACCCCGATCAATAATTAAATATTAGGTGAATTATTCAAGACAATATTTTACCCAATAGACCCACACTCTCATAATTAATTTTTATCATCATCCTATGAGTGGTGGAAGAAATTTCCCTAAGTCCAGTTAGGCAGATTTTACCAATAATTCCATACATAGACAATTTTTTATCTTCTCCTAGGCTTGGTCTAATTTCTCTGAACCACAGTTGTGGCAGGTCCATAAATTCTTCTCCAAGGTCTCTTTGGAAAAACTAAGAACATGGTTGAGTAGAAAAAACAACATCCTAAAATATCCCCATGTGTTGTGGGAATTTTCTTCAACAAAAATTTTGTGGCGAGCATCCTCTTAAGGCTACTTCGATCAATTTTCCCATACTTAGCTAATTTCCTGATTTTCACTAATTTGTCGTATTTCTCCAAAATGATTTCATAATGCAAAAATGATTTCATATTCATGCCACATCATCATCTATGCCATGCCATGATGGCATCATCCTTAGTGTAGGAATCAACCTTAGTGTCGGCATCACTTAGCCCCTTTACAACACTCAGCCATTTTTCCTGTCTTTAGTAGGAAAAATAACATTTTGCTTCTATTTTGGTAGGTTGATATTTTCTTTATCTGATCACCATAAGAAAAACCAAGAGCATGGGTAGATATTCATTTCAACAATGAACAGGACCATATCATTTGATGAATTTTATCATCAAAGAAACACCCCCTTGCAGGCATTTCGAAATGGTCTCTCAAACTCTTTGTCTAACACTTAACCAGTTCTCTTTAAACCCAAGTCACCAAGGTGATATCATTTTTCCCTCAAATTTGGAAAGTGAGATACCCAATGGGTAGAGGCCAACAAGGTGAATCCATCAAGACCACTTTCATGTTCTGGAGCTTCTTTCTCCCTCCTCGACGGGCATTTTTTAAGAGCAGTGAAAATATGAATGAGAGACACTTTTGGAAGATTCATTACTTCTTCGTGAAATACATTTTGGTCATGATAATGATATGGTTGGATGCATCATACACTACTCTAGAGATCCACACTCTCAGAATATTTTTATCCTCATCCTATGAGCTGTGGCAGGAATTTTCCTAAGGCCAGTTAGGCATATTTTTCAAATAATTCCATAGACAATTTTTTATATTCTCCTTGGTTTGGTCTAATTTCCCTAAACCACAGTTGTGGTAGGTCCATAAATTCTTCTTCAGGGTCTCTTTGGACAAAATGAGACCATGGTTGAGTAGAAAAAACAACAGCCTACAATATCCCCATGTGCAGTGGGCATTTTCTTCAACAAAAAAATTGTTGCGGGCATCCTCTTAAGGCTACTTTGGCCAATTTTCCCAAATTAGGCAATTTCCTTATTTTCACTAATTTGTCACATTTCTCCAGAATGATGTCATAATGCAACAATGAATTCATATTCATGCCACATAATCATCTATTCCATGCCATTCCATGTCGAAATCATCCTTAGTGCGGGCATCAACCTTAATGTGGGAATCACTTAGCCCCTTTACAACACTTAGCCATTTTTCCTTTGTCTTTAGTATGCAAAATATCATTTTTCTTCTAGTTTAGCAGGTTGATATTTTCCTTATTTGATCACCATAAGAAAAAAAAAGAGCATAGATAGATATCCACTTCAACAATGAACTGGACCATATCATCTAATGAATTTTATCATCAAAGGAACACCCCCTTGCAGGAATTTCCAAATGGTCTCTCAAACTCTTTGTCTAACACTTAACCAGTTCTCTTCAAACCTAAGGTCACCAAGGTGATTCCATTTTTCCTTCAAATTTGGCAAGTGAGATACCCAATGGGTAGAGGCCAACAAGGTGAATCCACCAAGACCACTGCCATCTTATAGAGCTTATTTCTCTCTCCTCAATGGGCATTTTTATGGAGCAGTGCAAATATGGTTGTGAGAAACTTTTAGTAGATTGATATCTTCTTCCTAAAAGACATTTTGGTCAGGCTAATGATATGGTTGGATGCACCATAAAACACTCTAGAGATCTACACTCTAAGAATATTTTTATCATCACCCTATGAGTTGTGGCAAGCATTTCCCTAAGGCTAGCTAGGAATATTTTACCAATAATGCCATAGTTGGACAATTTTTTATCTTATCCTAGGCTTGGTCTAATTTACCTAGAAAACAGTTTTTGTAGGTCCATAAATTATTCTTCGGGGTCTCTTTTCGACAAAATGAGACCCTGGTTGAGTAGAAAAAACAAAAACCTACAACATCCCCGTGTTCTTGGGCCATTTTCTTCAACACACAATTTGTGGTGGGCATCTTCTTAAGGCTACTTGGACCAATTTTCCCAGACTTGACCAATTTCCTTATTTTCATTGATTTGTTGTATTTCTCCAGAATGATGTCATAATGCAATAATTATTTCAAATTCATGCCAAATCATCATGTATGCCATGCCATGCCATGCGGGCATCATCCTTAGTGCAGGCATCAATCTTAATTGCGGGCATCACTTAGCCCCTTTACAACATTTAGCCATTTTTCCTTCGTCTTTAGTATTCAAAATATCATTTTTCTTCTATTTTGGAAGGTTGATATTTTCCTTATTAGATCACCATAAGAAAAAGCAAGGGAATGGATAGATATTCATTTCAACAATGAAAAGGACCATATCATATGATGAATTTTATCCTCAAGGAAACACCCCCTTGCGGGAATTTCTTAATGGTCCCTCAAACTCTTTTTCTAACACTTAACCAGTTCTCTTCAAACCCTAGGTCACCAAGGTGATTTCATTTTTCCTTAAAATTTGGCAAGTGAGATACCCAATGGGTGGAGGCCAATAAGGTGGATCCATCAAGACCACTTTCATCTTCTAGAGCTTCTTTCTCTCTCCTCGGAGGGCATTTTTCTGGAGCAATGCAAATATGGCTGAGAGGCACTTTTGGCAGATTCTTTCTGAAATACTTTTTTGTCAGGTTAATGAAATGGTTGGATGCACCATACAACACTTTAGAGATCCACACTATCAAAATAATTTTATCACCATCCTATGAGTTGTGGTGAGAATTTCCCTAAGGCTAGTTAGGCATATTTTACCAATAATTCCATACTCGGACAATTTTTGATATTCCCCTAGGCTTGGTCTAATTTCCCTAAACCACATTTTTGGCAAGTCCATAAATTCTTCTTCATGGTCTCTTTGGACAAACTGATACCATGGTTGAGTAGAAAAAACAACAGCCTACAATATCCTCATGTTCTGTGAGCATTTTCTTCAACACACAATTTGTGGCAGGTATCCTCTTCAGGCTACTTGGACCAATTTTCCCATACTTAACCAATTTTTTGATTTTCACTAATTTGTTGTATTTCTCTAGAATGATGTCATAATGAAACAATTATTTCAACTTCATGCCACATCATCATCTATTCCATGCCATGCCATGCAGGCATCATCCTTAGTGCGGGCATCAACCTTAACGCAGGAATCACTTATCCCAGTTACAACACTTCGCCATTTTGTTGTCTTTGGTATGCAAAATAACTTTTTTCTTCTATTTTGGCAGGTTGATATTTTCCTTATTTGATCACCACAAGAAAAACCAAGAGCATGGCTAGATAGCCATTTCAACAATGAACGAGACCATATCATCTGATGAATTTTATCATCAAAGGAACACCCCCTTGCTGGAATTTCCAAATGGTCTCTCAAACTATTTTTCTAACACTTAACTAGCTCTCTTCAAACCCCAGGTCACCAAGGCGATTTCATTTTTCCTTCAAACTTGGAAAGTGAGATACCCAATGGGTAGAGGCCAACAAGGTGAATCAATGAAGACCACTTTCATCTTCTAGAGCTTCCTTCTGTCTCCTCCACAGGGATTTTTCTGGAGCAGTACAAATATAGCTGAGAGGCACTTTTGGCATATTGATATCTTCTTCCTGAAGTACTTTTTGGTTAGGCTAATGATATGGTTGGATGCACCATACAACACTCTAGATATTCACACTCTCATAATATTTTTATCATCATCCTATGAGCTATGGCGGGCATTTCCCTAAGGCCAGTTAGGTATATTTTACCAATAATTCTATACTTGGACAATTTTTTATCTCCTCCTAGCCTTGGTCTAATTTCCCTAAACCACAGTTTTAGCAGGTCCATAAATTATTCTTTAGGGTTTCTTATTGATGTTATTGATTTGTCTAAAGCACTTTGCTTCACCAATTTGAAAGATTTGATTCATGGATGAGTAGGCTCAAAAATGTGTAATTACACCATTCCATATTTCATACACGGGATGCCAAGTTTGGTCACTAGGGTTAATTAACGAAGAACATATGAATTTGGTTAAAGAGTATAATCATATTTGGAGAAAAGCCATTGATAGTTGAAATAAACCATATGATAGTTTAAGAAAACCGATTGAGGGCATAATAAGGATCAACAGACCAAAAAAATAGTATTGAACTCATATTGGATGAATTCTAGATGTGACTATAATCAACCTATAATTTTACACTAGAGTTTAAACAATACAAGTGATGCAATTTATGGAATGAAAGCCAAGGAATACAACTGAACGAGTGCATAGAAGGACACATTCCCTTGCAGCCGATGAATTAGCTTGAGTTCATAAGTAAGTAGAGGATTATTGTTCTTACTCAGTTTGATATTACTTGCTATTACTGTTTAGTTATACCCATTTTGTTGGTTGACAAGTATGCATTATACTCATTTTTTAAAGCTAAAAAAGTGTGTCCATATTTTACAGGAGTGCGTTATACACAATGATAATATTAGATAAGCTAAAAATCAACAAAAATTGCCTCAATCATCAATATTTTCATAAAACAAGAAAGGTAGCAAACAAGAGATGAAATGACAAGATGTGAAATTGCTCATTCCTTCATATTCCAAAATTTGAAGCACCAATTACCGATATACATCATGAGGAGGGACGAGGAAGTGACGAATGCCAAGTCCACACACCGTAAGGAAACCTGAAGCTGATTTCAAGTGAGGTTGGGGGTCACCTCCACCATTGATACCATCACATCACCACAGAAGGGGCGGTGTTGTTGGCATCACCACACAAGAAATCATATCAAGAGCCCATGTGACCATTCGTGTTGTCATCATGCTACTTGATAATGGAGTGTGTGAGGATTTGACAGACCCATGGTGAACTTGACTGCTAATGATGATTTTGTAATCGCCTGACTCATTTTAAGGCCACGATCAGATCTGTCCTAAGATACCGAGCAAGTGAATAATAGTAAAAAATATGGATGACTAACTGTTGTTTTGTTAAGGATTCTAGGGGTCCTGATACGAGATATATAGTGACTTTTCTACTTGGGAATCACATTGTCTGATTTGTTTTAGTGACCACAAAGGCATTGCTAGGAAATTCAGTCATTTCTAGACCTTCACACGAAATCAGCTCCAGCCATCGGGGTAGATATTTTCATTACATTAGGAAGACCTTCTAATGATGGTAAGGGAAATGTAAAGATGTTCATTACATTAGAAATACCTTTTGGTGCTGGTAAGGGAAATGCTGCCTTGATAAAATGCAACACCACTGTGGGAGCAGTGCCTAGAGTTTCCAGTCCTAGAAAAATCTTGTTGAAGCCTCTAAACAAGGTAGTGGACTCCAATACTAAGGTGCATAGTATCCATTGCTAGGAATATTTAGTGTGAATGAAAGTTCAGATGGGGGGATAAAATATCGAAGGTATTTGTCATCATTGTCCTTGCTACAAATTTACAACTCTAATGAAGGTGTTGACAAATCCAAAGAGGTGTTGCGCTTGCATATCCTGTAGGAAGTATCTGTTCTCGATAGAAGAAGCAGAAAAGAATGAAAATCCCATCAAGTATTTTTTACTATCAATAAATGGGGTTGTCTTCTCCAAGTTTGTGCAATAAACAATGTTACCAGGAGATATAGATACCAGACAGAAAGCCAAACATAGAAGGATCATAAACCTTCTTCCCAGCTATGAACAAAGGAAGAACATGACTATGAAACACAAAATGAACATAAAGGTCAGGAGTAGAAAAGGTCATGGGGCTAATTCAACCTTTACACCAAATGAATTCTTGTGATAGTTTTTTATTCCAATTCCTTTGAGCATCTTCTTTGTGTCTACAATGTAATAACATGGTGAATTCAAGTGCGAATTGAGTAGTCTGTATTTAAACTTCGCTTTTATTTTCAAATTCAAAATGAGTAGATTGGTTGTTTTGTACAACATAAAAGGTCCTTGCCTCAATTGATTTAAGAAATTAGCTTACTATTATTGTTATTTATTGCATATGAATTTGTTTCTATATGCAATCTTATTTATTCTTTCTACAATGTGGAAAATAAATTATATTAATGTTAAAGATGATCAAAAGTGATCATTGGAACTGCTAATTACATCATGTAGAAAACCTTAATGGAGTTCCTTAAGAAACTACAGGCTCTTGACATTAAAAGACAAAGTATCTAGATAGAAGATGTTACTGAGTCATACAGTTGTCAAAAGATGAAATTATCAAAACCCTTGATCAATCACTATAAAGCTCCTAAAACCTATCTGACTTATCATCTAAAGTACAGATTATAGCCATGAAGGTATCCTTTGTAATCTTAGTTCATAGTTGGTTTACATCACATGAAGAATATTTATTCGTTCTAGTATGGTAAACAAGTAGCTGATTTTATTTTTGCTTACTGTGGTTTTTTTAATTTTGGAAAATTAATGATGAAAATTTTCAAGGATTAGAGTGAAGAATGAATATCTTACATGTGCATCATTTCTGCATTCATAGTAACTTATGAGAATCCTATACATTTTGTATATTTCCCTGCATTAGCTTATTTGTTAAAGTCTTTTTAGTTAGAACTTGAAACCTCTTACATATGAATATGGATACTATATCAAAAGACCAAATTGGTGTCTTCAACAAGATGCACAATATCCACTTCCATTCTCTACTACCCAATGGTCTCTTGTTGGCCATGGGATTTACCTATCCTCCCTAGATGTGATTGTCTTTAATTGACTGAGCACAACAAAATATAGAAAGGCTATAGGATTACACTCACATTCTAATATCTGTAATGTGTTTTTCTGAACCACTCTACAATATTAGGATCTAGATGAAACTCTGCCACCTATTTTGCATGATGAAACTCAGAATAATTTGTATAGTTTGTGATGTTGTAGAGATTGAAAGAGAATTTTTATGTGATGCTCTCCCATGTGATATTATGGGGATGAATTCCAAGCTTATGAGTCAATACATTGAATTTGTTGTTGATAGATTGCTCATGAGTATGATCCGAGGTTTTATATTTTGTACTAATCAAAACCATTGCATTCTTATGATTCATCTATTGATTCAGTAGTGCTATTGTGGGGTTGGTTAGGGCTTGATTTGTAAATTATTTTTGTGATGCACTCAGGTTTCATTGGGTTGTGCTAAAGTTTATCATGTGCTACAGAGCTGTCTTTTTCCAAGGGAAAAATATACAAATGTAGGGGTTAACCATTTCAGGAAACATTATCGCCTTCAACAAATTGACAAATCACTAGTTTTCTCCACGATATAGGCCACTTCTTTCATAATAAACTCTATATAGGACATGCTGATAAGGGTGAATGGAAGGAACTGACTTACCCCATATAACCCATAGAAAAATTGTTCTCCCAATGAAAATATGTAAATGGGGGGGCTTGGTTTTTTTCTGTAAATGTCTCTGCTTGGAAATAGAAGGATAAACTAATTTACAAAAAAAAAAACTTAATGAAAATATGATAGACAGACTGCTCATTCGACATATTCACAACACAACATCTCATTTCACATGCAACGAAGATTATATAATACCGAGGTATTACAAAATTAGAAATTGTGCACATGGCATATAATGGCAACTTGTGCCCAAAATTTTAATTAAATGTAAAGATTAATCCTGAACTACAAAAATTTTATAAACTATGTCCTTATCTAAGTATAAATATTCAATAAATCAGCTATTCTCAATTGATACAACATCATTGAAATCACTAGTCACATAGTATAACCACTAGTTACATAGTTCAATGTCATCCATATGCCAAGGAATGAAGCTCAACAAAGCATTTGCTAGATTACATAATGCGCTACTAGGACATGGTAGAGCTATATTTTCAAATAGAGGATATATCATTTCTGTTGAATCCACAATATAATAGCCTTTTCCAACAGGGACATAGTGTACCATTGCATTTGGGTCAGTCTTATGTATTATCACCCTTGCAACTTTAAACCTTGAATTTAATGCAGTGAGAAAGCATTTCTTTCCTTCCAACCCCAATCGGGAATTTGGTGTCAACTCATTAGCATTCTCTTGACCCTGAAAATAAATGAGACAAAGTAAGATGCATGCAAATAAAAATTTAAACATTGATGATCCTAGATTAGATAATGACAATCTTACCTGAATTGGTGTTTTCATTTTGTCAATTTGCAGTTTTGATGGAACCATTGGTTTTTTTTTTACAAAAGTTGATCATATTTTGATGCATGACTCTGCATCCAATAGACAATGATTTCTAATATATTGATAAAATAAAATAAAATTGAACTAAATTATGAAATTTTTCAATACTTACTAGGGATTATGGGGTATGCATTGAAGTTAATTTCTTTTGTATTAGTATGTTCATAGGGGTTGTTATGTCCCCTGTATTACTTTGTGAAGACAACAAAATGTAATGTCTATATATATATATATATATATATTCAAAATATGAAAATAAAATATTATTTAAAATAATAATTAAACAACTAACCTCCATGTGGATATATATATATATATATATATATTAAAAATATGAAAATAAAATATTATTTAAAATAATAATTAAACAACTAACCTCCACGACATGCGTGATTTCAGCATGAGAATTTTGTATAGTAGGACACTATTTATATGAGAAATTAGATATTAGAATTCATATCATTAGTGTGAAAATATGTATATTGAGACAAGAGTAAAGAATTGAACATTAACACTTTCTTTGTTGACCAAATGTTCTCTTTCCATATCTTCTACTCTTTTCAAGTAGTTCAATTATTTTTGTTTTTAAAGATGTGATTTCCTCTATTTTTTCTTTCACTGTAGCTTTGCTTACAACTAGCGCCTCCTTGTATGGACTTTTTCCAAACAAGTTAGTTGGAGTAACTCCTAAGACAACACCACAACATCGTCCTCTTGCATTAACCTCTAGTAACTTAGCAAGGGAATCATCCCTAGCTGCAAAGTCTTGAGATGCAACTTCTACTTGTGCTTGTTCAATTTTTTTTCTAAAATTGACATATAATTAAATCAGATCATAGAAGAAAACATTTCCTACATGTAAAATGAAATTTTAATCAATATCTAAATTAAAATGTTGAGAACATACTATTGTTTCTCCTACAACTAGTGGGATTGGAGTGCCATCCTTCTTTTGATGGAACTTCTTCCATAAGTCTGCCCTAGTAATGCTTGTAGTTGTATCATCAAAGGCTATATATTTTTTCTAGTTGCAAAAAGTAAAATAGTATGGTTAAGTTGTGACATTAAAATGAAAGTAAAATATGCTAATATTTCTCATATCAGATAAAATATCATCATATTTTTTCACCATATCATCTTCGACCCGTTGACAACCTCGACGTCCAAAGGTGTGAAAGTCCTTCTCCTTTTCTCTATTTTCCTTGTTTTTTTCCCTTATATCCTAGAAATCAATTGAAAACAACATATATAATTCAAAATTACAAGCCAATAGACATTATAAAAAACTTGATTATATAATATGTGAACTTTTTGCTTACCAGGAATTCAGTGGTGGCTCATGATAGGACAAATTCTCTCCACACTGTCTCACTTATCCTAATTGGAGGAACATTTTTTAATCTTTCCTCTGTTGACTCATAAGGATCACATTATTTTTTGGTCAACCAATATCTATGGATTTTTTCCTTATGGCCAATGGAATTCATAGAATATTCTTTAAGGACTGGAGGGATTATGAATTTTTCCTGCAACATACAAGAATTTCATTTTTAGATATCATACATGGTTTGAAAAGAAACTTCGAAATCATCCAAAAAATAAAAATGTTGAAAACAAATAAACGTAATGTCTAATACTCACATTAATAATATACCACAAGTCCTCCTTTAATTGACCTGAAACCTTCCTCCAATCAGAATAATTGATTGGAACCATTTCTTTTGCGAGCACACCCAGTAATGAAGATAGCTTCATGGATTTTGGACCAATTGGTTGGTTCCTTTCATTGATAAGAATTTCAATCTTTTCCTCCAAGTCATTTTTTTATGCATATTTAGTTTCTCCTCTACCTTTCTTCTTGACTTTCTTTGTCGATGCATTTGTAGAGGGATCTTCACCTTGTATACTAATATCTTGTTGGCATTGTTCTTTGTGAACATCTTCTGTAAATGAAAGGCATGTAAAGGTGTTATGGATTTCTAAGTCATAAAATTTTATTTATGAAGAACTAAAATTTATACATTAATGATCTTACCTTGTTCTTCATGTTGCTCTGCCTCTTTTTGTGTGGAGGGATATTCCCCTTCTACACTGTTATCCATATGGCATGTTTTTTTGTGAACATCTTCTATAAAACAAGGGAACATAAAGGTGTTATGGATTTCTTAATAATAAGATTTATAGTTACAAAGAACTAGCAAAATACGAAGTAATGAGCTTACCTTGTTCATGTTTCTCCTCCTCTTAAAAAGAGGAAATGTGTCTTTGTCATTTTGTTCTTTGTTAGGACTAGTAGAGTCATTCAAAGGCATAGAAGGTGTAATCTTCTTTGCTATTGTTTGTATTTTCCTCTTCTTTGTAATTGTATCCAAGAATGTTATTAAACATATGCCTAACATCATCATACAATAAAAATAAGTATTATACTGCATAAGGAAATACATTGTTCTATTTCTAAATATTTAACTTTTGAGATGCATGTGCCCTTCTTTCCCATTTGATCATTTTGACGCGTTATTTTTGAAAATTTCATAATCAGATTTTTGAAAATTTCGTTTCATAGTCTGCTTTCTCTATTTTTTTCAAAGTGATTAGAGTATTGATTAACCATAGCCTATTAGATTGTTAATAAAGTACAAATTAATATGTTCTAACAATTTAAATTAAATAAAAGTAGTATTCCCATTTGGTGTGAAGGGGAATTTTGTTTTTTGCAAAGAACTCACAAATGTAACCTCTTGGGTGGCTTAGACATAGTTTTATTAATAAAAAACCTATTCATTTTTGTTTATGAAAAAATCTAAATTAAATAAAAATAATGATATACTTCAATCACAAACAGTCACTTACCTCCATGTCTCCACTTGTACAAATCCTGAATAACCAAAAAAAAAAGTCTATTGTCACTCAATTGCTAACTAAAAGTTGTTTAAACGATTAATCTATCTAACAAGTTTCAAAATTAAAAGGGAAGATTATATGTAAGGACTACCTGCTAAAAGGAACAGATGCCATAACTTGAGAGAGAGAGAGGGTTACAGTGTTGTAGGTTTAGGTTAGACACGTACAGTATCCAACAACATATCTCAGTATCTAAGAGTGAAGATCCCTCAGCCGTAGAGGCTGCAAGCACGACAAGGTTTACATGGAAAACCCCAAAGATGAACACAATAATGGTCTTGTAGCAGTTGGAAAGTGCAGTCCAACTCTAGTGGACACAAAACAATCACAACCCAACTCAATGAATGTCAATAGTCCATGACTCAGCTAGGAAGAGCCACCACAATCCATGGTTAGCCCTATAGGAAGCCAAAATTTTTAAAATTTTGTAGCACAGGAACCACTGTTTTGATTTCTATCAATAAATAAACCACATAATGCATATTACACTTACCAAGCATATGATAAAATTTTGTACAAAACGAAGCACAAAATGCGTATTACACTTAAAAATTTGTAGCATAGGAACCACTATTTTGATTTAAAGAAACCACAAAATGATTTCAGTGTTTGTTGTTTTCAATTATTATGTTGTTTTCATGAAATCATTGATAAAATACCTGCAATACACAGAAAACAGAACAAGAATGCAATGAAACTTAAGTTACACCTTACGCGGTTCGCCTCAAACAATTCACCTCAATATATCCCAACATCTTATCTTCAACTTTCGTGGTGTTGAATACTGTAATCAAAACAACTAAACAATGGCCTGTGCAAAATGAAAAAATGCTTACCTTTCCTAGAAAAACTATTCGCGGGAGATAAAAGTGAAAAGTTAGGAATTAGGGGTCCCATTTTATTTTACTTTTTAAATTTTGTTTTTTTTTGGTAAATTAAATTTCGTCTTTTTTTGTATAGACAACAAAAACACTCGATTTTTCTCCTAAGGTTTTCAATGAAAAGGGGAAGGACCTTGGTACTGGGATTCATGTAGGTGGACCAAAGGACGGAAGGATGGAACCAAAGAAATGCATCAAAAGGAAAGGAAATATTATCCTATTTTGGTGGATGACATGAAGTTAAATAATGTAATAAACAAGGTTTCTAATGCATTGATTCTGAGGTTTATTTTTAGAAGGATGGGGACAATGAATTTGTTTCAATAGATTCAAGTGCACTAGTAATCAATTTTATCTTACCATGTAAGGTATTTCATTTTCATTCGAGGTTAGATGTTGAGGTTACATCCAAACACAGTATTATTTCTAGTAGGTATATACTGCATTTACACCTAGGTGGATTTACCAGTTACTTGATCAAATTACTTATATATCATTCAAGGTTCCATGCCAATAAGTAACGATACCATAAGGATAAAATAATTGTACAAAATTAGTCTATTTCCATAGACTCTCTTATGATTCTACACAAGATATTTTCTCTTTATGCTATTTGTAACTATCAACCTTACAAATCTACTTTCTTAATTGACATATCAATTAGGTAACCAAGGATATTAGAACAATGAGAAGAGATATATGGTGTTACATTTTATCTATATGCTCTCCATAAGTTTGACAATTCAATACATTGGTTAAGGTCCTACTTGGAGAAAACCTACAAGAACGTATATAATACTTTTAAATATTAATAATTTTTATCATTACCTCTTCCAACCATATGAAATTCTTATAAATATAAAAGGAATTTTATCCATTAACCTATGTTTTTTAGACCGATATTATACCATTGAAACTATTCTCCTAAAACCAAATCTAATAACTTGCTTGATGGACTAGATCAATATGATGTGACTCCCATCTCCTTATAAGTATAATTTTTAACCTACAATGAACCCTCCATATCTTTATAATTATCAAACAAACAGGTATATACCTAGTATTGTAGGTGCTAATTATATGAATTAGTGAATCATGACAATCTTGTAGCTAGATTAGAGAAAAACATGGCTATATAGATCCAATATTTCATCTAATCTATCCTTAAGTATTCCTTTAACCATGATCCCTAACTGAAAATGATTAACACCAAATGAAGTAACATATACTACCTTGAATAATGGACATTGCAAAGGAGGAAAAGTTGTCATTTATCTTGCACTAGTAGAGCATATGAAGGAAAATGGTTGTGAACCAAAAATTCATACTTATAATCCTTTGATGAATGGATTTTTCAAGGAAACTAACTTGATGCAAATAAGGAGGTTGAGAGGGTATACCATGAAATCGACCATGTACATTATCCTATTGTGGGGGATTACATGAAGTTAAATAATGTAATAAGAATGGCTTATAAGGCATTGATTGTGAGGTTTATTTGTAGAAGGATGGGGACAGTGAGTTTGTTTCAATGGATTCAAGTGCACTAATAATCAATTTTACCTTACCACATAAGGGATGACATTTTCATCTGAGGTTAGATGTTTAGGTTACAATATCCAAACATAGTATTAATTATAGTCGGTATCTACTACATTTATACCTAGGTGGATTTATCAATTACTTTATCAAATTACTTATATATAATTCAAGGTCCCATGTCAATAAGAAAGGATACCATAAGTATAAAATAATTGTACTAAAAAAGTCTATTTCCATAGACTCTCTTATGATTCTACACAAGATATTTTCTCTTTATGCTATTTGTAACTACTGGCATGATATGACTCATTAGTGTTTCTTTCCTTAGAAAGAGATCTATCATATGCATTCAAACAATTATTTCTTCTTTTTTTATTGGTTGGATTTATGATCTCTCTTCTTATGGAAATCATATGAGCTAAAATTTCTATGGTGGTATGCCTTACAAATCTATTTTATTAATTGACATATCAATTAGGTAACCAGGGATATTAGAATAATGAGAAGAGATATATGGTGTTACATTTAATTTATACGCTCTCCATAAGTTTGACAATTCAATATACATTGGTTAAGGTCCTACTTGGGGAAAACCTAATAGAACCTATATAATCCTTTTAAATATTGATAATTTTTATTATTACCTCTTACGACCATACGAAATTCTTATAAATATAAAAGGAATTTTAACCATTTACCTATGTTTTTTACACTAGCTTTATAGCATTGAAACTATTCTCCTAATGAAAATCAGATAACTTGCTTGATGGACCATATCAATATGATGTGACCCCCATATCCTTATAAGTATAATTGTTAACCTGCAATGTCAACCCTCTGTATCTTTATAATTATCAAACAAATAGGTATATACCAAGTATTTTAGGTGCTAATGATGGAAAGGACACCATTCTAATTCCTATGACACTTGTTATATGAATAAGTGAACCACGCCAATCTTGTATCTAGATCAAAGAAAAAGATGGCTATATAGATTCAAAAATTCAGCTAATATATCCTTAAGTATTCCCTTAACCATCATCCCTAATTGAAAATGATTGACACCAAATGAAGTAACATATACTACCTTTATTTATGGACATTACATAGGAGGCAAAGTTGTCATTTATCTTGCACTAGTCGAGCATATGAAGGAAAATGGTTGTGAACCAAATATTCATACTTACAAAACTTTGATGAATGGATTTCACAAGGAAAATGACTTGATATAAATAAGGAGGTTGAGAGGGTATACCATGAAATCGACCATGTATATTAGCCTATTGTGGTGGATGACATGAATTTAAATGATGTAATAAGGATGGCTTCTAAGGCATTGATTGTGAGGTTTATTTGTAGAAGGATGGGGACAGTGAGTTTGTTTCGATGGATTCAAGTGCATGACTAGCAATAAATTTTATCTTACCACATAAGGGATTTCATTTTCATTTGAGATTAAATGTTGAGGTTACATCCAAACATAGTATTATTTCTAGTCGATATCTACTGCATTTATAACTAGGTGGATTTACCAGTTACTATTAGAATAATCAACCCATAGTTAGCTACCTTAGACATTAATTTAATTATTTTTGTCTTATTTGCCTAGTTCATGTGTCCCACCTTATGCAAGTTGTCAATTACCTATCCATAGTGGTCCAACTTGTCTAATTTGACACATGTAGCTCTTGGGAAACCTCAAGGAATCAATTATGCTTTATTCCTGGTCTCCTAGGCTCCCTTCTTCTTTTTCTGCTTTATTGCCTGCTTTTTCAGTGCTTTAAGGCAATAGGGAAAGTTTGACTAGGTGAGGTGAACTAGTTTTTTGTCCTCTTCATCCTCCACTCTTTTCTCCTTGGAAAAGAATGTATGAGTTGTCATTCCATCACTCTTTAGCTTGCCTAAGTGCTTTTTCCAATTCGTGAGCTCCATGACTGATTTGGGATCAGCTTTTTGCACCTATGGGGGATTTGCTTAATTTTAGTAAGCCTGCTTTATGCTAGATTCGAATTGTTCCTCATGCATTCGAATCCATTATGTAATTATTTAATGAAGAAACCTATTATGTTACAGGGTTGGCTATTGTACACTTATTCAATACAGTTTAGTGTTCAGCTCATTATTCAGTCTCTTTTGTGAGTGATTTTGCATGTTCAATTGATAATTGTTGTGAGTAAAATTAATCTATCACTGGGTTCAATTTACACAGTTACTTGATCAAATTACTTATATATCATTCAAGGTCCCATGTTGATAAGTAAGGATACCATAAGGATAAAATAATTGTACTAAATTAGTCTATTTCCATTAACTCTCTTATGATTCTACACAAGATATTTTATTTTTTATGCTATTTGTAACTACTGGCATGATATGACTCATTATTGTTTCTTTCCTTACAAAGAGATTTATCATATGCATTCAACAATTGTTTCTTGTTTTTATCTTGGTTGGATTTATGATCTCTCTTCTTATGGAAATCATATGAGCTAAAATTTCTATGGCGGTATTCCTTACAAATATACTTTCTTAATTGACATATCAATTAGGTAACGAGGGATATTAGAATAATGAGAATAGATATACAGTGTTACATTTAATCTATATGCTCTCCATAAGTTTGACGATTCAATATACATTGGTTAGGGTCCTACTTGGAGAAAACCTACAAGAACCTAAATAATCCTTTTAAATATTGAGAATTTTTATCATTACCTCTTTCAACCATATGAAATTCTTATAAATATAAAAGGAATTTGAACCATTAACCTATGTTTTTTAGACCAATATTATACCATTGAAACTATTCTCCTAATGAAAATCTGATAACTCGCTTGATGGATCATATCAATATGATGTAACCTGCCAGCTCCTTATAAGTATAATTTTTAACCTACAATGTCAATCCTCCATCTCTATATAATTATCAAACAAATAGGTATATACCCAGTATTGTAGGTGCTAATGATGGAAAGGACACCATTCTAATTCCTACAACACTTATTATATGAATTAGTGAACCATGACAATCGTGTAGCTAAATCAGAGAAAACAAATGGCTATATAGATCCAAAATTTCTTCTAATCTATCCTTAAGTATTCCCTTAACCATCATCCCTAAATGAAAATGATTGACACCAAATGAAGTAACATATACTACCTTTATTTATGGACATTACATAGGAGGCAAAGTTGTCATTTATCTTGCACTAGTCGAGCATATGAAGGAAAATGGTTGTGAACCAAATATTCATACTTACAAAACTTTGATGAATGGATTTCACAAGGAAAATGACTTGATATAAATAAGAAGGCTGAGAGGGTATACCATGAAATCAACCATGTATATTAGCCCATTATGGTGGATGACATGAAGTTAAATGATGTAATAAGCATGGCTTCTAAGGCATTGATTATGAGGTTTATTTGTAGAACGATGGGGACAGTGAGTTTGTTTCGATGGATTCAAGTGCCTAACTAGCAATAAATTTTATCTTACCACATAAGGGATGTCATTTTCATCTGAGATTAGATGTTGAGGTTACATCCAAACATAGTATTAATTCTAGTCGATATCTATTGCATTTATACCTAGGTGGATTTACTGGTTACTTGATCAAATTACCTATATATCATTCAAGGTCCCATGTCAATAAGTAAGGATACCATAAGGATAAAATAATTTTTCTAAATTAGTCTATTTTCGTAGACTCTCTTATGATTCTACACAAGATATTTTCTCTTTATGCTATTTGTAACTACTAGCATGATATGACTCATTATTGTTTCTTTCCTTACAAAGAGATATATCATATGCATTCAAACAAATGTTTCTTGTTTTATCTTGGTTGGATTTATGATCTCTCTTCTTATGGAAATCATATGAGCTAAAATTTCTATTGTGGTATTCCTTACAAATCTACTTTCTATAATTGACAGATCAATTAGGTAACCATGGATATTACAATAATGAAAAGAGATATACGATGTTACATTTAATCTATATGCTCTCCATAATTTTGACAATTGAATATACATTGGTTAAGGTCCTACTTGGAGAAAACCTACAAGAACCTATATAATCCTTTTAAATATTGATAATTTGTATCATTACCTCTTCCAACCATATGAAATTATTATAAAGATAAAAGGAATTTGAACCATTAACCTATGTGTTTTAGACCAGTATTATACCATTGAAACTATTCTTTTAATGAAAAAATTATTACTTTCTAAGATATCCCTCCAGTCGATTTCCAATGATGCCTACCTTACATATACCACATATCATGTGATGCCAATCTATATCCTCCACCTCATTTATGTATTTTCATTGTTTAATGAACCATTTTAGTGGTGGAAGTGTAGCAGTTTTTACAGATTCCTGTATAGGAATTTCTATTTAGGTCATTGGAGAGTCAACGACAAGTGGAATATGAAATTATTGAATCAAGTGATCTCTAATAATGTTATGGCCATTGCACTACACCTTTGAGTAATTTACTCATTACCAAGTGATATTTCTTGATCTCTAAAGGAAGTGAAGTGTCCCATACCTTCCAATCCATTAAATGAGGTGATCGAAGACAGTTCTAACTCCTCCTAAGAATACATTGGTATGTTAAAATGGTGGTCACAAATTTAACATGTTGTTCTCCTATCATTAGTTAATCTATAGGTTGGGATATCTCCACATTAGAAACATATTTATATTTAATCCGTAGAGACTCCCTACGATGTAAGTTATAAATATCCTTAACAAGCAATATAATAGAATCTAGAAACGCTTATGCAATAAGTAAAATAAGAATATAAGAAACTAGGTATCCCTATCGCCATCCCCATATCATATTCTATAATAAGTTTTAGCTGAGGGGGTCTTACTATGAGTCTAACAAGTAACAACATTATATTATAACTAGGATTATAGGCTCATGCCATGGTTATACATACAACAAATTTGTATCAATATAGTATATTTTCAGGCCCATCTAGATATAAGATGCTATAGATTCATGCATATTCTCTTTTTAGTCTTTTGTGGTTTTTATGTTTTTGAAAAAAAGGAGTGGGGCCGATTTCATCTTGTGGAGGCCATATTCTTCATTTATTGGTTGAGTTTGGACTACATGGGGGAGTAATAGAGGGGTCGATTTCATCTTGTGTAGGTCGTATTCTTCATTTCTTGGCTGAGTTTGGACTGCGTGGGGGGGGTAACAGAGGGGTCAATTTCATCCTATGGAGGTTGTATTCTTCATTTGTGGGTTGAGTTTGGACTGTGTGGGACACAACATCATATGGAGAGGACACAATCTTGTTTGTGAGGACGATTTACTTTATGTTGGGTGCAAATCTTTATAGTTCCACATCTACAGTGATTCCCATGCTTCATCTAGAACAATATCAAGGGTTTTACAACCAAAAAGGGAGCTGCAATCCATATTGGCACCTACAAGAATCTACTACAATGTTGTTGGGTACTCTCACTGTAGTCTTCCTTATTATTACAATTGTGCATAACATTTCTGGGTAGTGAAGGAGGGAGTTGTAATATAATAAGGGAGTCTGAGAAGAAATTGATTTGGGTTGTTTTGAGATGTTTACAAGGAAGGGTAGACACCAAATAAAAATCAAGACACATGTCTGGGATGAAATCACTAGTTGTCCGGGACTACATGTCCAACTGGACATTACAAATGGAATTTATTTTATTGACACTTGGGTACTATTGACACGAATTACATTCGGAGGTTTACATTGCATCCTTCAATGACTCTAACAAGTCCAAAACCATATCCAATAGGAGGAATACAATACAACTGGAATATCTTCCGAAGTTAGATTATTTTAACACTCCCTCTTAACTAGGAAGGTATTCAACTGTAGTAGCAACTGCTACTATTACAACTATACAACTGACTGGTGAGACTCTATATGTCATAGGAAGTTTTGGTACAACATCATATATCTTCATCATCGATTTCGGTTGGATCTTCTTCTAGTCGTCTTCTGGAACATCTCTTGCATTCATCTTCTGAATCATTCACTGCTCATCATCAGTGTGTGAACACTAAACCATCATTTGTTTCATCATCATATAAATTGTCATCATCTGTATTGTCAGTATGTGAATACTGAACCATCATCATTTGCATCTTTGCTATGTAGATATTGGACCATCATCATCTGCATCTTCAGTATGTGAATACTGAACCTTTATCATTTGCATCTTTAGTAGATAAATACTAAACCATCATCATCTGCATCTTCAATATGTGAATACTGAATAACCATCATCTATAACTTCAGTATATGAATATTGAAACATCATCACCTGTCTCTTTGATATGGAAATACCGAAGCATCATATCTGCATCAATAATGTGTAAGTATTGAAACAATAAATAATATCATTAGCATATTAGTGCTAAGGAACAAATCATCTGTAATGTCAGATCATCATCTTCATTACCAACATAGAGATGCTGGAACATCACAAACATCATCATCAGTATAGAAGTACTGAAACTATCACAATAAACTTCTCAGCATCAATCAATCATCAATCAAGCATCTCAACAATCAACTATAACTATCTCAACAATCATCTCAGCAATAAACAGTGTGACTACACTGTACACATCTCATCAATCATCAGTATAATCAATATTGAAACATACATCTCAATCAGGACAATAGTACTCAACAATAAACATACTAATCAATAGTCATCAATATAATAATACTGAGCTAACATCCCAACAGTCATCAATATAACAATACTGAACTAACATCTCACTAGTCATCAGTATAACAATACTAAACTATCATCTCAACAGTGTAAAAATAGTGAAGGAAAACATCTCAATCATCAACAATATAGCAATACTGTAACAACCATCCTGCCCTCTAACTATATCGGAGCAGCATCACGGTGAGTTCTCTGTTAGATCCACCTGAACATTTTGTCTAACTTACTCTTTCGAGCCAGCAAGCCTAGTTATATAGATGGATCATCTTGGGGACCAACAAGCCTTGTCCTGGATTACAAACCCACTTGGGTTAAACTAATATATCTAGACATGCTAATCCCCCTAGGATCAACATGCCTTGTCTAACTAACCCTTTTGGGCCAAACAGTCCTAGTCAAACTTACCCTACTCTAAACTAAGCTACTCACCACTGCATCCTTCTTCCATATACTATCACTCCCTATTTCAAGAGAGATCCTTTTGGACTACACCAAGCTTGTCTTGAAAGTATTCAAACTTTACACAAGCTAGAGGCTTAGTCAACACATCTTCCACTTGTTCCTCTGTAGAAACATACTTGAGCTTTATAGCTCCTTTATGAACCATTTATCGAATGAAGTGATATCTTACTTTGATATGTTTTGACTTATCATGAAACACTAGATTTTCTGTCAGCTTGATACAACTCTAATTATCACAAAGGATATTAGTAGCATCTATCTCTTCATCAAATAAACCTTCCAACATCTTTCGAATCCATACCGCTTCACTACAAGCTGAATAAGAAACAATGTATTCTACTTCTATTGTGTTAAGTGCAATATTGGTCTTCTTTCTACTAAACCAAGAGATCATTCCTTATCTGAAACTAAAACATCCACCCGAAGTACTCTTTGTTTCTTTAGCACTTCCTTCCCAATCTGAGTCTGTGAACCCATGTAAACTGATCTCACTATTTGAGGTATATCTGAGCCCATAACCGAAAGTTCCTTTTAGATACCTCATCACATGTTTTTCTCCTATCAGGTGAATATGATTGGGATTCACCATGTACTGACTTAGTGTGTTTACAACAAAACAAATATCAGTTCTTATATTGGTTAAGTACATCAGTGAACCAATAATCTATCTATATGGAGTAACATCTATAACTTCTGATGTATCATCATTTAGTTACTTTAAGTTTGTTGTCATTGGGGTGGTCATAGCCTTATGATCTAGAATTCCAAACCTCATCATAATTTCCACTGTATATTTCCCTTGGTTTAGGAAAATCTCATCTAGGGATTTCCAAACTTCAAGACCTAGAAAGTAGTGCATCATTTCAAGGTATTTGATCTCAAATTCTGTAGCAATCTTCTTCTTTCATTCAATGATGAGTTTATCTTCTCCTATTAGGAATAGGTCATCCACATATAAAATTAGTATCATAAGTCCATCATTCTCAACCTTATAGTAAAGGTTAGAATCTTCCTTGCTCTTGATAAAACCTAAACTCATCAGGAATCCATCTATTCTTCTGTACCATGCTCTGGGAGCTTTTTTTAGCCCATACAATGCTTTCTTGAGTCTACATACATAATTTTCTCGATCATCCGTCTCGAAACCTTGTGGTTGTTAGATATACACTTCTTCTTCTATTAGGTCATTTATAAAAGTTGTCTTCACATCCATTTGATGTAACTTCCATTTATTCTTGGTTGCCAAGGCAAGGACAATTCTGATTGAAGTGTACCTAGATAGTGGAGCAAAGGTCTCTTCATAGTCAATTCCTTCCTTTTGGGAGAACCCTCTTGCTACAAATATTGCCTTGTATTTTTCTATACTGCCATCTGTGGAATTCTTTGTTTTGAAGATCCATTTTGAGGATACCATTGATTTTTCTTTTGGTCTTGGGACTATTTCCCACACATCATTCTTTATTATGGATTGGTATTCCTCGACCATTGCATCAACCCATTCTTTATGTTTTGTTGCATCTTCAAAACAAGTTGGTTCTTTATCAACTAGATCACTCACCAAGGCCATATAATTGGGATATGACATTGGATTCTTTATTTCTCTAGTGATTCCTTATAGGACACCAAGTATTTTTGCTTCTTCAATTACATCACGAGCCCAGGATGACTTTCTCTTTCAACAAATTATTTCATTGGGAACTTCTCCAGGAAGCTCAGGTTCATTCATGTCATGATCCTCGAGTATATGACTTTCTTATTCATTCCCAATTGGTTTAATATTATCTGTAGCTTTGATAGTTTCATGTTCCTCTTCATATTCTCTATATTTCTTTGAATTTCTAAAAGCTGAGTCTTCGCCAAATGTTACATCTATGCTAAGCTCAATCTATCGGTATCCTGGGATATAGATCCAATAGGCTTTTGACTGTTCATTATATCCCACAAACAATCCCTTATTTCCTGAAGGTTCAATTTTTGTTCATTTCTCCTTGGGAATATGAATATATACAGGGAAACAAAATATCTTTAGGTGACTTACCTCAGGATTTTCTCCGAAGAATATTTCTTCTGGAGTCTTGTTCCCAAGGGTACTATGGGAGATTATGTTCTATACGTACATTTTTTTTCTGGATGCTTCTTCCCATAGGTACATTGGTAGATCTTGATCATGTATCATGGATTTAATGCTTCCATGATATATCTATTCTTTCTCTTTTCCACACCATTTTGTTGAGGATTGTAGGGAATGGTGAGCACCCTCTTAATCCCATCTTCCTTGCAGAAATAGTTGAATTCATTTGATGTGAACTCTCCTCCATTATCTGATCTTAAAATATTTATTTTCCTCTCAGATAGTTTTTCTAATAGGGCCTTAAACTCTTTAAACCTTTCAAACACTTCATCCTTATTTTTGAAAAAATATATCCAATTCTTGCGGGAGTAGTCATCAATAAAAGAAGCATAGTAAACATACCCGCTTAATGAAGTTGTTTGCACTGGCCCGCATATATCCAAATGGATAATGTCTAAGATCCCCTTTGCTTTGCTGTCACTCTTTGGATAGGGATTTTTAGTATTCTTTCCTTATGCACAGCCTTTGCATACACCTTCATGTTCTATCAGAATTTCTGGTAGACCAATCACAACCTTGCTTATTATTGGAAGAGATCTGTAATGAACATGAGAAATTCTTCTATGCCAAAGCTCACATGGATTTATTGTACTTGTTTCTAAAGCTGAATCTACATGTCCCTTCAATTTATAGAATCCTCCTTCTTCAATTCCAATTTCTACTTCATCATTTATGGTCTTTCCTTTTGACCACATGAGAACTTTTCCAACTATGAATGCAACTCTAAATCCTCTCTTGTCCAACGATGAAATAGAAAAGAGGTTCTTCTTTAGTCCAGGGACATATAGGACATCCTTCATCTTCATGGATTTTCCAGAATCCAAATTATAAGATGATTCTCCCATTCCTTTAATGGGGTACTGAGAGTCATCTCCAAGCATTACTCTCTATGGTGAATCTTTTTGTACAAGGAATGATAGTGAGTCCTTATAACCATTCATGTGTTTGGATGCACCACTGTCTATTAACCAAGTGTCATTTCTTTGTGAGACTGATCCTGTTAGGGAAGAAATTAGTACATATTCTTCAATGGATTCTTCATCTTTATTTGCTTCCTCTTCTACTTCTTGATCACTATCTTCAGCAGCATGATCTTGGAACCTTCTCATCTCTTTGACTTTGGTTAGCTTTCTTCCTGAGCAAATTCCTCGGATAAAAGCTTCCCAATATCTTTGGAGACCATTTAGAGTGGTCATCACAATTTCTGCTTCTTCTACTGTATCATCAATGGCTTCTAACTTATCTTTAATTTGAGCCGCTCTTGATAAGTAAGATTGCATAGTCTCTGACTGTTGAGTCTTCACATTTTTTAGGTGATTCCTCAGAGTCATCTTCCTGTTGATATTTCTCCCTTCAAATAAACTGGAGAGGGCATCAAACATTTCTTTTGGAGTTTCTCTTGATGATACTTGAGGAATTAAGTTATCCTTGATGGAATCAGTTGTGATCCTTTTGGCTATGATCATATCCTTCTTATTCTTGGACTTAGCTTCCTCCTCTTCTAGTTCTTTCACTTCCTCCTTCACAAATTTGTCTAGATCATTCTCTTGTAGGAGGAGCATGATCCTATACTTCCATGCTCTAAAGTTTTCAGCTCCTTAGTGTTCATCTACATGCTTTTCATCTATCTTGGTGTTCTTAGACATATTCAGCAAAATGAGAACTTCAAATGGAACAAGGAGGAAGAGTACTTACTTGAAGAAAATAGTTTATGGCTCACCTCCTTCTGTAAGACCTAGGGTTTTATGTAGAAACCCTAATTTCTCAACTAGAAACTCTAATAGGGTTGAGAGGAGGAAAATATGCACCCTCCTGAGGTGAGGTAGACTGTATCTTCCTTTTTCTGACATTGATGATGAAACCCTGGGAAAATTGAAACCCTAGTTTGTCCCAACAGCAGTAATAGGTCCAAAATTGAAAATTCTTGGAATTCAATTTTATCACCACAGAAAGATGGGCCCTTCAGAGGTGAGTTGTATGAGCCCTCTTTTCTATTTGAAATATCAAGGGATTTGTTAAAAATTACAAACCCTAGATGTGCAGTGTCTCCTTTCAGGGTGGCTCTGATACCATGTGAAAATTAGCTTTAATTTCTTAGATGATATCTTAAAACAATTTTCCACTAGAATATCACTGAAAGAACAACATGCATAAAAACATAAGAACACAAGAACAAAGAGATTTTCCTTAGGGAAAACACAAGGGAGAAAACCCTACAAAACTTCCTCAGTATAAAACTCAACCAACATAGTGTAAAACCCAAACAACAACAACTTCCTCCTTCTTGGTGCGCTACTACTTCTCTCTCTTGCTAAAACTAGCTTGAGTTAGTACAAATGAAGAGGAGCCCCCTCCTATGTACATTCTTCTATTGACTTGAACTCTAACTTTATGGGGTCGACTTCAGTAGTTGTCTGGGCCTACATGTCCAAATGGACATTACAAATAGAATTTATTATATTGACACTTGGGTACTAATGACTCAACTTATATTTAGAGGTTTATGTTGCATCCTTCAATGACTCTAACAATACCAAAACCATATCCAATAGGAGGAATACAATGCAACTGGAATATCTTCTGAAGTTACATTATTTTAACAATATTTAGGGTTTATTTTCCTTGTTATTTATGCAAAGAAATCTCTATTGCATTTATTTTTCACTATTAGCACTACGAAAATCAATATATGAAAATTATAGTCAATATACAAGCCAAACATTACACATATGATGTGTTCGAATTTTATCATTCAAGCTAGCATTATGTTAGGATCTTTAACTGAGAGAATAAAAAGTATAGCAATCAAACACAAGAGACAATGAACACAATTTTTTTCCTCGAGGAAACCATAAATGGAGGAAACCCCACAACTTCCTCAGAGATAGAATCAACACCAAAAGTAAAACCCCAAAATAGTAAGATGATCTTCCGACAGCAGTAGCCTCTTTCTTCCTAGCCCTAGTGTCTTCTTCTTCCTCAGCTATGCGTTGCAACTGAGTGTGAGTGAGTGTGTGATAAATAGAGAGGATCACTCTCTATTTATACTAATTCCTAACTTGACAATAACCTACTAGGGCTGACTTCTCTTGGAGATTCTAATAACCCTAGTGCCCCGAAACTGCGGTGACTTTAACCCTCGATTAATAGGAGGGTTACCCACAATGAATTGACATGACTTATTTACATTATAGAACCTCCCAATAGGAACATCAGGGCATGGCATGACTCAATTAAATTACAGATACTTCCTAAAATAAACATTGAGGTACAATACATGAAATATACAAGTGAATACATTCTGAAGTTACATATACATCAACACTCCCTCTTAACTAGGAAGGTATTCTCTCGATGCAATTTGTTAGCACTAGTATTCTTCTTTGGATCATATCGTCATCTGCATCTTCAAGTCATCTTTATCTTGTATCCAGATCATCACTCGATCTGGATCATCGTCGCTGGATCTAGATCATCACTCGATCTGGATCATCACGAGGACATCATCACTGGATCTGGATCATCACTGTTGGATCTGGATCATCACTTGATCTGGATCATCTTGGAGACATCACCACTAGATCTAAATCATCACTCGATCTGGATCATCATTGGGTCATCATCATAGGTGCTATCTCATGATTCTTCTCGTCACAGGAATTTCTACAGAGCTAGCCCTTTTTCATGTTGGTGTAGGCCTAGCCTCCTTGTAGGTCTTCTTTAGCCCTTATATCTGACCCTAAGTCAGAATGGCCAGCACTCACATCTGACCATGAGAGGAACACATCCAACATCATGTCAGAAAGGAATAGCCCTTACATTCACCATCATGACAGTACTCAACTACTATGATTTGTGAAAAGGCTCAGCACTCACATCTGACCTTGATTCATAAAAAAGGCACAGCACTCACATCTAACCTTAAATCATCAGAAAGGCACGGCACTCACATATAACCTTGACTCATCAGAAAGGCACAGCACTCACATCTGACCTTTACTCATCAGAAAGGAACATCACTCACATCCACCAGCATGACAGTACACAACTACTATCATCTATGGAAAGGAACAGCACTCACATCCACCAGCATGACAGTACACAACTGCTATCATCTATGGAAAGGAACAACACTCACATCCACCAGCATGACAGTACACAACTACCATCATCTGTGGAAAGGCACATCACTCACATCCACCAGCATGACAGTACACAACTACTATCATCTATGGAAAGGCATAGCACTTACATCTAAACTTGACTCGTTAAAAAGGCAGTTAGTCCTAGACTGAGGGTTCCTGGTAACTAACCAGGTGCCTCCATTTAGAGAATGGCAATAGCCCTTATATTTGATAATGTAGGAACCAATCCTATAGTCATATCAGAATGGCTCAGCACTCACATTTGACATGGAAGGAACCAATCCTCTCACCATGACAGAATGGAAACAACCCTTATATCTAATTAAGTGGGAACATATCCCTCAATCACATTAGAATATCCCTACACTTATATCTGATCATGTGAGACTACATCCCATAGTCATATTAGAATGGCCCTCAGTACTAGACTGAGTATTCTTGGTAACTGACCAGGTACTTCCATTCCAAGAACAGTAATAGCCCTTATATCTGATCATGTAGGAACCAATCCTACAGTCACATCAGAATAGATCATCACTCATATCTGACATGGAAGGAACCAATCCTCTCACCATGACAGAATGGCTCAGCCCTTACATCTGACCATGGAAGGAACCAATCCTCTCACCATGACAGAATGGCTCAGCCCTTACATCTGACCATGGAAGGAACCAATCCTCTCACCATGTCAAAATGGCTGATGGACCCATCACTTCCCCTTGGGGGAAATCTCGATCTGGAGAACACCAAGCTTCTCCTTGAAGTACTCAAACTTCACTCTGGCTAATGGCTTTGTCAACACATCAGCTATTTGTTTTTTTGTCACAACATACTAGAGCTTCATAGCTCCTCTTTGCACCATATCCCTAATATAGTGATACTTGATCTTGATATGCTTCGACTTGTCATGGAACACTGGGTTCTCCTACAACTTCACACAACTCTAGTTGTTGTAATATATACAAGTAGCATCCAACTGGAGATCAAATAAATCAGATAGTAGCTTCCTTAGCCATACCACCTCATAACTAGCTAAACAAGATGTGACATACTCTGCTTCAGTTGTACTCAGTGCCACACAGGATTGATTCTTACTAAACCAAGAGATCACACCTAATCCCATACTGAAGCAACACCCTGAGGTGCTCTTCCTATTGATGGCACTGCCTGCCCAATCTGAATCAACATAACCCTACAGGTTAATCTTCTCAATTGCCTCATACTTGAGCCCATAATCAATTGTACCCTTCAGGTACCTCAAAATATGCTTTGCAACAATCAAGTGAACATGTCTCGGATCTGTCAGGAACTGGCTCAAGGTGTTCACAGTAAAGCAAATATCTGGTCTTGTGTTTGTTAGGTACATCAAGGACCCAATCATCTAACAATACATCGTGGCATCAATCACTTCTGATGAAGCATCACTCAATAGCTTCAGGTTCGATGCCATAGGTGTGGTCATTGCCTTGCAGTCCATCATCCCGAATCTCTTCAGGATCTCTACCGTATATTTCCCTTGTCCCAGGGAAATTCCATCTGCATTCTACCACACCTCCATGCCTAGAAAATAATGCACCATACCCAAGTCCTTCATTTCGAACTCGAAATCAAGCTTCCTCTTCATATCAGCAATCAACCCATCCACACCTATTACAAACAGATCATCTACATACAGTAGGAGCATCACAGGGTTTCCATCCTCAACCTTGTAGTAAAGGTTGGAATCTGCTTTACTCTTGGTAAAGCCCAAATTGGATAAAAAGCTATCAATTTTTTTGTACCATGTTCTAGGTGCCTTTTTTAAGCCATACAGGGATTTCTTCAATCTACACACATGAGACTCCCTGTCATGTGTCTCAAAACCGAGTGGCCACTCCACATACACTTCCTCTTCCACTACACCATTCAAGAAGGCAGTCTTGACATCCATCTAGTATATCTTACATTTCATCACTATAGCCAGAGCAAGTACTGATCTAATGGAAGTGTATCTGGCTATAGGTGCAAAAGTTTCTTCATAATCTATTCCTTCTTTCTGGGAGAAACCACAAGCAACAAATCTTGCTTTATATTTTTCTATGCTACCCTCTGCAACATGCTTGATCTTGTAGATCCATTTGGAAGTTACAATAGACTTCCCTTCTGGTCTTGAGACAACATCCCAAACATCATTCTTCATGATCGATTAATACTCTTTGATCATAGAATCCTTCCATTCTTTGCGTTCTCCCGCTTCTTCATAAATGGAAGGTTCTTTATCGATGAAATCACATAATAAGGCTACATAACCAAAGCAGGACCTGGTCCTCTTTCTTTCTCTGTGATTCTCTTCTAGAGCCCCATATCTTTCCGCACCTTGAATAGCTTCTCATACCCAAGCAGGTTTCCTCTTATGAGGATTCTTCTCTTGAGGTGGATCTACAGGTTCTTTAGGTTCTTCTATTTCCCAATCTCCTTCTTGATATTCTTCATTCATGGTTGTGTCATGAATTCTGGGTGCTTTTGATTCTTCAGGAACTTCAGCAAGTTTCTTTATGGATTTGTTGTAAGCTGAGTCTTCATCAAACATTACATCCCTGCTGATGTCAATCTTCTTGAACCCTGGGAAGTATATTCTGTAAGCCTTCTAGCTTTCAGAGTATGCCACAAATATACCCTTCTTTCCTTAAGGATCTAATTTTGTCCTCTTCTCTTTTGGAATGTGTATGTACACTAGACAAACGAATATTCTGAGATGGATAACTTCTGGTTTCTTGCTAGAAAAGACTTATTCATGTGTCTTGTTCTTGAGTACTCTGTGTGGAGTACGGTTCCGTACATACACCATTGTTCTAGCAACTTCTGCCCATAGATGCATAGGAAGATCTTGATCATGAAGCATTGCTCTTGCAGCTTCCATGATAGTTCTATTCTTCCTTTCTACAATCCTGTTTTGTTGTGGATTATATGGAGTGGAAAACTCCCTCTTAATCCCTGATTCTTTGCATAACTCTTTGAATTCATTTGATGTAAATTCTCCACCATTATCTGATCGAAAGGTCTTGATCTTCTTTTCAGTGTGTTTCTCGATCAAGGCTTTGAATTCCTTGAACTCGCTGAATACTTCATCATTGTTCTTCATGAAGTAAATCCATGTCTTCCTAGAAAATTCATCAATGAAAGAAACATAGTATACATACTTGCTTAATGAACTTGATGACATTAGACCACATACATTGGAGTGAATGATTTCCAAGATTCCTTTTTCCTTGCTCTCGCTACTTGGAAATGTCTTCTTTGTATTCTTTCCTTTCGCACATCCTTTGTAGAATCTATCATGTTTTGCTTGAATTTCTAGAAGACCTTCAACAGCTTTGCTTGCAAGTTGTAGTGATGTGTAATGCACGTGCGCAAGCCTTCTATGCCAAAGTTCATTTGGCTCTACTGTGTCATGTACCAATGCTTGTTCTGGATGGACCTGCAACTTGTATAGACCTCCCTCTTGTTCCCCAATCACTACTGCATCATTAATAGTCTTTCCCTTTGGCCACATGATAACTTGGCCATCTATGAATGCAGCCCTCATGCCTTTTGTATCTAATGCATATATGGAAAGGAGGTTCTTCTTTAGTCCCAGTACAAAAAATACATATTGCATCTTCATAGACTTTCCATATTCTAGCGTATAGGAGGATTCCCCACTACCTTTTATTGGATACTGGTAGTCATCTCTAAGTTTCACCTTGTGAGGTGATTCATGTTCTGAAAGTTTTACAAATGATTCTTTGAATCCTGTCATATGTTTGGAACCCCACTGTCTAGAAGCCAATCATTGCTTCCATGTTTGATGTTTCCCATGAGATCAGAAATCAAGACATATTCTTCATCACTTGAAGAGTGTTCACTTTCATATCTGGTTCTCTTTGAGGAAGGTTCATCATCCTCTACAACATGAGCATGATGTCTTCTCTTGTTTCCCTTTTTCTTATTTTGTCTTTTAGGACAATATTTTGCAAAGTGTCCTACTTCATCACATGTATAACATCTGCTTCTAGACAAATATTTTCTAGTGTTATTTTTATGGAAATGCTTACCTCTGGAGTGATGAGAACTTATTTTTCTTTTCTTGGAGTGAACTGTGAGAGCTTGATCTTCACTTCCCATCTTTTATTCAAACAGTTTGGTTAGGGCATCAAACATAGCTTTTGGTGTCTTTAGGGAGGACACCTGTGGTGTGAGGTGATCCTTGATTAAATCAGCAATAATCCTCTTTGTCATAACCAACTTCTTCTTGTGTAAGGCCTTAGCCTCATCTCCCTCTGGAACTGGAACCTCCTCATTGATGTAGAAGTCCAACTCATTTTCTTCCGGGACCAGGGAGATTCTATAATTCCAGGCTCAAAATTTATCATCTCCCTCAATATTTTCATCAAGCTTGGTATGATGAGACATCTTAACTAATAACCTCAAATGGAAATACAAAAAATTTAGACCTTACCAGGTCAAGATGTAGGATCTGGATTTGGAGCTGAAATTCTACAGTACTGGTTCAAGAGAAGATTAGGGTTTGGATTTTTCGGAGTTCTATCCAACCAAATGATTTGATCTTGATCTCTAAAATTCTATTTTGAGGAGGAGATCAGTCTAGGCCTGAGCTCACTGAAAATTTACACTTCTGTGGAAAGCCCTAATTTTCGGTATTAGTGTCGGATCCAAAACTGAAAAAGCTCAGAATCGGATTCTGCTTCGACAAAAAGATGTGCCCTAGGTAGGAGAGTTAATCCAACCTTAATTTGTTGAAAATATGTGTAGAGAAATACACAAAGTATGAATCCCTAGTTCCCACAGCTGCATAGTGTCTTCTTCTCAGGTTAGCTCTGATACCATGTTAGAATTTTATCATTCAAGCTAGCATTATGTTAGGATATTTAACTAAGAGAATAACAAGTACAAAAATAAAAAAAAGAGACAATGAACACAATGTTTTTCCTCGGGGAAACCATAAATGGAGAAAACCACACAACTTCCTCAGAGATAGAATCAACACCAAAAGTAAAACCCCAAAATAGTAAGATGATCTCTCGACAGCAGTAGCCTCTTTCTTCCTAGCCCCAGTGTCTTCTTCTTCCTCATCTATATGCTACAACTGAGTGTGAGTGAGTGTGTGATAAATAGATATGCTCACTCTCTATTTATACTAATTCCCAACTTGACAATAACCTACTAGGGCCGACTTCTCTAGGAGAGTCTAATAACCCTAGTGCCCTGGAATTGCGGGGACTTTAACCCTTGATCAATTGGAGGGTTACCCACAATGACTTGATATTACTTTTTTACATTATAGAACCTCTTGATAGGAACATTGGGGCATGACATGACTCAATTACATTACAGATACTTCCCAGAATAAATATCGGGGTACAATACATGAAATATACAAGTGAATACATTTCGAAGTTACATATACATCAACATGATGGTGCTGATTTACATATAGACATTAGAGGAAGTTTGAGGTCTAAAATGGGCCTCCTAAGGAAAATAATAAAATAATAGTTATTAATTTTGGAGGAAGAATGAAAAAAACTACTTTTTTGTTCATATTTTCGACATGTATCCTTGTATTTTTACTCAAATTTCGAGCGGGAGAGCTTGTTGGATGGAGAATTTAATTCCACATCCAACGAGTATCGACATTGCATACTTTTGACAGACCCCGCTACCCCAAAAACAAGAAATACCTGAAAAATGTGATGATGATGTCATCATCATGTTTTTTCAGGTATTTCTTGTTTTGGGGGTAGAGGGGTCTATCAAAAGTATGCCATGTGGGTACTCGTTGGATGTGGAATTAAATTCCGCATCCAAGGAGCTCTCCTGCTCGGAATTTGAGTAAAAACACAGGGAGATATGTCGAAAATATGAACAAAAAAAGTAGTTTTCTTTTATGACAAATATGTCAATTCAACCATTATGGTTGAATCATTTTATGGAAATTCTATTGGTTCTTGAATTCTAACTCAGAAAATTTATTGTTGGCACATTTTCTTATAAGGCCCATTTTAGACCCCAAATTTCCTCTAATGCTTCAAAACCCATGAGATTCGAAACAACCTCTCCTTGTTAAACAACTTTTTGCACTACCTAACTTTCTTCTGCAGCGAAATTATAGGTTTCCACACATTTCCTTTTGCAATGGAATTCTTTCCAAAATGCGGGAATCAGAAGTCAACGTTTCGACTTTAGACACTTCCGAAACAAGATTTTTCGCACAACACTTCTTCCCTTCTGTTGATCTCGATCGTTGATTTATCAATTTCACAGCCAGCCTAAGTGTTCATACAAGTTACTTTTTCATGCAGCAAAATGGATTTCTGATCATTCGATCAGTGTCCCCACCAAATCAATGGTGGATTCCAAAAATTATTAAGTGCATTCCATAGAATATCGTGAACATGAAAAGTTTTTCAAAGCTTGCAACTTATCCCGGTGATATCACTATAAACTGTCAATATTCCCCACGATCGATCCCCACTCTATAATCTTGTTTTATTTGAGTGATTGGTTAAGGTTTAACCCTCTACAAAGATTCATTTAATTGATCGCTGACAGGATCAATTCTTCTCTGCAATTCGAAAACTATGGAATCCAAAGCCACAGAGTTTATACACAGGGTTATATGGAGTGAATGAGGATGAATTCATACTTCTATAGAAGTATATGAAGACATGAAATCCATCAAAACCACACACAAATTCTAATCCCCCATTCTTTATTCAATTCACCAAAAATTCAAATACACACAGAGAACTCTACTTGTTCACTCCTCGCTCACTCTTATGTGCACACACCTCTCATTCCTCTATTCATGCTATATGGAATTTCTCTCCCTCTCAATCTGTATGCGATAATAAAATATTCTTTGAGCTATCCTCAAACCTCTATGAGCTATCCTAAGCTCTGTGAGATAACCTAAGCTTTTGTGAGCCAACAAGCTCTGAAAGCTAACTAAGCTGCTAAGAATATAACTTGAATTGATTTAAATACAAGATATTTTGTTTCCATATCCTATAACAAAGGAGTATAGTCCTTATTGATCTATGTTAACCCTATGACTCACAACTAACTCAATCCTAACTATTACATGTGGAAAAGGATCTAGATTCCTCATTTTATTTAGCTTTTACAAAATAAAGAAAATTACAAATGTATGAGACTCTATGTCTCTTAAGAGTTCCCTTGACCTTGTAAAATCATGAATGAATTTTCTCTCTTGGTCTTATGCTCCTACATCAACATATTAGAAGTACATTAAATACAAAAACTAACTAATACTATTTGGCACAACTCAGTGGTATTTTTTACAAGTGTTTTTATGAAATCCCTTAACCAAATTACATAAGAAAATAAGCCAAACAAATCAGCGAGATCTGATGGGGGTCATTACAATTTACTATCCAAAGCATATCCCCCTTGTATAAAAATCGAACCCCCTCACTTCCTTTAGATAAATCTTGTTCATTGGTCACTATCTCATCATGTTGAGTGGAGATGAGAACTCTGTGAATGCACAAGCAAACCATACATCAATGTCATTTTTGTACTCAATGGTTACTTGTGTTTTTCCATCAAGCCTCAACCATGAGTAAGTTCCATTCTTTCTGACCTCTGTTATATTTTCTCCTAGCTTGGTAGCCAGGACATGGGTGAGAGGCATCAACTCAGGGGTTTCATTACTTGCCGCAACTAGTCCAATAAAGGGTAGAGACCCAAGTACTAGACCTCAAACATGCTGCCATCCATACAAACAAAGCATGGCCTAGTCAAGCAGTACACAATTAGGATTCCAAAACATTTACACACCCTCACGACACCCTTAGTAACCCATAGTAGGTCATGGTACCTTCATACATAGGCTTGGAACCCTTAACAATCCTCAAGGAACTTTCATCCATTCATGATAGTCCTAGAAGGCTTAAGACATGTCACAACATCCCTTAGTAGGCTCAAGATAGGTCATGCTTTTATCTAGATAGCATTAACAGAATTTGCACATATGAAAATGATGCAAACAAGAAACACAAATTGAATATGAACACTGTGATGAATCTCAGAGACTCAGAGAAACACTTTTCATTAACACTTCTGAGAGAGTTTACAGAGCCACAATCCAAGCACAAAGGCTTCAAAAATTAAATTCAAACCCTTCCTATTTTGTAAAGGTTACATTTATAGTGCAATTTACCCCCAAGATGTATCTCGAAACAAGGCATCAAAATTAGTTACATTGAGAGAATCAAAACCAAAAGCACATCCTATATCTTAACAAAATATGACATGGTAGATGCATCGTTCCCACAAAACATTTTGGGAAGGCATGATGTGCTACGCGTGACCAATAAAAAAGGGAAATATCGCCATCTAGGGATTTCTGGCTCACTTGATGAAAATGATAACTTCGAGCATTTTTTTAACAGACTACGGTTGACTCAGCTACTGGTGAGCCTTCCAGGATGATGATTTCTCAATCTATGCATATCTTTCCACTAATGATATGTAGGGGTGGCCATCTCAAATATATCCTTTAGGGGAACATCTAGGTCAATGAGGGGACTATGGCCAATAGCAAGGAGATATGAGATATGATTTGATAGTTTTGAATTGAGCCAACAGCTCAAATTCCTCATTGATTTCATCAATGATTACCTCTCCCTTTATCCCAACATTCATACCCTGAAAATTTTCATCGTTTAGTTTTTCCTAGTACAGTAGTTCAAAATATTTGCTCTGAGGGATCAACTTCCCCTCTGGACCCCAAAACTCAGGCAACCCTTTCTGAAACACAGGCTGTAACAATTTGTTAAACTTTTCTACCCCTTATTGAATGATTTTAATCCTAGTAAGTGCATTATGCAACATGTTGTGCTTTGTGGTCATCCTTCTTACTGCCACTAGAAATGATATCCTGTCAATAATCCCTAGGGAAATTATTTATTCCCCAGAGGCCAATTTCAGAACAACAATCTCCTTTTAGGCCTTTATGCTAGAATTTCCTGTAGGTATTTACATATTTTGCTTGCTACCATAGTAGCCTGTTGATGCCCATCCAACATGACCAAATGATTTCCTAATGAGGGCATATTATTTATCACTGCATCCTAGAGAAAAAATTTAGCCCTTTGTAGGGGAATTTGACCTATGACCCTTTCCTCAAACCTGGATACCTTCTCTTTAAGTGTCTTTATCTCTTCAGTAGAGTCTTTATTTTTTGTAGAAGTGATCATGTCCTTGAGATTTTGATTGACCTCCTTCAATTGAGTGATTTCCAGGTCCTTTAGGGACATTTAAGACATATCTTTGATCACTAGAGAAGTGAGTGATCTATCCTCAAGAGTGCTACAGTCATTTAATTAATCAATTGTTTTCTGCATCTTTTTCTTATCTTCTTCCCATGTGCATTTGTCAGCCTGTATCACAACAAGGAGAACTTTCAAATCCAAAACTTCATGCTGCAATGTCTCAATCTTCCCTTGTAACTACATTGTATGATGAGGTAGCTGGATGTATTTCATAGGTATCTTTATTTTCTTTTTGTAAGACTGTATCTTGTACAATGGATTAGTTGGTAAAATATCCTTCTCTATTTCCACTGGATGCTCATATGCAAGGGGTTGTTGTAAAGCATTATGTGTTGTTAGGTCTACCACTTGGTTGTTAAGGAGTTTCACCTGTAGGTTCTAGGCCTTGTTTGTTTCCTTTTCCTGCTTCAATTGAGTCTCTAGTTTAACCACCCTTTGTTGGGACCTAATATGGGATAATGCCTCCTTAGTCAAATCAGCATGGATGATAACACTAACTCCCTTATGGAACACAATCTTATATGGGATTGAGAACTGATCCATATTGAAATTGACCTCTGAAACTCCTTCCTCATTAACGATGGATAGGTTAAGGGATTTTGTTGCAATATTCCTAGAAGTAGTGAAAGATACTTTTCTTCCTAATAGCTTCCTTAGGTCCTTGGAATGCTTCTAAGTCTCAGCATTGTATTTCTCTTTGAGCTTCCCATAGGTGGTCAATATTTTATTTCCAGTCTTAAATTTCCCTTCAACAACAAAGGTAAAAGAATACTTCTGATAGTTGAGTAGTGACTCCTCACTCCCTTTCTTCATTTATTGTGTGATTCGTGGGGGATTTATCTCTGAGTGTGTAGTGGATGCCTTACAACCATTATTTTCTATGTGATCACCATATGATTAGCAACATTTCCCCAAACACGGTTTACTAAAAAAATACCCTCCTCTATGATTGTCTTGAGGGAATAATATTCAAAATTAAACTCCTGCTCCAGGTTGATTATGTCCTCCTCTACATCTATACTAGGATTATTTCTAGGGGTTTGTTCATCACATTCCATGTCCTCCACCTATGACCCAAAACTTGTTCTACAAATATCACCGTTCAGGGGTAAGGGAGTAGTTGGGACCGTACCTTGCAATTATTTAGGAGACTAAATTTTCTCTGCGGGAGTCCAATCAAAATCATAGGCAAGAGAATTTTCCTCTTGGGATAAGTCAGGGATCATGGAATGAATAAAGACTGACCTATGCACCTAGAGCCTCCTCTGGGAAATGATCCCCTTAGGATCATAGTTCTATCCATGACTCAGCTGAAACTTCATGGCCTTCAAAAAATTATCCACCATTGATAACGTCGATGGCTTCTTCACAACGAAGGGCCCGAAATTAATATGGTATTTGATCCAAGATTCCTTCCTGTGAGTAGTAAAATGCCCCTCATCATTAGAAATCCTCTTCCTGATCAATTCTAGTGCGAATACTAAGGGAGTTAGGTAAACTGGTAGCATGAAAGGGGCAAGTGAAAAACCATATATTGTGATAACTGAATACTTTTTCATCAGGAACCAATATCCAATACTCTCTTACTGCAAGGAAGCTTTCATGTCTTTTGATATCCTCTTCTCTTTAGGGTTGAATATGTTGATGTGATTGTAACTTCGGAATGTATTCACTTGTATTTCTTATGTACTATACCTTGATGTTTATTTCGGGAAGTGTTTGTAATGTAATTGAGTCATGTCATGCCCCAATGTTCCAATAGTGAGTTTCTATAATATAAACAAGTCATGTCAAGTCAATGTGGGTAACCCTCCTATTTTTAAAGGGTTAAAGTCCCCGCAGTTCCAGGGCCTTAGGGTTGTTAGAATCACCTAGTGAATTCGGCCATAGCGAGTTATTGTCAAGTCTGGAATTAGTATAAATAGAGAGTGAGCCTCTCTATTTATCACACACTCACTCACACTCAATTGTAGCACATAGCTGAGGGAGAAGAAGTTGTTGGGGCTAGAAAGAAAGAGGCTACTGCTATCAAGAGATCATCTTATTATTTTGGGTTTTACTTTTGGTGTTGATTCTATCTCTGAGGAAGTTACAGGGTTTTCTCCATTTATGGTTTCCCCGAGGAAAAACATTGTGTTCATTGTCTCTTATGTTTGATTGATGTGCTTGTTATTCTCTCAGTTAAAAGATCCTAATATAATGCTAGCTTAATGTTAAAAATCTAACATGGTATCAAAGCTAACTTGAGAAGAACACACTGTGCAGCTGCGGGAACTAGGGTTTCCTACTTTTTGGATATCTCTCCACAAATTTTCAGCAAAAGAAGGTTGGGCTGACTCTCCTCCCTAGGGCGCATCTTTCTGTCGAAACATAATCTGATTCTGAGCTTTTTTAGTTTTGGACCCGACACTGCTACTGAAAATTAGGGTTTCCATAGAAGTGGAATTTTTTAGTGAGCCCAGGCCTGGATTGATATCCTCCCCAAAATTGAAGTTTAGAGATCAAGATCAAAGCATTTGGTTGGAGAAAACTCCGAGAAACTCAAACCCTAATCTGCTCCTGAACCAGCACTGCAGAAATTCAGCTCCAAATCTAGATCTGACATCGTGACCTGGTAAGATCTAAATATTTTTTATTTCCATTTAAGGTTCTCATTTAATATGTCTTGTCATACCAAGCTTGATGAAAAGCTTGAGGGAGCTGATAACTTCTGAGCCTGGAAGTATATGATCTCCCTGGTCTTGGAAGAAAATGAGTTGGGCTCCTACATCAATGAGGAGGTTCCAGTTCTAGAGGAAGATGAGTATAAGGCCTTACATAAGAAGAATTTGGTTATGGAAAAGAGGATTATTGTTGATTCAATCAAGGATCACCTCATACAACAGGTGTCCTCCCTCAAGACACCTAAAGCTATGTTTGATTCCCTAACCAAACTATTTGAAGGGAAGAACATAAACCAGAAGATGACTCTAAGGAACCAGTTGAAGAATGTAAAGATCCAGAATGAGGAGACCATCCACTCATACTTCACAGGGGTCTCCCAGATTAAAAAACAACTTGAACCAGTAGATGAAGAAGTGGAGAATGCAGAAATTATGATGACAGCCTTGAATGGTCTCCCTAGGTCACGGGATTCTTTCATCTAAGGAATTTGTGCTAGGAAGAAGCTAATCAAGTTCAGTAGACTTTGGGAAGAATGTTCACAAGAAGAAGCTCGAATAGTAGCTCAAGAAGAAAAGATGGGAAGTGAAGATCAAGCTCTCACAGTACACTCCAAGAAAGGAAGAAGGGAAAATCATCATCACTAAGGTAAGCATTCTCATCAAAAAAATAACTTTGTAAGAAGGGATCCATCCAGACTCAGATGTTATACATGTGATGAAAGAGTACACTTTGCTAGAATTTTTCCCATGAATAAGAGTGGATCCAAGAAGAAGAAGAACTCCAAAATAATACATCATGCTCACACTGCTGAGGATGATGATCCTCCCAAGAAGAAAGCAAAACAAGAAAGTGAAGACTCTTCAAGTGATGAAGAATATGTTCTGATCTCCACTCTCATAGGGACGGTCACTCATGGAAGCAAAGATTGGCTTATTGACAGTGGGGCTTCCAAACACATGACATGATTCAAGGAATAGTTTGAGAAACTATCTGAACATAATTCACCCCATAAGGTGAAACTCGTGGATGACTACCAATATCCCATAAAAGGTAGTTGTGAATGCTCCTACAAGCTAGACTCTCGAAAGTCTATGAAAATGAAGGATGTCTTGTTTTTACCAGGACTAAAGAAGAATCTTCTCTCCATATCAGCACTAGATGCAAAAGGGATGAGGGTTGTATTTGTAGATGGTCAAGTCCTCATGTGGCCAAGAGGAAATACTATTGATGATGCAATAGTAATTGGAGAACAAGAAGGAGGATTATACAAATTGAAGGGACGTCTAGAACAAGATTTGGTCCATGACATAGTAGAGCCAAATGAATTTTGGCATAGAAGGTTTGCACATGTGCACTATAGAGCACTACCACTTGCAAGAAAATCTATTGAAGGTATTTTAGAAATTCAAGCAAAGCATGAAGGAGTTTGCAAAGGATGTGCGAAAGGAAACAACACAAATAATACATTTCCAAGTAGCGAAATCAAAGCAAAAGGAATCTTGGAAATCATTCACTCCGATGTATGCGGTCCAATGTAATACAATTCTTTAAGCGGGTATGTATACCATGTTTCTTTTATTAGTGATTATTCTAGGAAGACATGGATATACTTTATGAAGAACAAAGATGAAGTTTTCAGCAAGTTCAAGGAATTCAAAGCCTTGATCGAGAACCACACAGAAAAGAAGATCAAGAACTTTCGATCAGATAATGGTGGAGAATTCACATCAAATGAATTCAAAGAGTTATGCAAAGATTTAGGGATTAAGAGGGAGTTCTCCACTCCATATAATCCACAATAGAATGGGGTTGCAGAAAGAAAGAATAGAACTATCAGGGAAGCTGCAAGAGCATTGCTTCATGATCAAGATCTTTCCATTAATCTATGGGTAGAAGCTACCAGAACAGCAGTGTATGTACAAAACCGTACTCCACACAGAGTACTGGAGAACAAGATGCCTGCAGAAGTCTTTTCCGGCAAGAAACTAGAAGTCAACCATCTTAGAATATTCGACTATCTAGTGTACATACACATTCCGAAAGAAAAGAGGACAAAGTTAGATCCTTCAGGAAAGAAGGGTATATTTGTGGGATACTCTGAAAGCTCAAAGGATTACAGAATATACTTCCTAGGATTCAAGAAGATCGACATCAGCAGGGATGTAACATTTGATGAAGACTCAGGTTACAACAAATCCAGAAAGAGACCTATTGAAGATCCTGAAGAATCAGAAGCACCCAAAATTCATGACACAACCATGAATGAAAAAACTCAAGAAGAAGATTGAGAATTTGAAGAACCTCAAGAACCTGTAGATCCACCTCAGGAGAAGAATCCTCACAAGAGGAAACCTGCTTGGGTACGAGAAGCTATCCAAGGTGCGGAAAGATATGGGGCTCCAGAAGAGAATCATAGAGAAAGAAAGAGGACTAGGTCCTGCTCTGGGTATGTAGCTTTATTGTGTGACTTTATCAATAAAGAACCTTCCAACTATGAAGAAACAATAGAACGGAAAGAATGGAAGGATGCTATGATCGAAGAATATCAATTGATCATGAAGAATGATGTTTGGGATGTTGTCCCAAGACCAAAAGGGAAGTCAATTGTAACTTCCAAATGGATCTACAAGATCAAGCATGGTATAGATGGCAGCATAGAGAAATATAAAGCTCAATTCATGGTTCGTGGCTTCTCACAGAAAGAAGGAATAGATTATGAAGAAATATTTTCACCTGTAGCCAGATACACTTCCATCAGATCAGTACTTGCTCTGGCTACAGTAATGAAATGGAAGATACACCAAATGGATGTCAATACTGCTTTCTTGAATGGTGTAGTGGGAGAGGAAGTGTATGTAGAGTATCCACTCGGTTGTGAGACACATGACAGGGAGTCTCATGTGTGTAGATTGAAGAAATCCCTGTATGGTTTGAAATAGGAACCTAGGACATGGTATGATAGAATTCATGGCTTTCTATCTAGTTTGGGCTTTACCAAAAGTAAAGCAGATTCCAACCTTTACTACAAGGTTGAAGATGGAAACCCAGTGATGCTCCTACTATATGTAGAGGATCTGTTTGTAACATGTATGGATGGGTTGATTGCTGATACGAAGAGGAAGCTTGCCGCTGAGTTCGAAATGAAGGACTTGGGTATGATGCACTATTTTCTAGGCATGGAGGTGTGGCAGAATATGGATGGAATCTCCCTTAGACAAGGGAAGTATGTAGTAGAGATCCTAAAGAGGTTCGAGATGATGGACTGCAAGGCCAGAACCACACCTATGGCATCAAACCTGAATCTATTGAGTGATGCTTCATCATAAGTAGTTGATGCTATGATGTATCATCAGATGATTGGGTCCTTGATGTACTTGACGGACATGAGACAAGATATTTGCTTTGTTATAAACACCTTGAGCTAGTCCCTGACAGATCCAAGACATGTTCACTTGATTGCTGCAAAGCATATTCTAAGGTACCTGAGGGGTACAATTTATTATGGGCTCAAGTATGAGGTGAATCAGAAGATTAACCTAGAGGGTTATGTTGATTCAGATTGGGCAGGTAGTGCCATCGATAGGAAGATCACTTTAGGGTGTTGCTTCAGTATGGGATCAGGTGCGATCTCTTGCTTTAGTAGGAAGCAATCCTCTGTGGAACTAAGTATATATGAAGCAGAGTATGTCGCAGCTTGTTTAGCTAGTTGTGAGGTAGTATGGCTGAGGAAGCTATTGTCTAATTTATTTGATCTCCAGTTGGATGCTACTTGCATATTATGACAACCAAAGTTGTGTGAAGTTGTCAAAGAACCTGGTGTTCCATGACAAGTCGAATCATATCAAGATCAAGTATCACTATATCAGGGATATGGTGCAGAGGGGAGCAGTGAAGCTCCAGTATGTTGCGAAAAATGAACAGATAGCTGATGTGTTGACAAGTCCATTGGCTAGAGTGAAGTTTGAGTACATCAGCGAGAAGCTTGGTGTTCTCTAGATCAAGGTTCCCTCCAAAGGGAAGTGATGAGTCTCTGAGCCTTTCTGACATTGGTTGTCCGATGTAAGAGCAGGGCCCTTTCGGCATGAAGGCTTGGTTCGTCACATGGTCGAATGTAAGTGCTAATCCTTTCTGACATTGGTTGTCATATGTGAGTACTGGGCCTTTCTGACAAGGTTGTGGGATGTGTTCCCACATGGTCAGATGTAAGTGCTAGGCATGCCTTTCTAATATGATTATAGGATTGGTTCCTACATGATCAGATATAAGTGTTGGGTGGGACATTTTGACTTAGGGTCAGATATAAGTGCTGGGAAAGACCTACATGGAGGCTAGGCCTAAAACCAGCATGAAAAAGGGTTGACTCTATAGAACTTCCTATCACAAGAAGAATCAAGATATAGCACCTGTGATGATGATCCAACAAAGATGTTCCAGAACTAGAGATGATCCAGATCGAGTGATGATCCAGATTCGGTGATGATGATCCAGATCGAGTGATGATCTAGATCTAGATGAAGATGACTTGAAGATGACAAGGACTTGATGATGATTTGGATGATACAGGGAAGAAGACTTGTGATGATAAATTGTGTCAAGAGAATACCTTCCTAGTTAAGAGGGAGTGTTGATGTAATTGTAACTTCGGAATGTATTCACTTGTATTTCTTATGTATTGTACCCCAATGTTTATTTTGGGAAGTGTTTGTAATTTAATTGAGTCATGTCATGCCCCGATGTTTCGATCGGGAGTTTCTATAATATAAAAAAGTCATGTCAAGTCAATGTGGGTAACCCTCCTATTGTTCAAGGGTTAAAGTCCTCGTGGTTCTGGGGCCCTAGGGTTGTTAGAATCACCTAGTGAAGTCAGCCCTAGTGAGTTATTCTCAAGTTGATAATTAGTATAAATAGAGAGTGAGCCTCTCTATTTATCACACACTCACTCACACTCAGTTGTAGCACATAGCTGAGGGAGAAGAAGTTGTTGGGGCTAGAAAGAAAGAGGCTACTGCTGTCGGAAGATCATCTTACTATTTTGGGTTTTACTTTTGGTGTTGATTCTATCTCTAAGGAAGTTGCGGGGTTTTCTCCATTTATGGTTTCCTCAAGGAAAAACATTGTGTTCATTGTCTCCTGTGTTTGATTGTTGTGCTTGTTATTCTCTCAGTTAAAAGATCCTAATATAATGCTAGCTTAATGTTAAAAATATAACAGAATAGTCTAGAGATGCTATGAATAATTATGTCAATGAAAAGGGTATAAGACTAGTCCTAGGTCTTCTGGAGATATTGGGGCCAGTATTTGAACACCTTTGGATCCATGTCCTTAAGGGTCTGCTGATTGGAACTTTCTATGATGGAAAATAGATACAACCGGTATCTAAAGTTCTTATCCAAATCAAAATTCTCAAGCTGAGAATTGATTTCTCCAGCCAAGAACTTATTGAACTTAATTCCTGCTTTCAGATTGACTTAGGTGAAGGAGAATTCCTAGCATTACTTCAGAGCCCATGATATCGCTATCAAAACCTAGGATTTGACTCAAGAGGGAGATTGATGATACAATAGGATTTATGAACATTTCAGAGGAGAGTGAGGTGATAAGGGTCTCAAAGGGAACTGGGGTCTTCAAAATGGTCTGGAACAATTTATTCTTGGATTCTAGGTTGGCTTTCCCAAACACCTGCAGAACTTCTAATTTGGTGAAGGGGATCAGGGCCTTAAATTGGGCTTCAGAGAGACCCATCACAACCCTAATAGATTTTGGTGTAATTCTACAAATGACATGGGAGTGGGTATCATCTAAGATGGCCTTCCTAGTGGCGGAATAATTCGAGCTACCCTTTGGACAATATATGGGAATTCAGGAAATTGTTCTAATGTGAACCCTATTAAGGATGAATTTAAATTTACCAATAGTTTCGACTAGTCTCCGAAAGGTGACAAAAAATAATTATGCGCATCACTAACACTGGACAACCGCAAATGAGGAACATAAGAGTAGTAAATTCGATCGCAAATAATATCCTTAGACGAGTCAAGGATTTTTACAGACGAGGCCATGTCGAAACTGTATATTGGATTAATTATAGAACACAAAAGGGTTGATAAACAATGAACGAGTACCTGGTGGTGATGGTTGACACTTTTGCAGGTTGCAGTTGTATCCAAATGACTGGTGCTTGGAAGACACCAGATTTGCAGGTTGGTGGGAGTATTAATGGGTTATTAATGCTAATATTATTAGCCTTATAAACCATCTTGCTCTGTAAACATGACCTGTGTGCCTCCAATATTCGAGCGCAATATCCAATGGGGAGGGCCCACCATATTTCGATTTTTTTTTTTTATCTTCAGAGTTATATTAATGGGTTAAAATATTAAATATCTTGGCTTTAATATAAAACAAAAAAATTATGTAACTGATTTTTGGATTTGGTTATTATAAGGCGGAATCTTGTATGGTGTAATATATGGTTGGCATGTAATGGTAAAGGTTATTTTTGAAATCATATGGGTGTACTAAATGAGTATTGCTAACCGTATATTGGAAGGAAGTTGAGAGGCCAACTCTCGAGGAGCCAATTCGAGAAATTGGGTTGGTTTTATTTTCAAATGGCCAAAAAAAGGGTTTTTATCTTCATTGTAATTTGTAGTGGTTTTTTCTTACATGATGTGAAAATTTGGTTCTACGTAGGATGTCAAAGGAATATCAAGTTGGGGTTGAAGAATTCATAGAGTTTGCGAAAAGGAATTCAGAGGATAATTACACCACAAGATGCCCTTGTAAAAAATGATGCAATGTTGCAGTATTGATGTTTGAGGAAGTACAAGACCACTTGATGATTCATGGTATAATAAGTTCATATAAAACTTGTGTTTTCCATGGATAGAGAGTTCCTACTCAGGACTATATATTTTAAAAGAGCAAGAAATTCCACACAACAAAGATGCATGATTTGCCTCAATAAATTATACATGGTGATGAACACATAGAATTA